>JADRCH010000009.1:23632701-23709325 GCA_019843965.1 Rhynchomys soricoides
TTCTTCTTCTTCTTCTTCTTCTTCTTCTTCTTCTTCTTCTTCTTCTTCTTCTTCTTCTTCTTCTTCTTCTTCTTCTTTTGGTTTTTCAACATGTATTTCTTCTATAAATTAATACTATCTTCAAGTATCTACTGAAAGTTATACATTTGAGTGTTTATAATTTATGACAGTCTTCAAAGTATCTCAAATGAAAACATAGTTATTACAGTGCAACTATCCTTCTGGGCAGGTGTATTTACCATTCATTCACAAATTCTTCATTTATTTACTCCATAAACATTTACAAGTAAATACTACAAGCTAACAATTTATAAGTTAGCAAATATTGTTTAGGGGTGCCATGAGGGATGATTGAAAATACGGGAGACAAAATAGTAGCAATGGGCAGTATCACAAAAGCTGGCCTAGAGCAGAGAAGGGTGGTTGTTTCCTGTGAGACAGAGAGAGGAATATGAGAGAGTTAGAGCTCTGCCGCATGGCTTCTACTGCCATTAAGGCAGGTGTCAGGATCACGTGCTTAAGAGGAGAGAGTCACGAGGAAAGGAAACACGAGGAATCCCACTGTCTATTCATCCACTCTTCGTAATGTAGGGCACAACTTCCTCAGCATGTGAGCAGCTGCCAGGTTCACTCAAGCTTTCAACTGCAGATGTTGCATCAGCAAGTCAGGCAGTGAGGGACCTGGGGGCCTTGTAGGCTGTGAAGAAAATGTAAGTAAAATGGGAGCCTGGTAGAATCTGAGAGAGGAGAGGAGTGAGTGCCAAGCTTCTTCGCCCTTCATGCCTCTCTCCTCTTCAGCACAGATCCAACCTCCTGATTTAGCAGTAGAAGCCATCCAGGAGAGCCCTAACTTTTCCATTTGCCCATCCTTAAAGTCACCTGCACTCCCCTCCTCTGTCAGTCTCACACACAGGATGAGGCATATGGGATGATGATATTACATTGTTGGCGTGCATCATAGATGGCCTTGAACAACAATTGGCAACCATGATGGTTGAGTTTTGTCTGCTCTGCACCATGGCTGATTTCTTCTTTTCTTCTTTTCCCAGGTCTTCTTGTTCTTACTCTCCTTCTCTCTCTTTTCTCTTCTCTCCTTTTTCTCTTCTCTCTTTCCCTCGCTCTCTTCCTCTCCCTCCTTGCCTCCCTCCTCCCCCTTCCTCCCTCACCCCTTTCTCAGCCACACATGCATATATGCTATCTCTTCTCTGCTCACATTACATGATCCTAAGGATACTGTCACCCTCCCCCCCCTCCTTCCTGATGACAGAGACAA
Organism: Rhynchomys soricoides; assembly: GCA_019843965.1. Classification (NCBI taxonomy): domain Eukaryota; kingdom Metazoa; phylum Chordata; class Mammalia; order Rodentia; family Muridae; genus Rhynchomys; species Rhynchomys soricoides. The sequence continues at coordinate 23,633,975 of JADRCH010000009.1, forward strand.
GCTCTTGCTCTAGGTCTCACACTGGCCAATCATGTGAGCATCGTCATACAGTGAGCTCAACTCAACCCAGTCCGAAGTCTCTTCTGAAGATTTTTGCAATTTACTGCTGACTTACAAAGTCATCCCTCACCTCCATGCCAGAAGATGCCTAGAAGCTTTGTCTGTGAAGAAAGAAAAGTAGAAACAATGACAGTAATAAAAGATGGAAGATGAAAGAAGCAGAGAAAGACAGAAAAACAAAGTTTTAGCAAAGCCAAATCTTAAGGATGTACAGGCCTCACCCTTGCCACAATTAAACTGTTCTTTCGTTGTTGTTTGTTTTGTTTTTCAAGATGTGGTTTCTCCATGTAGCCCTGAATCTCCTGGAACTCACTTTGTAAACCAGGCTACCCTCAAACTTAGAAATCTGCCTGCCTCTGTCTCCTGAGCTGGGATTAAAAGCATGCACCCACCACTGGCCAGCTAGATAACCTGTCCTTAACAATTTATTTACACTTATTTTAGTCTACATTTCTTTTCTTCCTCTTCCTTGCCTTTTTGTCCATTGTGGTCATTATATAATGTTCCACTGGCTTGAAATGTCTTTTTTTTTACTTAACTATTAGATTATTTACAAAATGCCAGGCCCTGTGGTTAGAATGTGGTGGCAGAGTGCTTGCCAGCTTCAGTGAATGGTATTAAAAAGATGTGGAGGCGAGAAAGTGCACACCATGTTTAAGGATTAACAAATAATCTTATTTGGCTGGAGCTGAGGAATAGCAGGAACAGAAATAACTACAAACTGATCCCATGGTGTGCTAATGGTAGGGTACATGGAATGGAAAGTGGTATATGGATTTGTATTGGACACACTGCTTTTAAAAAAAATAACAAAGAGGATGGCAACGGGAACAGAATCACGGAGCAGCCGTGTGGCAACTCCAGTTCACTGTTCCCGAAGCTCCACATTAGGTGCTTCACACCTCCAGCCATCTACATCAGCAGCACAGAACTGAATATGAAGGAACTGCAGAAAGCCATCTCAAGGAAGACCTGAGGATATGAATCGCTGGCTATAGATTGAATTGTAGACAGTTGTCAAGCGTTGGGTTTATGGATTTGTAGTCTGTGTAGTGGGTGGAATGGGTGTTTCTTTCCTATTCCTTCGGCTTTTGGAGAAGAGATTTTCCTGGTTGGTTGTCCTGGCTTTCACAGGAATATGATCTCTTGTCAAGAAGGTGTCACAGTTAATGAGGCAAAGCTCATTAAGTGATTGATGTAGAAGTGAGTGGCTTCGTGTTTAGGAAAGACTAGATCTGCATCTTTCAGTCCGTACTCTGATATTCTGACCTCAGTGATAAAGGATGAAACACATTACATCCTGAAAGGCTAGAGGCAAATAGTGTGGCTTTGTAACCAGGTATCAGTGGAAGAGGCAGAGGGTGCTTTCTAAGCTTAAAGATGTTGGAAGAAAAATTTAAAACCACAAAAACTACAAATTTCTTTAGTTATCATTTTCCTGGATCAAATTTGAAATAAGCTTAGGAAAAAAAAAACTGCACTAATACGAAATGCAGCCAATACTTACACAAGCAGCTTAAGGAAGAGAAATTAAATCGAAAAGATTAAAAACATGGCAGAATAAAATTTCTGAGTAGCTACATTAGGTCAGCTTGTGTTGGATACTTTCCAGACATTTAGTTAAAATAAAGAAACTTACAAGGTGGATAGACTTCTGGTAGACCCAGGAGAAGCTGAGGGTCAGAAGTGTGTATGTGACATAGTCTCCCACCTTAGCCAAAGTAATTTCTGAACCTCAGTTTCCTCTTCCAGCCACTTCCCCATTCTCCGCTGGCCAATACTCAGGAGAATCTGATCCCTCTTGGGGCAGCAGGTGAGTCCCAAGTAGCATGTTACATGCTCTCAGTGTGGAATCCCTGGTGTGGTCGCAGTGATTGGTTTAGGATGCACACATGGTAAAGTCCAGCTACTGCAGTGAGGGAAAAATGGTCTCAGGGGCTTTGAGGACATGATGTCTCCTGCTTAGAAACACAAAGCGCCCTGCCCTTTCCTTTTTCTTGAGGCAAGATCTCAATATGTAGTCTAGACTGGCTTTTAACTCATTGTGCTGTTCAGGGTAGCCTCAAAGTCATAACCCTTCTGCCTGTGACTTCTGTGGGCTGCAATTACACAAACACACCACCCTGACCTGCACATAGTGCCTCTCTTGCCTATTCATGCTTTTGTCATGGGATACCCAAAAGAGTGATAGACATCTCACAATCACATAGATTACGGTAAAATCAAGAGCCCTCAAAAAATTCACCCCCCCTGGCCAAATGGCTTTAAATGAGAGTTTCAGTTTTGGAGAGATGGTACATTTTTTAGTACTTAGCCCTGTGATGACTGGGCATTCCTTGTTCACAAAATAGCAGATGAAGACCAATGAAGCATAAGTGAGATTAATTGATTAACTCACATTTCAAGGGGAAAGGTTCAGTTCTCTTAGCGAGGAAAGGAATGTATACTCATTGAGGTTGAAGCCCCATTTATAAAAGACAGTACAGAAACGGAAAGCCTCTGCTCCCCTAGAACGAAAGCAAGCAAGGAGGAGATATTATGTTAAGTCTGGTTATACTTTTCTGGTATTTGAGAGTATAAACTTTCATCACTTATCACTATTATTAATTATTATTACATTTATTTCTTTATTTTGTTGAGGAGGATGGCTATCACAGCTGTGTATAAAGGTCAGAAGACAACCTGCAGGGGTCAGTTCTCTCTTTCCACTATGTGGGAATCGATCTGGGGACCAATCTCAGGTTCTCAGGCTTGGAGACCTAAGCATTTCTAATTGTCCGGTTACATTGCTGGCCCTGCCAGATCCTTTACATTTTTTTGAAAAAATTATTTTTATTTCATATGTATGAATGCTTTGACTGCATGTGTGTATGTGCACTGCATGCATACCTGGTAGATGAGGAAGCCAGAAAGAAAAAAGTGTTGGCTCTCCTAGCGCTGGAGTTTCATGATGGTCATGATCCACTAAGTGGGTGCTGGGAGTGGAACCCCGGTTCTCTGCAAGAGCAGCCCGTGTTCTTAAGCACTGAGCCACCTCTCTTGCACCTTTTTAAATCTTAAAAACATTTTATTAGTTAAAAAATTATGTGTATGTGCTTGTGTGAGGTCTGACATGTGTGTATGGGTGCCCTTGAAGCCAGGAAGGGGCGCTGGATTCCCGGGAGTTGGAGTTACAGGAAGTTGTAAGCTGTATAATGTAGGTGCTGGGAACTAATTCTGGTCTTCTCCAAGGACAGCAATTGTTCTTCGAAGCTGAGCCATCTCTTCAGTCCTGCTCATAACATTTAAAAAAATAACAGCAGTGGCTATAATTTATCATTTGGGGAAGCTTATTTCACGTTGAGTACTAGACAAAGCAAGCAGAATGATTTAGCTATGAATCCTGAGAAAATTATGTGATTATCTTCAGTTCAAAAAGAAAATTCAAAGAGCCCTGGTGTGCTGAGGTCTCACAGGGACCAAGAGTGCATCTCTAAGTCCTCCTAACTGAGCACTGATAAGGCAGGAAGGCCTCCAAACAATTGAGACTTTTGGGGTTTTTGCTAAAATTTAGAATTTAATATAAAAAGTATTAATCATTGGGAAATACCTAATCTTAGCCTCCCTCACAACTTATTTTCAGATGAGTATTGTATTTATTTTGTATTTATCTTGCAAGGGAGCAGGCAGTGCCACAGGTTTGCATCAGTACTGAGAGCCTCTCTCCATCCAGCTGTGAAGTCAGGATTCAGCCCAGATTGACTCCAAAGTCTGTACTCTGAACAGACCAAGAGGACTCAACATGGAAAGCCATTGTACCAATTAAAGCAATAGCTTCAAAGTGTTCATATTTCTTAATCTTTTGAATTAAATATTTTGACAAATTTGTAAAAAGCTTAAGACTAAACATATTAAGACATCAGTGAGAAATTAGAAACTAATACTTATGTTTTACTATAGGGACCTTACTAGTTAGGTTATAAAATACAACCATTGAACTAGTCTTTCTGCAACACTGATTTTGTGATGTTATGTCAAGTGGGAAAATAGACACATAAAACCATTTATAAAGTAGTCAAGGGGAGGGGCAGTATGTATAAAGAAAGTCCTAAAAGAAGCACACTTAAAAATACTAGGCAGAGGGTAAAGGTGCCTGACACTAAACCTGACCAAAGCCCACTTCCTCCATGGTGGAAAGAACTGACTCCTGCAAGAGGTCCTTTGACCTCTGAGTGCCTGCTGTGGCATGAATTCATTTGCACACATCTGCACACCAATAAATAGGTAATATAAAATTGTTTTAAATACCAATGACTTGATGTTGATGTACTGAGTGATTATTTTCAATTTATGTTTATTTTTTGTATTTATATAGTAAATTCACTAATGCACTGATCAGTAGTACTTTTAGAGTAGAAATAAAATTTAAAAAATTTTGTTTAAAAAAAAGTATAAGTCTTGGAAGTCTTCATTTAGATAATAAAAAAATTACTGGTAGACAGATAGGCTTCCACAGGCCGACAGGATAGCTAATTCCTTCAGTGCTCAAAGCCAAACCTGGGAGAGAGCCCCACCCTGTCTGGACTGGCCTGACAGTTTTCTAGCACCAACTGAGGTCAAAAGTCTTGCCTCATGGTGAGTTCATGTGGTCAACACTTGATGTAGGGAGCACAGACATGAGAGTCTCACTCAAAACTCATATACTCATGAAGTTTCTGGCTAATTTTATACATTTCTGGATCATTAAACCCAGACATAGCCATGTCAGTGTAGAACTCTGTAAAGCTCTCCACTGCTAAATAGCAAAAGAAAGCACCATCATGGAAAATATTACAAAGCTCACTGTAATCCATTAAAATTCATTCTTTGGAGGGAATCTTTCTTGGTGTTTATAGTGCCCGATAGCTTTGCTTAGGCCTCTTTCAGTCATCTATGACTTTTATTTTTGTCTGCTCTAAGGTTCCTTTCTTTACATTTCTCTGAACACACTCAACCTGGTCTTTACATAGCCTCTGCTCTCTCTACAGGTGTACATCCTTTGGTGTACAATCACAGTTATTTGATTAGTTTTAGCTGTCTGCTGTGTAGGAGTCTCTCCCTAAATGTCCCTAAAGATGACATAGAGGTAGACTCAATACAAAAGTCTTCAGCCACTTTCATAGTGTGTACTGAGTCCTGTGTTTGATCTTTAGCAAGGTGTAGGCCAAAAGACACATTTTGAGGTTGAGGATTTAGCTCAGTAATAGATGAATGCTTAGTAAGCATGGGGCACTGGGTTGGTTCCCCAGCACCAAAAGTTTTACTAGCTTTTATTTCTGAGAAACAGTGACCCTGAGAAATGTTTATAAGAACCATGATTTTAAAATGGCACCTTGCCCTTTGCATACCTTTAATATCTGTATGTCTGGAAGTCTTTGTTCTGTCTTCAAATCACAAACTGTCTTAACTTGGAAAGTGCTTCCTCTGAAGGCATTTCACCATGACTTTAACAATTCATTAGTGCCATCTGGGAAGCAGACAGCTGCAGAGTACAGTCACTCCATAGCACCCCAGCTGGCTCTACCTCATTGAGGGACCAAGAGTGACCCTAAGTATAATGTTCATTCCCAAGATGAATGTATAAATGGATAATGTGATAACCTCAAATTATCTTTCCTGAGAAACCCTGCCTTTCCTGTAAGTGATCTGGGTCTCCTCATCTGGTTCACATTACTTTGCACTGAGAATCAGCACGGTTTGTTGTGGTTTCATCAAGAGATCTGGTATGGGGCACACCAGCCTCATCTTCCTCTTTTCCTTGTTTAACAGTCACTCTTCCTCTTAAGCAATGTCCTCTCGAATGCACAAGCTTTGTTAAGTATTGTCATGTCCCCCAGCCTCTACCCTTGTTGTGTTTGTACAGATGCTAGACAATCATTTTGGCTCAACAAATGTTTTTGAGTATCAGCTCTGAAAGAAAAGCTATGCAAGGCACAAAGCAGTGCAAAATAAACAGAACAAAATCTTCAAAAGCAATTATGTCTTTTTCAGCTGGCTTCCAGGCCTGACCTGAACATCCAGCACTGTCACCAGCACTGAATGTATGATTGCTTTCTGTGAGGAGCTCAGTGTCAAAAGCAATCAGAGGCAATTGCTGGTTGTTTTTTGTTTTGTTTTGTTTTGTTTAAAAAAACATTTTAAAGAGAGGTGTGTGTGTGTGTGTGTGTGAGAGAGAGAGAGAGAGAGAGAGAGAGAGAGAGAGAGAGAGAGAAGGAGAGAGAAAGAGAGAGAGAGAGAGAGAGAGAAAATGCCACCTGAGGGCAGGTACCTTCATATTCTGAAAGAAAGTGTCAGATTCTCTAGAGTTGGAGTTACAGTTGGTTATGAGCCACCTGAAGTAGGTACTAGGAACCAAACTTTGGTCTTCTAGACGAGTGGCAAGTGCCCTAAACTACTGAGCCATCTCTCTCTAGTGTGTTGCTTCTTGTTCTTAAACATTAAGGTAACAATGGTCATACGAATGGAAGTATACCCCTGACCCCCAGCTCAATATTGAATATTCTAGGTGCTCTCTAGCTATTGCATCGTATTTAAAATGACCTTCTTTAAACTAGAATGCGCTGGCCACTTAAAAAACAAACAAACAAACAAAAACAAAAAACCCACTTCATTACGGTGTGTGTGTGTGTGTGTGTGTGTGTGTGTGTGTGTGTGTTGCAAGGCATGCATGTGGACACCACCGAATAACTTGGCTGGAGTCAGTTCTCTTTCTCCACTACATGAGTCCAGTCACAGGGGTCAGACTCAGGTCAAAAGTTTGGCAGCAGGTTTCTTTAACCTGCTAAACCATCTTGTCTGCTTTGAAATGTCCTTATCTTAGGGGGATGCTCCATCCTCTTCTCTCCATCTAGGAGTCTCCTCAGGCAAAAATGTGATTTAAATCCACACAAGTCATTTTTCCTCAACAGTCGGATTTCTGAGGAATTTATGAAAAACAGTTGCAACACCCCCAGGAATGTGTCCAGCCTATTGCTATTCTTCCCTTGTTCCCAGCATCCATTAAACAATACTTGGGTGTTGTAGCTGGTAGTGGTGGCCCACACCTTAATTTCCAGAGTACGGGAGGCAGAGGCAGGTGACTCTGAGTTTGAGGCCAGTCTGGCCCACGGAGCAAGTTCCAGGACTGCACAGAGAAACCCTGTTTTCAAAAACAAAATGAAAACAAAAATAAAACTTGAGTAGCATGGTAGTTTGAATAAGAATGACCCCTATAGGCTCATATGACGAAATAGTTAGCCACCAGGAAGTGGCACTACTTTGCCCCAGCCTGCTGGGGTTCAGTGGGACCCTGGGGTGGGGGCAAAAGAATGGGGGACAGGAGACGCAAGGAAGGAGAGCAAGTCTATATTCTGATCGAGCTTTCGAAGTTTATTTCAGGACAGCAGCTTAAAAAGAAAGGCAGGCGGGAAGGTGACACATGGCCCAAGGCCAACCCACTACTGTAACCAGTTTTCAGGAGATACCAGATGTTTTTTCAATTCCTGGGACCCGAAAACGCCCTGTCCTTTCTAACCTTGCACCTTAACTGACTAAGCTTCACAGAACATTGGGTAATTTCATGGGTTTGGCTCCTGCACTATGGGAAAAGTATTAGAAGGTGTGGCCTTGTTGGAGTAGGTGTGGCCTTGTTGGAGGAAGTGTGTCACTGTGGGGTGGGTTTTGAGGTTCCAAACGCCCAAGCGGGGCCCAGTGTCTCTCTCTCTTTCTGCTGCCTGCAGATCCATATATAGAATTCTCAGCTAGTTCTCTAGCACCATATCTGCCTGTATGCCACCATGCTTCCTGCCATGATGACAATAGACTAAACCTCTGAAATTGTACGTCAGCCCCAATTAAATGCTTTCGTTTATAATTGCTGCTGTGGTCATGGTGTCTACTCACAGCAACCGAACACTGACAAAGACAGGTGCTTTTCTTCCACAAATTTACTACTCAGTGCCACATAAACACACTTAATTAATAGTAAATTCAAAGACCCAATGCCATCTATTCACAGTCCATGGAGCAAGAACCAGGGAGATTCAGAGCAGTAGGCTCTCTCCACCAGGCAGCGCCATCTTGTGATGTTGGATGTCCTCGGAGTACTCAGTAACGCCTCTTTCAGGACTTTAATGGTCTCCTTTGTGCTCATTCCATATGCAAAGGAGGGCTGCACATGCACACCAACAGCTACTGTGCACGCAAAGTGCACAGATGGCCAAGCAAGGTGAAGTCAGGGGTTGATCATAGATGACAAATGGTTAATGTTGAGCTTTCCTAAAAGCCACAATAGGGTGTTACGGACAAACCTCTTAGAACTGGTAACACAGGCTTAGACTTCAGAAACTATGGGCTAGTAAAAGTATAGGAAATCCAGTTTTTAGAATCTGGAGTTTAAAAACAAATGCTCTCTTTGAAAATAAACATCTGAAAGTTCACAGAATTTTAATCGATTCAATCTTTTCTTCAAGGCATTCAGCACATATGAACCCATGTCCTTAGCTCACGTGTAAGAGAATTATAGAATGGGCTTTCTTACATTAACACACAGCTGTTTCTTTTTAGGAAAGGAAAGGAGGTAGAATTTGGTAGGAGGCTGGTAGGATATAATACATTTTTAAATATTTAGTATGCTCATATTTATAAATGCATCATGGATTTTAATTTTGAGTACCCTTTCTAAAACCAAGATAAATTTAGATCAATTTCCTGGAATTAAAATGTTAAACATCAGGCCATATTAGATTAGATCTAAGACCATCTGACTTTATAGTCAGACTTTCTCCCTCAACTCTCTTTCCTTCCCCCTTTCTTTCTGTTTTCAGTAGAGGGCCCAGGAGACAGGTTGAAATAGTAAGGATTGCTGGATCAGTGTTTCTTGCCAGGCTGCATCTATAACTACCTGAGGAGCTTTACTGCTGCTGCTGCTGCTGCTGCTGCTGCTGCTGCTGCTATTGCTACTGCTACTGCTACTACTACTACTGCTTCTTCTTTCTTCTTCCTCTTCTTCTTCTTCTTCTTCTTCTTCTTCTTCTTCTTCTTCTTCTTCTTCTTCTTCTTCCTCTTCCTCCTCCTCCTTCTCTTCTTTTTCTTCCTCTTCCACTACTACTACTACTACTTCTTCTTCCTTCTTCTTCTTCCTCTTCTTCCTCTTCCTCCTCCTCCTCTTCGTCTTCCTCCTCTTCTTCCTCCTCCTCCTCTTCCTCCTCCTCCTCCTTCTTCTTCTGGCATCTGGGCTCCACCATATCCATTCTTCCCTGACTGTTCTGAGGTACAGCCCAAGTGCTAGATGTTTATTTATTTTTTTATTATTATTGGATATTTTATTTATTTATATTTCAAATGTTATCCCCTTTCCCAGTTTCCCCTCTGCAAACCCCCTATCCCCTCCCCTCCCCCTGCTTCTATAAGGGTGCTCCCCCACCCACCCACCCACTCCCACCTCACCACCCTGGCATTCCCCTACTCTGGGGCATCAAGCCTTCACAAGATCAAGGGCCTGTGTTTCTTTAAAAAACTATCCCTAGGTGATTATAAAGATCAGTCAGTGCTGAAACCATCTAGGAGAGAAAAGTAATTCCTATTTCCTGTTTGTTACACTTTTTAATATATAACAGAAATACATAATTAGCACATTAAAAATGTGGGTACAATGACATAAATGCTTAGAATGAAACATAACAGGAAGTTAGACCCCAGCTCACTTCAAGAGAGATACCTAGTAAATAGTCCTGGGAGGAGTTTCTGTTAGAAACAAGTACAGAAATAGCCAATGATCTTTCCAGTTTGTTCTAGGAATAACACAAAATACTTTTCCATACAGAATCAAACTTTCACACAGGTGTGGGGATGCTCCATGTGCTATTCTTTAATAGTAACTCTCAAAAGCGTTGTTAAGCAAATTGAGACAATTCCAAGTACGGTTTGCATTACACACAATATGTTCAGTGATTCCCTTTAAAGCTGGGGATGAGTCTGGTGTGTCTAGGTGCTGGTGAATGAAGCCTGAGAGGAAGCAGCTGAAGCTACTCAGAGGTGTGGCCATGGTGACCGATGGGATTAGGCTCCTGGGATTGTGGTGAGGATCTAGTCAGTCCAAGGAGCAGAGAAGCTTCAGATATAGAAGACTTTTACTAGGGAAAGATCAAGAGAAAGCTGGGGCACGGGGAAACAAGAGAGGAGGCTCTTCTGGCAAGTGAAGGAGGTAAGTGTCTTTGGCAGGAATATCTATCAGGGAGCTCATGTGCTCTAACTAGGCACAATACAAAACTGTAAACTCGCTTAAAGCAGTATGAGATGTGTGTGTGTGTGTGTGTTTCATAATTCCATTGCATGGTTCTCAGACATGAACTTTGTAGATGACACCACCATGTCACAATGTCAAAATGTTGTGCATGTGAGAACCTTATGTCCTCTGAGAATCCACAGAGGAGAGGACATAGGGCAGGAGAGATGGAGGAGACTGGTGAGGACTTGCAAGGCCAACTATAGACCCAGCATTTTTTTCTGTGAGAGTTCTCAGCAGGACAGTAAAAAGAGCACTGGGTATACAATGTTCATGCCATGCCATTGGGCATTTGGAGGATTCAAAGTGGAAAATTCAAGATCGAAGAAGGTTTTGTTAGGGAGTGATTACAAATTAATGAGTGAAATCCCTTGTGCATAGTCTAAGTTTAAAAAGAAAACAAACAAAGCCCCTTATTGACGAAAAAAATGTATGTCTATAATTAAGAGAAACCTATTCCACATATTTTAGTGAGTAAAGAAACACACCTTATGTTTTTACCACATTGACTTCCGAAAAACATGGCAGGATCTCCCTTCCCTTAGTTGCAGTGACAGTTTACAGAGCCATGTATGGATTGACTTCCCACACTTGCCAGTTATTCAATCTTGTTCAATTTTCACTTCCCTTCTTGTTTTATAATGGAGTAACTGGTACTTGTGTAAATATATTGTGATTATTTCAAAGTGATAAAAAGTAAGTATATCTAAATTAATCCATTTGTATTTGAATTATTTACAGGTCCCCTCCAGGGTGGTGAGGAGGGCAACCAACTGACAGTTTTGCAAGGACCTGAGCTTCCTCTCTGGGACTCAAGATCGTGGTGATTAGACTGTCACAGTCCCAGGAAAACAGGGCGGGGGTGGGGTAGGGTAGTTACTACTGCTTTCTCTCCTCCAGTTGTTCCTAACTCCTTTATTAGTGATAAAGTGATTGTTCTTACATGACTTGTGAGGCTGGCAGAAGGAGTCATGCCTATTCTATGTTCCAGGTTCATGGAGGGAGGAACATGGTCAGAAGACTTGTGTGAGGAATACAATACAATTCTATCGCCCATCTATTCCTTTGATGCTTTAGAGTTTCTATTGCAGTGAAGAGACACCATGGCCAAGGCAACAGCTATAAAGGAAGGCATTTCATTGGGGCTTGCTTACCAGTTCAGAAATTTAGTCCATTGTCATCATGGTGGGAAGCATGGTGGCACACAGGTAGATGAGGTGCTGGAGAGGTAGCTGAGAGTTCTATGCTGGATCAGAAGGCAGGGGAGGGAGAGGGAGAGAGAAAGAGAGAGAGGGAGAGAGAGAGGGAGAGGGAGGGAGGGAGGGAGAGAGAGAGAGAGAATGAGAGAGAGAGAGAGAGAGAATGAGAGAGAGAGAGAGAGAGAATGAGAGAGAGAGAGAGAGAGAGAGAGAGAGAGAGAGAGAGAGAGAGAGACTGGGACTGGCTTGAGCACTAGAACCTCAAAGCCCACCCCCAGTGATAACACTTCTTCCAGAAAGGCCACGCCTACTACAAGTCCTCACCTCTTAATTGTGCCACTCCCTATTATCCTCAGGGGACCATTTTCATCCAAACCACCACAGACATCTTACCTTCTCAGGTAGGCCATTCATACTTGTTGATTTTCCAGCATCAGGTTTTCCTCATGCTTCTGTTCCTATGAGGAAGCTATTGTGTCAGTGTTGGGCCCGAAAGTCGCAACTACCAGTAGTTCCCCCTCTCAAAGACACGGAGATCGAGAGCGATGCAATCAGCAAGAGGTTTATTATTTTCAATGCATCGAGGTCGTCCTGCACATGAGGCGGAGGCGACCCCGTGGAGCCCGTTCAGGAACCTTAAATAGGATTTTAGAACAGCCGCCATTAGGTACAATGTGATAGGCAGAACAGTGTGACTTTTAAACTGATTGGTCTTTAGGGAATGAGGTAGCAGGGGTTTAATTAGCCCCTCCCTTCCAGCCTAAGTGCTTTCTAACCTGTTTCTTCCGTGTGCTTGGAGGGGGGGAGGGGAGGAATGCCCATTCCACAGGGAATATCTGCTAGCTAGGTGGCCTTATCTCCGGAGAGGGGAGGAAAAGCATTTCTTTCAGCATCTTTTGGCGTGAAGACACCTTTATTTTCCTGAACCTGGTATCCTAAGGCCTCTTCTTTTCCTAAGTCTCACATGTCTTTCTCCCTTTCATCCCAAGATAACATAAACTAAGTCAAGCACTGTTAGCATTCTGTCTAAACTCCACCCCACAGTTGCCTGGCAAAAAGGGGCCTCCTCTCTCTTTTATCTCTTGCTCTTGCCTCTCCCTTGCATTTCTTTACCTCTCCCCTTTCCCTCCACCCCCACACTCCCCAACATGGTCATGGCCGGCCTCTCCACTTCTCTACTCTCTACTCTTTTACTTCTCTCTCCCTCTCTCTGCCTCTACTACCCTCTTAACTCCCCTCCCCGTGCCCTAAATAAATTCTATTTCTATACTATACCTTCGAGTGTGGCTGGTCCCTCAGGGGGAAGGGATGCCTGGGCTTGGGCCTGCTGAGGCACACCCTTCCCCCACACCTCCCTACTTCCCTATTACCCCCATAAAACATATCTCTTTATATTTTTATAAACATAGCAAGCACCTCTTAAATTTTCAGGCCAAAGAACTTCCCCATTCAAGAACCTTGAACATCTACCTGTGTACAAAAGCCTTCTTCCCATTTCTTATGTGATATGCATATAAATATGTGATATATGTTTTCATCTGTGTGGGACCATGTATGCATGGTGTGTGTGTGTGTGTGTGTGTGTGTGTGTGTGTATGTGTGTGTGTGTGTTTGCGCACACATGAGTGGAGGACAGAGGCTGATGTAGGAATTATTCTTATTGAGTTAAGGTCTTACTGCTATTACTAGCCTTAATAGATAGCTTGCTCTGGGGTTCCCATATGTAGTGGTTTGAATGAGAATGGCCCCCATAGGCTCATAGATTTAAATGCTTAGTCATCAAGGAGTGGCACTATTGAGGATCAGGAAGTGTGGCCTTGTTGGAGGAAATGTGTCACTGGGGATGGGCTTTGAGGTTTCAAAAGCCCATGCAAGGCCTACTGTCTCTCTTTCACTCTGCAAACCAGGATGTAGCTCTCAGCTCCTGCTCCGGTACTGGTGGGTGGTGGGCTACAAGGGAGGTTAAAATGTTTGAGAACCATCATTAAAAGCAGGCGTTGAAAAAATTAAAGTTACATGCCTTGGTCACGGTGTCTCTTCACAGCAATAGGACCGTGACTATGACACCTCTCTAGGCTGGAATTACAGGTGGGTGCTATGTCTATGATATTTAAATGGTTTCCAGAGATCTGACCTCAAGTCCTCATGTTTGTGCTGCAAATGCTTTAACCACTAAGCCTCCAAAGGGCACTTTGTTGTTTAGACCTTTGACAACAAGGGTTAGGCTTTTACCTGGAAAAATCTCTGCTTTCCTCTCAGCCCATGATATGCTCTGCTTAGGGCCAGTTTTAAGAACACTCAGCAGATGAAGTTATACTCCTTTAGGAGGATACAAAACATTTGCACAAGAGATGGATGAACTTAGATTTTCAAGTTCATGTATTAAGCCCTGATACGTGCTTGTTGATTTAGTGACAAAGATGTTTGAAACCTTTCTTCTAGTCATTGTTTTTCTGCATTCACTATACTTTAATAAGTGCAGGAGATACTGAATACCTGGTGCAAATCCTTGTATGAAACCTAAGGAGTGTACATGAACAAGTAAAGCAGGTCCTTTATGTAACAATGGGCTGGAATCAATGGACAGATGTGACAAGTGTATGTGAGGGGCAGAGTAAAGAGAATGCCGAATTGACTACTCAGTTATCAGGGGGAAGGCATTCATTGTGAATGAGAGAGAGAGAGAGAGAGAGAGAGAGAGAGAGAGAGAGAATATCAAGAGGCATCTGGAAGAGTACAGACCAGAGAGAAAAAGAAGCGGACTGGACAGGGGCTGGGTGAGGGAGGAGGGACAGAATAGTGGAGATGGCAAGAGAGCAAGAAGATCACATGGCAGAGAAGGGAAAGACAAAGAGTAGCTAGAATAGAAAGTTTTAAGGAGAGAAGGCAACTGTGGAGAGCGATGGGTCAGGGGGCCAGTGTGGGCTTTGAAAGGTTTAGCAGGTCCTTGTGAATAGAAACCCAGGGAGCCTGGAGGCCAGCAATGACTTTGATAAGCAACCACAGGTACATGTGAGTGGAGCCATATGTCCCTTGTGCCAGAGGGAAGAGAAATGACTCCTCTTGGGTATGGAAAACCTGTTTCACAAGTTCCTGAGGAATGCTGGATTTTATCTAACTGCCAGAAACCACTGTATAGTCCAGCTTGAGCTCATTTCTGGATATATGGACTTCCTGAGACCTAACAGTAAGTTGTGGAAGGAAACTTAGAGAACAGAGATAAGACCCAAAAAATGTACAACACACTGCACTGATCCAATCTTAGACAGAAACTTGGTCTACTCTAAGGCTGGCTTATCAGAAAATGCTGATGTGAAATTCTACAGACCCTGAATCAATGTGAAGTCTTCTTTCAAAGCAGATACTGTCAGTTCAGATTTTAGTTACTAAAATAAAATAAGATTCTTTTTTTAAAAAATATATTTTTGTGTGTGTGTGTGTGTGTGTGTGTGTGTGTGTGTTGGGGGGGTTGTGGTGTGGTGTGTAAATGCTTGTGCTGCATGTGCATGTAGAGGTCAGAGTAAATTTTTGACTTGTAGGGAGTAAGTTCTCAACTTCCATCACACGGGCTATGGGGATCCAATTCAGGTTAGCAGGGTTGGCAGCAAGCACCTTTACCTACTGACCCAGAATTTCTCACAGACCCAAAATTTTAAAAACTGACTACTTCCTACTTCTCCTGATCCATGTGGTTACCCCTCTGCATCTGCTCCTTTATGCCCAGGCTACTTCTGCACTGCCAGCTCTTCCTCTGTTTGCCAGTTTTGGGTGCTGAAGAACCCTTGGTACAGGTTTGCTCCTGATCTTGCTCCTACAGAATGGGGTCTATAGAGGACGATGGAAAGCAATTCTTTCCCTGGAGTATAATGTGGAAAAGAATACTCTTTTGAACATTGCTGATGAATCAGTTTTTCACCTTTGTTCTATATACATTTCTAGGTGGAAAAAGTTCTTTCTGGGGACAGCTTGAGATCAACTGGGGACCACAATGATAACATATTAAACATTTGTTAGTATCTGGATAGTGAGGTGGTTTGAATAAGATGGCCCTCAAAGGCTCAGAGATGTGAATACTTGGCATCAGGAAGTGTGTCACTGTGCATGGTCTTTGTATGGCTGTTTCTAACAGCCCACGTAAGGTCCACTGTCTCCCTTTTCCTGCTGCCTGCAGATGCAAATGTAGAACTCTCAGCTGCTTCCCCAGCATCATATCTGCCTGCGTGTTGCCATGCTCCCTGCCATGATGATAACAGCTTAACCTCTGAAACTGTAAGTAAGCCACAACTTAAAAAAAAATTGTTTTTATAAGAGTTGCGTTGGTCATGGTGTCTCTCATAGCAATAAAACATACTAAGACAAATAGCAATATTTAATGATAAAATGCTCCTGTTTTAGTCTTAGAAGCATGAACTGAAACTGCATTTTGTTAACTTTGTATAAATATACATATAACTGGGTATACATATATGTGCCAATATGTTGCAGAAAATATTAAAAAAAGAAACCACGTTACCACTAGCAACTCTCTGCCCCGGCGGGCTGGCCTGCCATGCACTGGTGGGCAATGGCTGGCCTGTTCTTACCTCGTGGAGACTCTCTGAATCAGAGCTCCAAAATCTCTCCACCCAGCTTGCTAAGTTCCCACTGGCGGGCCGCTACCACGCCAGCCCCATGCTTGAAAACCCCCACTGCCTTTTGTGGTGCACATCAGGCAAACCCATGCTTTGCCGCTGTACCTTTCTCTCTGGAACCCGGTTGAACCACTTCATGAAGGAAAACACCACACAAACTTAGTTCAGAATCAATGGTAACGCAATTGCTGGGCATATCCACTAGAATCCTAATCTTGTAAGCCGTATTACATCTAAATCCTCCGGTGTCGAATCCTGGAGGATTCGCCATAAGCTGGGAGAGACTGCTATCCCCATTCAAAAGTCCCTCTCTCTCCTCCCTTCCTTCGTCCAACCTGGAAGTCCTGCCTACTCGCCCAGTGATTGGTTCCTTTATTCATTTGGGGAGGTTCACAAGAAGTCACCTGAGCACATGACTCATTCCTCATTCCAGACAGCCCCTTCTGGGAAAGCAGAATTAGTATCAAAATACAGGCAGCACCAGGGCCATCCACAACACCAATACATACCTGCACATGTTCATTTGGTCACCCTGGATAGCAGAAATACAGTTATTCATTTACCGTCTTTGATTTGATCTTGAATCTGCATTTATTTGCCGTTAGAAATGAAGGGATATTGTAAGATATATGAAAAGGTAACTTTTTAAGATGGGGCACTGATAAACAGGGAAGCCATCAGCCATCAGCATGGTTCACAATGGGGGTCTGTAAAGTAAGTGGCGCTCATAGGCTGATCCCTACTGAGGACCATACTACCCAGTTACTCCACCCTGGGGGTCACTTCTTCTACTCAGGATCCTGCTGCCTGAGAGGATATAACCTTTGACCTCTTATCTGTTTGGATGTGACTCTGCTATGACTTTTTTCCTTTTCATGCCTGCTCTGAGAGGCAGTGCATCAAATGTACACCCAGCCATGTCTGGTTCCCACATAGCCGATTTGCAGCTTTGGCTTCCAGAATCTTCCTTGGTAATTTTGTACAAGAGTCCCAGATAAACTACCAGATTCACTTTTGGGATCAAGAACTACAAGGATTATAAAAGCGGGACTGTCTTGTGACCAGCTTGATTACTTGTACCAGAGAGAAAGAAGCCAACATGATCAAAAGGAAGAAGTCAAATATAAAGTCCTACAGATTCATCCTGTGCCTCTGGACTCATCAGGGGTGGGGCTTCCTTAATTTACCTATGCTGGCATATCTCTCCATTTCCTCCTTGTTTTTTCTCCTATTTTCCATTCTTGTTTATTTGTTTTTGTACCCTTAAGCTTCTTTTGGAAGGGCTTATCATCTACTGAAAAAGCTCTGACCCCAAACACTTACCTTTTCTTGGTTCCCATTGTCCACTGGAAGGAAACACTTGGCTTTTATATGTTAAGCAGGTCTAGACTCTTGAAAGTTTCTGTCCTTGTAGGCTAGACACTTCTCTCCTCCTTACCAGTAACGGCATCATATTAGACACATTCCATGTAATGTGCTACAGGCACTAAGAATTATATTTCAAAAGCATTCTAAATGATAGACATGGGAAAGCCCCAGTAATATATGGCCTCAATTATTTTCAGCATATAATAGCTAATCATAAAAAAATACCAAAAGAAAATCCATCAAAATATCATAGTAGTTATATCTGAATCATAAGATTATGGATGGTTTATGTACTATGGCTTCTAATTTTATAAATGGACATAATTATTTCATGATTAGAAAGTAATAAGAGTTATTAAGGTAAATGCATAAATTATGATGCATTCATCTAAAAGATAATTTTGCAGTCATTGAAAATAGTGTTTTAGAAGCATTTTTAGTGACATTGAAAAATACTCACATTGGAACTATTGGGAAGGTAATCAAAACAGGATTTCACACTAGCTATGTCTACACAGCTAGTGAACGGGGGTTATTTCAGGGTGTTAATAGACGTCACCTGTGTTGATAGCATGGCTTCTTTTTCTAATTTTTTTTATGTGTGTTATCCAACATTGAGAATCAGGGTTCTTTTACTGTTGTAGTTGTATTTGAGTCTCCAGAGAAACATAGCCAACAGGATGTGCAGACATACAGATTAATTAATTGCAAACATTCTTAATATGATCTAAGACTAGATCATATAATAATAAGACTGAGGGCTGAGAAGTCCCTCAGTCTGTTGTCTGCCAGCTGGCTGCCAGGAAAGCTGGTGGCATAGCTTTGGTCCAAGTCCAAAGGCTTGACAACACATGTGCCTGTATCTGAAGGCTGCAAAAGATGGCTATGTCAGTTCCCAAAGATAATGCAGTTGCCCTTCCTCAGCCTTTTGCTCTATTTGGACCCTCAGCAGATTGGATGATGGCCATCTGCACTGACGTGTGGACATTTTATTCAACCTACTGATTATAAGGCAAATATCTCCCCTTTTATCTCCCAGTTCCTCCCCCCTCACACACACACACACACACACACACACACACACACACACATATGAATAATTAAAGAAGAATTAAGCCTGGAAATGAGGCAAGGGAAAATATTTACACAACGTATTTTGAATCCCAGAATCATCCAGAGACATACCAAAAAATAAAAATAAAAAAAAATCTTTTTCTAGCTACTAGGGAGCCCCTTAGCTCAAGCAAATTAACATGTAAAGTTAACAATCATGGAATTAAAATAATATATTATTTTAATTAAGAATAGGTGTCAACTCCCTGCCTCCTATCTCTTGGCTGCAGGAAGTCAGACACTTTTCCATTTTCTTCTGATTAAAAACCTGAAATCTCCTTTGTCTTTACTGAAGGCTGTAGTGGATGGGGCCACTCATCCTTGTAAGAAACTGCAGCCTTTTAAGCTTGCACTAGGTATGAATGTCTTTCTCCAGTGAAGCTTCTCCACTTTTATCTCCCAATTTACACACACACACACACACACACACACTTTATATATGAATAATTAAGTAAGGAATTTATCCTCAGGAAGGGAGGGATTAGGCCTGGAAACGAGGCAAAGGGAAAACATTTACACAACATATTTTGAATTTAGCCATATGTCTTGGCAGCTGCTACATACACTTTTGTACTTAATCTTTCCCAAATTACCATGAAATAGGTGCAACCTTTCCCTCTGAAATAGACTAGAAAATGGAGTCTTGGTTGAAATAACTTCTACAACTTCATGTAACTAAGAAATACTTTAAGTGAAATTTGAATTGGGGCGGCCTTACTGAAAGGCCTGTGTAGTTAACAAACTGTTGTAACAAACACCCGGGCTTGGTTTTGCTTGGTTGGAACTGGTGAAAGCCTTGCAGACGGTTTTACAGCAACCTCGGGAACCCTGTGTGGGAAGTGAGGTTTTGTGAAGGCAAGCGGTTTGTCCGCGAGCACACAGCTATCACTGTCGTAGGCTAAATGGACAATTCGTTTGGAGTCTAAAGATCTGCAGGCCTTAAGCATGGAAGAGATAAAGAAAACAGCCTGTGTGCTACAGAAAGGTCCATGAAGATGTGGCTACGATTATAATAAAAAATGTAGGTTAGTAAGTCAGAGGGACTCATCCTGTTCACAGGCAGAGGAAGATGCTCTCCGAAGATAACTTGCATGAGATTAACATTTAATACTATTTATTTCCTGGATACACATAGCTCAGGCCACTGACTAGGTGTCCAGCTTAGTTCCTTAGGAACACTGGGGTTCTGTGGAGTCTACAAGAGCATGTGGACGTAGTTACTTTATCATTCAGAACCGTGTGGCTTGGGTTCACTCTCCCAAAATATCAGAGCATGATTTGCAAATGTGTCCCTTCACATTGGTAACACTCTATATACTGTTTCTAAATCTGAAATTCTCTCTTGGTGACTATGGATTTGGGACACCCTGAGCGAATTGCTATGGCAAGTGAAAGAGACCCTGAGATTAAATAAATCTCACTGGGGAATTTAGTCTGATGATTTTGATCATAATTGTGAGTTCTTTCTTAGACAACATCAACAGTGGTGGCTGAGTAGAGCTTTCCTGAGGACTTCTAAAAGACACTCTACAAATTATAGCTGGCTTTTCTGTTCTTGAAGCAATTCCAGTTAAAGCCCATGACCTACTTTATCTAACATTTTGTTGCCACAGTGCTTGGGTTAAATATGTAACAAAGAAAATTGATTTCCAGTATAAATCTTCTTAATTTTTATTGTGCCCCACAGGGCTACATGAATGATGCATGTGTGATTAGCCTCACATTTAGGAGACTCTAGGGGGAGTTTGGAGGGGTTAAGTATGATAGCCTTAGTCGGTGCTTATTACAATAATATATTTTCTGTTGATCTGGATCATTTTCTTAAAGGATACAGGAGCCTTACGAACATCCGGAGGCAGACAGGAGATAAGCCGTTCGGAAGACTGCAGATGGGGTTTCCACGTCACATGGGTCAGATCAATACTTCCGCAAAAGGAAATCAGTATTTATACGGAGAATACAGGCTTTAAGCTCAGACACAAGTGCTTGCCCTCCAAATGCTTCAGTGCCTTGTTTGGTTTAAAAAAAATCAATTTCTCAGTAAATCGTGCTTTTTGAAGTCTTCCGACCTTGTTTTTTTAACAAAACAACACCAACAAAGCAACAACACCAAACCCCTTTGAGTGTTGAGTAGGTGAATGGTCAAAGGATAGGGCTTGATAGAGATGAAGGACTAACATTACCCAGCATGCCATAGCCACAATAAGACATGTTTCTTTCTGTTGCACTTAGCTCTGCCATTACAAGTTAGTTCCCCCTACCTTTTAAAAGTCTCCTTCAGTCTCAGGGTTTCTCAGAAATAACCCCGACGCCTGCCGTGTTTGGCCTACAGAGGATTTCCTGTTGATCCTAATGATTTATCCATTTAGTCCACTTACCTCTGTTTAAACGTCTTTTGGAAGGGCAAGCTTTTTAGCTGTACTGATTACATCACTGTTTCATGATCAATACTTGGCATGACTCCCAGAGGTTATGCATCTGGATCTTGTAGGTATTTGATCATATTACCTTACTTTTCGGGAGGCGACATATAAATTGAAAAAACTGTGTTGAACATAGTATTCATCCATATAGTCATTTGCATGTGGAAACTGTTGATATTATTCATGCTCACATTTTTCCAATACAATTTGTTTTCAGTTTCGACAGGAGTGGTTTGATTCATTGCCAGTGACAGGGCGTCTCTTTTAGGCCTACAGAGAGAAATGAGGAAGCGCCAAGGGTTGAGAATCCTTTAGTCTCTCCTCCTCTAAACTATGACTGCTGAAGAGTAATGGATTTTATTTTACAGCTCTTTTCAGTTTGCTTTCCTACTTCTCCGAATCTCTCCAAACTGTCTCTTTCTGGGGTATTACCTTCAAACTTACTGAGACAGAGAATCCAGAATGGAAGAGTCCAGCCTGCTCACCTATGTTTGCCTATGGGCTGGGCACAGCATTCTCCCAGTCTAAGGATGAATGTTCAGGATTGCAGTGTGACTTCACTCTATATGGTAATTATGGTACAAGAAACTGTCTGTGGCTGCTGGCTTAAAACTAGGCTTCTGGGGGTAGGTGCTTGGAGTCAGAGATCCCACTGATACGAACGAGGCCAGAATTCACCTGTGGCTAACACCATGTATACAGGCGTCATGTTTCCTGGTTTCGTGACTTGCTCTATCAGTTACTAGATGTGGGAGCTAAGGTGAGTTACTGGACCAATCCATGCACAGTATCTTCATCTGGTGAATGAGGATAGCAACACATACTGCACAGGGCTGCTGTTACTTTACGGCAGGAACTTGCATAGAGTTAAATGTTTGACAAGGACTTAGTAGACGTTGGTCATTATTATAGCCTTCGTAATTATGATTGGCAGTTGCTTACTTGCAGTACTTTCATATTGTAGTTTCTCAATATTTGCTGGATGAATATATTAATGAATGGATTAATCACACATTAGTGCGTGAAAAATGTAATTTGGGTAAAGTAAATAATTTCCCAGGTAATAAATTAAAACATAAAAAAAAAAAAAATCCCATCTCCTTTCAAAAAAAGTTCCATACTGATACTTACATTTCAAATGGTCTTTAAAACAGAAAAACATTTTATTCCCTCCCCAAAGTAGCCCTGGATAATTCATTTGTTATTCTTCATAAGACTCAGCATTAGATTCTTTACTGGCTAGGAGTCTTGCAGGGTGTATGCTTTAGCAAAATGTATTAGTTACTAACCTGACAGACTTTCTTATGGGAATTTACCAGTAATGGAGGAGAGAAATCTATTATTCCTATCCTCAAGAGTAACAAGTATTATTGCTTAAAATTTTTCATCAGTTTGATAAATGTAAAGTGATATGAGAGAAATAGAAAACCTGAGACCCAAAGATTATAGCTAGGCTGGTACAGAATCAAGTCCATCTGGTTCCTTCGTAAAGATGAGTTATATTGAAATAAAGTCAATATCAGAGCTTCATTCAGCAAGCATCTGTCGGCATCCTCTACTGGCGTATTGCTTGTCCTGTTTGCCTATTGTGCTACAAATATATGCAATGACTTTAGCTCATGACGATTTCAAAAAGCATAATATGATAATTCAGGTACCAGAAAGCATCACTCCAGTCCTCCTGGGCACGGGCGTGGGATCTGCCACCTGCATTTTTACTATCAAAAGCTTTCTCTGCTGTGAGCATCAAATGCCTATCACATTTCTCTAAAAAAATAAACTATAGTGACAATTTTGGAGTTTGGGTTTCTTTTAAAGACACAGAAATAGTACAAGGACATGTTTTCATTTTAATCCCAGGTGTGGGATATGGGCCTGTTTCAGATGGTCCACAGCAGCTGGTTATGGATTGCCTCGTGCTCTAGCAGGGATGTGATTTTGCCAGCTGCAGATAGTTTCTGCGATTGTGTGACATTTAGAATTATGGGGACTTTTCAGAGGGTGAATAAATGCCAGGGACCCAAGAGGTGTGGTGGGCTGTTGGTTAGTTGTTGGTGGGTTGTTAATGGTTGTGGTTTGTTAAGTAGTCACGTGCAAAGAAGAAACAACAGGAAGAGATTAGATATCCTGACACCGAAGATCAAACTTGCCCCAAGGAACTCAACACGCCTAATCAGCAGGAAGTAGTCTAACTATAACATGACCCCTTTCGGACCCTGACTGTTTTCAGGGATCCATTCCATTCCTTTTTATCCTTCTTCTCTCTCTTATCTAGTGATGGGGGTTGAAAGGGCAGAAGCAAAGAGGCGGAGAACCCACAAAATAGCCAAAGACAAGCTACAGTAACCCCTCTATATTTTTTTCTCTTATTGAACATGATTTTTTTCTCACGGAATATATCCGGATTATGATTTTTCCTCCCTGTATTCCTCTCAGTTCCTCCCACCTCCCTCCCATCCAGATCCTCTCCCTTTCTGTCTCTCACTAGAAAACAAACAAGCTTCTAAGGAATAATAATAAAATAAAATAAGATAAGGTAAACCAAAAACTAGCAAATCAGGATAGGACGAAACAAACAGAAGGAAAAGAGCCCGAGAAAAGGCACAAGAAATATGTATAGACACAAAGACCCACATGTTCACACATTCGGGAATCCCCCAACAAACTAAACTGGAGTCAAAATACATAACCAAAGGATCTGTGAGGTAAAAAGAGAAAAATATAAATGAAAAAATAAAAATAAGATTTAAAAAGCCCTGGAACCTCCAAAGAGTAGTTTCCTGTTAACCATCTACTGTTTCCCTGGTGAGGACTCCCTTGGAGAAAAACTAGATTTTATTTATAAGTGGTTAACAATTAGAGGTAGATTCTGGGTTAGGGATAGGGGCATGTGTTCACTTCTCCTTTTAGCTCTAGTACCCCATCTGGTGCAGACCTGTGCTGGCCCAGTGCATGCTCTTCCAGTCTCTGACCCATGTGTGTCTATCTTGTTGATTTAGAGGGCCATGTTTCCTTGGCTCTTACATTCTTTCTGCCTCCTCTTCTGCAGGGTTCCTTGAACTCTGCAGGGAGGGATTAGATGAAGATTTAGGACTGAGTATTCTGAGATCTTTCACTCTCTGCATATTGTCTGGCTGTGGCTCTCTGTATTTGTTCCTATCTGCTGCAGGAGGAAGTTTCTTCAATAATGGCTGAGAAGGCATTGATCTATAAGTACAGCAGAATGTCATCAGGAGTCATTTTATTGCTATGTACTTTCAGTAGAACAGTGGTATTTGATTTTATTGTAAGCTTCTGAGCTATCTAGTCTCAGGTTCTTGATCACCCAAGCAGTTCCAGGTATAGGTTCCATCTTGTGGAGTGGGTCTTCAGACAAATCAGGTATTAATTGGTCACCCCCCACAAGCTTTGTGCACCACTGCCTTAGCACATCTTGCAGGCAGGCAAGGACACCATTGTTGATCAGTGGGGTTGTGGCTGATTTCTCCTTTGGTAGCATGCAGAGTACCTTCAAGTACCAAACATTCTACATAAGGGTTTATGTAGGTACCAGTTCAACTTCATGTTCAATAAGTTATGTAGGTGCTGTCTTTGGCAAGGGGGCCTTGTTATCAGTTTTGTGGAGAGCGAGTTACAGTCTTGGCCAGAACAAGTTTTTAGGGGTTCCCATGAGACCCCTTAGACCTGCAAATCAATTAGATGTAACCCATTCTCAGTACTGGAAGCTTGATTTGGTGACAAGAAATGTCATCTGAGGCTCTGTCTTTCCTATTATGTAGTAACTTCATTTAGATTGTCTTCATATAGGTACATATCTTATGAAGCTTTCACACGATCCCTTAAATGGTCCTTAATTTTAGGTGTTCCCCCCTTGTCCCGTTTTTTCTTCTACTCCCTGTTTGATCCTCCTATTCCAGCCCGACTCCCTCATTCATCCTTTACTATCTATTTAATTTCCCTTTTCTAGGGAGATCTATCTGTTCCCCCCAGTCCCAACCTCTGTGATTCTAGGAATTATAGCTTGCTTATTAGTGACTTAACAGCTAGTATCCACAAGTAAGCAAATACATACTATATTTGTCTTTCTGGGTCTGGGTGATTTTTTTTTTTTTAATAGTTCCATCCATTAACCTGTGAATTCATGATTTCATTCATCTGCTGAATAATACTCTATTATGTAAATGTACCATTTCTTTATCCAGTCATTTATTGAAGGACATCTAAGTTGTTTCCAATTTCTGTCTGTTATGAATAGAGCAGCAGTGAACACAATTGAGCAAGTGTCTCTGTGTAGGATGAAACATCCTTTGGGTATATGCCCATGAGCGGTACAGCTGGATCTTGAGGTAGATTGATTCCCATCTTCCTCAGGTTACCATCACACTAATTTCCACAGTGGGTGTCTTAGTCAGGGTTTTTATTCCTGCACAAACGTCATGACCAAAAAGCAAGTTGGGGAGGAAAGGGTTTATTCAGCTTAAACTTCCACACTGCTGTTCATCACCAAAGGAAGTCAGGACTGGAACTCAAGCATGTCAGGAAGCAGGAGCTGATGCGAAGGCCATGGAGGGATCTTTCTTTCTTTCTCTCTCTCTCTCTCTCTCTCTCTCTCTCTCTCTTTCTTTCTTTCTTTCTTCCTTTCTTATAGAGCCCAAGACTACCAGCCCACAGATGGTACAACCCACAAGAGGCCCTCCTCCCTTGATCACTAATTGAGAAAATGTCTTACAGCTGGATCTCATGGAGGCATTTTCTCAACTGAAACTCCTTTCTCTATGATAACTCCAGCTTGTGTCAAGTTGACACACAAAACTACACCCATTGGGTGTACAAGTTTGCACTTCCAACAGCAATGGAAGAGTGGGCCCCTTAGTCTACATACACTTTTGTCAGCATGAGCTGTCACTTGTCTTATTGATCGTATCCATTTTTGATAGGTATGAGATGGAATCTCAAAACAGTTTTGATTTGCATTTCCTGATGGCTAAGGATGTTGAGCATTTCTCAACTGTTTGAGTTTCCTCTTTTAAAAATTCTGTTTAGATCTGTGCCCTATTTTTAATTGGCTTATTTGTTTTCTTGATATCTAATTTCTTCACACACACACATACACACACACACACACACACACACACACACACACATGTTGTGCAGTTGGTAAAAATCTTCCCCATACTGTAGGGTGCTGCTTTGTCTGAATGCTGGTGTCCTTTGCCTTACAGAAACTTTTCAGTTTCATGTGGTCCCATTTATTACTTGTTGATCTTAGTGCCCATGCTAATAGTATTCTGTTCAGAAAGTCTTTTCCTGGATCAATGAGTTTAAGGCTATTCCCCACTTTCTTTTTTATAAGGTTCAGAGTGTCTTGTTTTATGTTGAAGTCCTTGATTGATTTGGAGTTGAGTTTTATGTAGGGTGATGCATATGGATCTATTTGGATTCTTTTACATGCAGCTACCAATTTGTCCAGCACTATTTTCTGAAGATGCTGTCCCACTCCCCCTACCCAGTGTGTATTCCTGGTTTCTTTATTTAAAGAAAATCAGTTATCCATAGGAGTATGGATTTTTGTCTGCATACTCAATTCCATCTACCAGGGTCTGTGTTTGTGCCAGTTCTATGGTGTTCTTATTTCTATAGCTCTGTAGTACAATTTGAAGTTGGGGATGGTGAGACCTCCTGCAATTCTTCAATTATTTAGGATTGTTTTGCTATTCTGGTTTTATTTATTTGTTTTGTTTTCCCATATGAAGCTGAAAATTTCAAGATCTGTGAAGAATTGTGTTGGAATTTTGATGGGGATTGCATTGAATCTGTGGGTTCCTTCTGGTCGAATGGCCATTTTTCTATGTTAATTCTACTGATCCATTATCATAAGCCTTCCCTACATTTTAAATGTTCTTATATACATACATACTTGTTTCCTTCCAGTGCTGGGCACTGAATCCAAGACTCTTCTTACGTGGTAGGCAAAACTTTATCTTTGAGTTACATTCTGGCCCTTATTCTTTCCAGCTTTCTAGAAATGTTGGTTTCTCTGAGCTAAGTCTTTTAAAATCACTTTAATTTTCAATATTAAAATAAAAAATATTTATAATAATGTATGTGTGTGTGCATATGCATGTGTGTGTTGGGGAGGGGGGGCTATACACATATGTGCAGGTGAAAGGCATTAGCTCCCCTTGGAGCTAGAGTTATAGGCAGTTGTCAGCCACATGCATGGGTGCTGGGAGTTGAACTTAGGTCCTTTGAAAGAGCAGTACACACATCTCTTCAGACCCAATTTCCAAACATTTTTATTTAGTTAACATTTCAATCCCTTTTCTACTTTAAATATTTCCTTTCTTAGGTATAATTCATTTTAGCCTCATCATTATTATTTCTGATTTCCTTCCTTGAAAAACTATTTGAATTAAAAGAGATCCTTTTATTTTCTGATTTCTAACTTTTATATTCTTCTTATATCTTTGCTTTATAGCCAGAAGGAAGCACGGTTACAAAGACAGGCTCCCAAATCTCTGTTTATGAGTTGGTTAGAGATGGAGACAGGAATAAAATAAGTGTTTATCAAACCTAGCCTTTTAACCAATGCAAAGGAATGAAATGGGTGTGGTTTGCTAAAGCAGGAAAGTCTTGGGAGCAAAGGATGTACAGAGTTTCTTTTTCTATCCTTACCATGCAATTCAGAGAAAAACCCAGCAGCACCAGGAACAGACCCAGGGATTCTGAAGCGAGCACATGCAGTTTGCTTGAGCGTTTGCTAGATGGTCCTTATTTACTTATTTATTTGGTGCTGAAGTTGAGGACACTTGCTGTTGATAACAGATGGACTTATATTTCAGGAAAACTTATTGCAGAACCTTTAAATAAGGTTTAGTGGGGAGCCAATTAAAAAAAAGACTGAAGATAAAAAACTTAATGAGGTTCATTGCTCTGCAGATCAACTGCCATTTAGATAAAGCAAAAGGAAAGAGATCTCTACAGACTGCTGAGAGGGAAGCTGGAGGTTGAGGAAGTTTTGCCCTGTGCAGTGTAATATTTGCATCAGTGGAGTGAAGAGAAGCATTTGCCGGGATGTGATGTGGTTGTGTATGTCTTTTAAGAGAAGGAGTGGTCAGCTGGTCAGTTAAAATGGCATCTGTGCAAGTATCGTCTTTCTGCACTTTAGAGGAGTCCTGCCAAAGGTTGTCTTCAGTTTCATTTAGAACACTGTTGGAAGCCATGCTACTTTTAAAAAGGTTTAAGCTGAAATAAAAGAAAACAAAATAGTAGTAATTTGTAAGGGCACAAGGCAGGTATTGAATATTATCATCATTTGAAGATCATTACTTCATCATGAAGAATTCATGGTTTTAGTGCCTTCCTTATGTCTATTTCTTGGGTGAATAGAGCCCATGCCCAAGAGACTAGGGCCTGTCTGTCACCTTCAGGTTCACCATCCGCAATGAGCACCATAATGTGCATATTCAAGGGTTCTGAGTGTGATAAGGGGGGGTATATCTCACCTGCTAGAGTGCTTGCTTAACATGCAAGAAATTCTGAGTTCAGGTCCCAGGACCTGCTATTAGGCATATGGGCAAAAGGCTCAGAAGGTCAAGATTATCTTCCATTACATGATGGGTTTGAGGCTAACCTGGGCTACATGATAACTTTCTTCTCCAATGTTCAGGGTTAACCATATGTCCATATGTTCACTGAATTACTGAATGTATGTCCTGAATTCACAAGAGGTTTTTTATTTTCCAATTTCTAAAGACTGTAATGAGAGACTCTTTCAGGGGCTAAGAGGTTTTGTTGATTAAATTGATGATGATATATTAATAATAGCTATTATTATTGTTATTATTATTATTGTTATTATTATTATTATTATTATTATTATTATTACTATTATACCTCAGGCCATGCAGATGGCTCAGAGGGTAAAGACACAAACCTGACAGTTTGGTTCAATCTCTGGGACCCAGAAAGTAAAAGTAAGAACTAACTTCCTCAAGATGTGTTCTGACAACTTTGTGGCACAGCCCTTCAACCAACCAATCAAATCAATGAACCAATCATTCAATCAATGTAATAAATTTAAGAAGAAATAAAATGTGCACGTGTGAAATGAAATACCAATAAAGTTAGCTAGCTAGTTAGTTAGTTAATTAGTTAGTTAGTTAGTTAGTTAGTTAGTTAGTTAAAACAGAGTACTGCTTGTATGGATGCTCATTTCATTTATCCAAGCCTGCCTCTGGAGACTGAGGCAGGGAATTAGAGATCAGCTTCAGTTACTTTGAGGGCCACAAATACACACTAAACTACAAATCCCTCCATTCCTTGCGGCGTTGAGGAGCCACGTACCTTGAAGGATGCGGAAGTCTTGTTCTCAAGCTCAATCGTGCCTCGAGGCTTGTGAAGCGACCGCAGGCTGGCCAATCCCGAAGCACCATGCTCTGCGGAGTCCCGCCTTCGCTGTGCGCTGACGGGTCGCGGGCGGATACGCGGCTCTAGCGGAGGGACACGCGGCCTTCTGAGCTTCCCTGTGTCTCTGCTCCCGGCCTCCAGTCTTCAGCTCTGCTATGGCTCCCAAAGGCGGCTCTAAGCAGCAGTCCGAGGAGGACCTGCTTCTTCAGGACTTCAGCCGCAACCTGTCGGCCAAGTCGTCGGCACTGTTCTTCGGGAACGCGTTCATCGTGTCTGCCATCCCCATCTGTGAGCCTCGGGCGGGCGGCGGCGGGGACGTGGCGGGCGGCAGCGGGGAGGCCTAGTGTCGGGGGCGGCGTCCTCGGGAAGTCACTCGCGGCGTGCTTCTGAGCCCGGCGCGGGTTGGATTCTCTTATTGGTACACTGCCCTTCTCATAACTGTTTGACACTACGAGGTCTTGAATGAGTCAGGTGGGAGACCCACCGATAACCTTCACTGAATTAGCAGTGTGACCCGTGGCAAACCTCCCCTCACCCCTGAGCATCCTTTGGACGTGCAGAGTCACAATTGGCCGTGCCAGAGGTCCGCGATCAGCCTTGTTTAGGATTTCAATAATTCCTGGAGAGCAACTCGAAACTTCTCGATTGAATGAGAAACTGCCAACCTGAAGGCAAAGGCTGTTTCCAAGCCCAGGTTTTCTGAGTTTCTTGTCTCCTGACCCACACTGCCGCAGTGTTGCAGGCCAATCACGTCCAAACGTATTTTGTTAGTTTGGCTTTGTGCAGTGAATATGGTGTGGAGCCCCTAGGTTCACTGGCCCGACAAAGCATTGTTTTGATTTCACAGAGCAGCCACGTCAGCAAGTTAGCCAGTGTTTTGGGACAGCATTTGACTTAAAATGGCCTGTATTTTAACTTAATAGCATTCCATGAATGAAGTTTTTATTCTTATTTGTGACACCCCCCCCCCCCCCAATTTGTTCTCAAGTTAGAAGATGAAGAAATTTCTAGACTAGCAATGACCCCACAACCTAACTTTCTGAACTGGGAAAGCCCTGAACTGGGACTAACCCAGTTTATTGGCTATCTCAGGATTTACTGACTCTCATTTACGTGGTTTAGCTGTAGTTAATTTGGCAGGCATGTGTAAAGGGGTAGTAATGTTCTGTGTCCCTTCCTTTTGTCTTCTCTCAGGGTTGTACTGGAGAATATGGCATATGGATCTTATCCAGTCTGCTGTTCTCTACAGTGTGATGACGTTAGTAAGCACTTACTTGGTAGCCTTTGCATACAAGAATGTAAAATTTGTTCTCAAGCACAAGTAAGTACCCCAACCCCAACCTGCATATGTTATAGTAGGGTGTCTTATTAAACATGGTTTATATTTATAAGAGTTTGAAATGTGTATATATTTTGTGTAGAGAGAATTGATAATCTCTTGAGCCATATGACTGACACGTCAGTGGAAATAGGTGTTGAGGGTGGAGTTTGAATATTTAATCCTAGTTTTTAATTGATGGTTTGAACAGAAAAACGAACCTATTAAATAAATGAATGTTTCCATGGATCTTTCTAGAAATTGTTCTAGGCTGCCCATTTACAAATTTTGGAAGCAAAAAATTAAAAAATTCTTTGACATTTTCAATGCCAGTTACATTTTTTTGTTTTTTAATCTTGTAAGTCTGTTCACTGTAGAAGACAACCATATTTCTTGAATTTCAAGATCACACGTATTATAAGACAAATTATTTTAATAGCTTTAGGAGAAGAAAATCCAAGTTTTACCTCAGTAAATTTTTATGTTTCAAGCACTTGTATACTTTGCTTTCCTAAAGAGAAAACAGGAGGGTGTAGCAGGCTATTTTCTTGTTTATTCAATAGGGCCTTTTAGGTTTGTTTTTTCTTTGAAGTAATACACACACACATATATGTATGTATGTATGTATATATGTATGTGATTTACTTTTTTACTTTTCTGAAGTGTTTGTATGTTTGTGTGTTTGGTTTGGTGTGTCCCTTGCCTGAGGGGCCAGAAGAGAGTGTTAAGCCCCCGGAGCTGGAATTGCACATGGCTCTGAGCTACCTGTTAGAGGTGCTGGGAACTGAACTCAGCTCTTCTGTAAGAGCAATGTGTACTCTTAACTATTGAGCCTTCTCTCCAGCTTATAAAGTAATTTTTTTAAAGGCAGTAGGGATTCTGGGCTTAATTATGTCATCTATTTACTTTTTAAATTATTTCTCATAGTATCTACACTTGATTAGAAATTATTTTTGCTTAGACTGATGTAGCAGTCTCCATCTGGTCTTTTGAAACAAAACGTAGGGTGTACTCTGGCATGCATTGGATAAAGCTATTTGGTGATACTCTTCCTTGCATCGTTTATATATTATGGGATAAAAATCACACATACACATGAGGGGCTGGAATGGCTCATTGGTTAAGCTTACTGGCTGCTCTTCTAGAGGACTCAGTTTCAATTCCCAGCACCCACATGGTAGCTCACAACTGTCTGTAACTCTAGTTTTAGGGGATCTTATGCCTTCTGGAATTGGGTACCAGGCATGCCTGTGGTGCACAGATATGCATGCAGGCAAAATATCATCATCATCACCATCACCATCACCATCACCATCATCATCGATCACATATCTTAGCCAAAAGTCTGGGAAGTGATATATTTCTCTTTATCTGTCATTTTTACTTTGTTAACTATCTTAACATATCATGGCTTTCTTTTTTCTAATATAGTAACACCAAAAATCCTTTCAGGTTCTTAGAATCAAAGTCATCTGCCTCCTTCCTGTTAGTCTAGCCTAAGCCTTCAGATTTAGACTTAGCCTTCCTGACATCCTTTGAGTGTGTCTTGTGCCTACTTTCATTCAGGACCCCTTGCTTTCTATTTTTATATGTCTGTTATTTCAAGACCCAGAAAACCTTTGCAGAGACTTCCTACCTGACTTTGCTCATTCTTTGTTTGGTGTCTTTCTGGTAGGCTCTTGTAATTGACAAGTAATTAGTACTGTATTATGATTTCAGTTAACAGGGTTTTATTTAAGAGATGGGCCAGGAGTGGCCTCAGCAGCTTTCTTGCTGTCATTCTGGGCATGCAAAGGCTTGGGCTTCATGATTGAAGTTCTGCTAAACCATCAGACTCAGCAGATCATTTTTGTCATCTTTCTGCTTGTCAGCTTCTTTACCACCTGCTATTTTAAGATTCAGCTCATTTGGTCCTCTACTGTTCTGGACTATGGGACATGGATGTCTATGGATAGAGAATCCATCAGAATAGACCCTTGTATGGCTATCCTTTATGATCCCCTGCAGCTCAGCCACTGTCTGTGCTTACCTTGCATCTAGTCTTTAGATTCTAGAGGCTCTTAAGGTTGAATCAAGACAGAAACCTGCTGCCTCAAATGAATGATCCTGGGTGTTCTCTTGGAGTCCATCCTAGTTTCTTCAGTTTTCCTGGGTATGCTGACTAGAACTAAATATAGTCTGGTAATATAAGTGACTTGAACACAGTGACCAGGCCCCCTTCTGTTCTCTCCTTGTGTTCTCTACTGTTGGGGTGTCGTGCTGAATGCTCTTATAGTGGTAGTACCGCAGGGCTGGTAGGTACTCTATAGAAGTTTGCATATTGTTGTTACTTTCTCTTCTATAGGGTAGCTCTTATTTGTGAAAATACACTTTGTTGGATATAAGTGTCTGTGTCTATGGGCTTTTTACATTTTACTACTTAAATTTACTTCTTTTACTAATACCCCCCCATGATAAAATTAATTTGTAGGTTTTTTGTTGTTTTGATCTGTTTACTTTTTCTGAAACAAGGTATCATCTAGCTGAGGCTGGCCTTGAACTGATCCTTGTGCTTCCACTTCCCAAATGCTGGGATTACAGGCATTTACTATCATGACCAGTTGATGAGAATACTTTTCATATACCCCTCATATAGTGTAATAAACTTGGAATATTTTTGTATAGTTGACTTTCTTGAAATATAAAGTATTATTTGGTTGCTAATAGAAAATATGAGTACAGAGTGTTTTTTTGAGACTGATTTTCATCTCTAGAGCATGTGGAAATCTTTTTCTTTCTGTGTTTTCTTTCAGAGTAGCACAGAAGAGGGAGGATGCTGTTTCCAAAGAAGTGACTCGAAAACTTTCTGAAGCTGATAACAGAAAGATGTCCCGGAAGGAGAAAGATGAAAGGTTTGGGGTGTGTGTGTGTGTGTGTGTGTGTGTGTGTGTACACATAGGTGTACACATTAGAGGCCTGAAGACGTGTTAGAAGACAGTTCAGATTCAGGTCTTAGTTGCTCTGTCACTCTCCACTGTGTTCCTTTGAGGGTCTTGCTGAACCTGGAGCAACCCACGAGGCTTAGTGGCCAGTAGCTTCTTATGTTTTCTCAGAGCTGGAATTACAGGGGTGTGTTCAGGGTGTAATACAAGGACTACAGATGGGGCCGTGGGTACTGGGTTCTTAATCTGTCTCCCCCCACCCCCTTGACTCCTTATTTAAAGTGGTAGTCATAAACCTTGGGAGGAAATCAGTTTTTAAATTCTGATTTAAAGGGGCTGGAGAGATGGCTCTGCAGTTAAGAGCACTGGCTGTTCTTCCAGAGGTCCTGAGTTCAATTCCCAACAACCACATGGTGGCTCACAACCATCTGTAATGGGATCCAATGCCCTCTTCTGGTATGTCTGAAGACAGCTAAAGTGTACTCATATAAACAAGTATTTAAAAAAAAAAAATCTAACTAAAGATGTTGGAATTGTGTAAATAGTAACAATGGTGGTAGTAATGGCTGACCTTTTTGAATTTTTGTTATCATTAGAGTGTTTTCTTTGAGCTATATACAGTTGATTTATTCCAAAGAGTAACTACATGTAAAGTATATGCTACATAACTCCTGCATTTACAGCTCAGGAATCATTACTGAAGAGGGGAGAGAGATTCTAAGAATCAGAGGAACAGGAAGTTTGCTGTGAGATTCTAGACCATAAAAATGTCAGAGAAGCTATACCCATGAATCTCATCAACATGGGTGACCTGAACAAGGAAGACACCGGTAGACAATCTGATGTAGAGGGGGAACACCCATGATGCCCCAGCACTGAGAAAGAACTACAAGCAACTAAGGAATGCTGAGAGCAGGAGAAATAGTCTGTCTTCACTAGGGAAGCTCGTTATCCAACACCAAATAGTCAGGTCTGAAAACATACATACAGTAACACAGACTGAACAGGTTGTATTTATATAGTTAGGAATACATATGACATACACCGTCACCACCACCACCACCACCATTTAACGGAAAAAAAGCTGTGAATTTGAAAGGGAGTACAGGGGCATTCATGGGAGGGGACGTAGAGACAAAAAGGAAGGGGGACAAATGATGTAATTAAATCACATAGTCACGAAGAGTGGAGATAGTAGGTGGTGTTGTGATCTCCATTTTACACCCAAGGGAAACAAGCATTAGAAGGCTTGGTAACTTGGCTGTTGATACATAGATCCATGCTAATACAGACTGTCTGACTTGGAAGCTTATGCCAGTAACTGTTTTACTGGAATTTAGGAAGCAACAGATCTTGTATGTTGTTTAACCCAAGTCTGTAGGGGTACAGGGTATTATGTTAACATTTTTAGTAGTTTTGATAACGAGATTCCCCAGGGGGTTCCATGCGTATATGAATATGGGATGCTTCTGTCTGGGGGAAAGAAAGGACTTGGTTTGTCCTTTATTGCCTAAGTCTGTGGTGGTATGTTTGTTTTCCCTGCCAATACTCAGTACCCAATACCGCCGTCCCCAACCCCCAACACAAATCTGCTCTTAGCCAATTTCCTAAGCATGAAGTATGAACTGCCTAAGCCCCCAATTGATTAGATAAATTGGTATGTGAGAGTTACCATATTAGGCCAGGTATTGGTGTTGCAAGCCTTTAATCCCAGAGGCAAACAAATCTGTGAGTTTGAGGCCACCCTTGTGTACAGAGTGCATTCTAAGAGATCCAGGGCTACACAGAAAAACCTGGTCTTAGAAAACCAAAAAAAAAAAAAAAAAAAAAGTTACCAGATGTTTAATAGCAGCATGGTCATAGTTTGCTTTCATAGATCTTAAGCTTTGCACGTTGCTTTGAGGGACAGCACTTTTACTGCATTTCCTCCAGGAAGACT
Source organism: Rhynchomys soricoides (assembly GCA_019843965.1). Classification (NCBI taxonomy): domain Eukaryota; kingdom Metazoa; phylum Chordata; class Mammalia; order Rodentia; family Muridae; genus Rhynchomys; species Rhynchomys soricoides. The sequence goes on from JADRCH010000009.1 coordinate 23,669,638, forward strand.
TTGTGTGGGTCTTGTGAAGTAATAGACTTTTATAAGACCAGAAGCATTTAAAAACAAGGAAAGCTGTTTAAATGAGGACCGTGGAATTACCTCTTGAATTTGAGCACGGTACTTGATTTTGAGTCCAAGTGCTCAGGAAGCAGGTGAGATAATGCTGTTTTTGCTCTGATGGAAAGCAGCATGCAAGCCCTGCAGAAAAGGCTTCCTGGTGCTGGCCCTTGGAAGGACTCTATCAAGGGGATCCTAATCTAAGGAACACCAAGTAACTTAACAAACAGTGCTTCTACAGTGGTTTGAAAGGAACTGAAGTTAACAAAATGATTATTTTCTTTGAATACGTAATAAAAATAAGGACGTGATATTAAAGTCATGGCAATGAAGGCCTGTTGTAGGGAGCAGTAATGAGATTTGGCTGTATAACTGTTTTGCATAATTTTGAGTAGGAATAAAAGTTGGAGAATCTAGCCCTAAAACCGCCTTTGTTAAATTGTGTAGGACAATATTTGTTAAATTGGGGTACATATCATAGAGTACTTAACACAGCAATCAAGGTTTTAGAGGCGGTCATATTGGAAATGGTAAATAGCTCTCACTTGTCCACTGCAGACTTGCCCAGTCTGCTGTGTATATTGGTTTTTGATCCTGGGACATGTCTCAGAAAAAAATTTTTTTTTTTTCTGGTTTTTCGAGACAGGGTTTCTCTGTGTAGCCCTGGGTGTCCTGGAACTCACTCTGTAGACCAGGCTGGCCTTGAACTCAGAAATCCGCCTGCCTCTGCCTCCCGAGTGCTGGGATTAAAGGCGTGCGCCACCACTGCCTGGCATCAGAAATGTTCTTAGTGTGGCATTTAGGTGTTCATTACCAGTGAGTCCAAGCAGGAAGTGGGAGTGAGACCTCTTTGCCATTTGTTAACTTAGCTTTTACAAAATTGTCAGGTTGATGTATAAAGTGCAGATTATAAAATTCCTCTTGTTGACCGTAGAAATGAGTGCTGTTCTTATTTTCTTCAAAAATAGTTTTACTCAGGTCTAGACTCATGATTAATCTGGATAACAGATCAAGACTCATTAAGATTGTTAAGTTGTTTCCAGAGAATACGTTGCTCTAATGTAAGGAAAGGTGCAACAGTTTGTCATTCTCTCCAAGCTCCATTTATAACTGTTTTGGCATGCTTGTATCTTGCCACTCAGGGATGGAGATAAGCAATGGCGAGTTAGAGATTCAAGCTCCAAAGTGTGACTCTTCTTGATTTCCTGCAGCTCTTTTGACAGTATTATTTGCTTGTGACAATTTCTGTTTATTTAGTCTCCCCTTTTCTCCTGTCATAGTTGGCTGTCCCTGCTTGGGAAATGTTCTCCCAAGCTAAATTTTCTACTGGTAGAAGCATTGGTAATGAATACATTTGGAGTTTTTTAATTATTTCAAAATAACCAGTATGTGGTAGACTAGAAATGCTTCCAAGACATTGGATGGCCCTGGCTTATGTAGCCTGATATAACATGGGAGCCGGGGTATCATCATGGATTGGATCGACAGACTTTCATCTCAGTTGTTTTGGAGGTGATTCTGTTTCAGGTCATGGCACGAAGAGAGTTAGGGAGACCTGCTCAGATGTCACCGGGATGATTTAATCAGCAGAATAAAAGCATGCCATAGCTCACTGGGTCTTATGCCAGCGTTAAAAATAGCTGTGTTGATTCTGAGTATTTTTTAGCATTCAGGTGCATTGGATCTGTGCAGCTTACTGTGCCTGATTTCCTTGGAGCAGTGTAAGAGTGGTAAAATGTCTTTCCTCCAGTTTAGAATTACATTTACTCTTCTTTGAAATCAGAATGGCTATACTTTAATATAACATTCTTCCTGTTTCCCAAAGAAGAATAAATTTATAAAGTAGATGGTATTTATAAAATCAAGAAAATAGAGCATATATGTGAGACTACAGATTTCTTACAGTGAGGATTGGGTGATGATATCCTGTAGCAAGCTTCTTGGATTTGGATTAGAGCTTGTGCTAAGTAAAAATTTCAATTATTCGTCCCAGTGGTGGTGGGTGGGAGGGCTCGGTATCATCTGACTTCAGAGTAGAATATCTTCCTTAGAGGAAAAAGCATCTAGAGTTGTGACTTTTAATCTTTTTGATGATGACTTCACAGTGAAGCAGCCTTTTAGTATAATAATTTGTACATATATACAAATGCTTCTCGAAATGTAGCTACTGTACTGTGTGTGGTGGATTCTCAACATTTTTTTTCTGTTATATTAAAAAAAGAAAAGCAAGTCTTAACCCAGTCAGTTAATTTATTTAGGCGTTTTTCCATTTATTTGACTTCATACCCTACCAATGGGGTATAATCTAGTTTTTAAAAAAGGACTTTGCAAAGTTAATTAGCCAAATGGAATAAAAGTTGCTTTAATCACGAGCATTCTGAAACATTCTCTCGGATAAAAGGCAGATAAATAGGGAGCATTTAAAACAGATTTAAAAGTAAGAATTCTATGGAAGTTAAAAACATCTTCCTAAAGATTGTGTAGATTCCTTGTTTAAATTTAGTAAAGATAGCTAAAGATAGACCTGATGAGGTTGTGACTGGCTGTGTTTTTGGCATTATCTCTTCAGGGTGTGAAACTAAAGGCTTAAATTGTGCGTCAAGAGAAGCTAAAGTCAAAGAAGCCTGTGTCATACCAACCATTGAGATCAAGTTTTAAGTGCAGATCTAACTAAGGGTATCAACCTTTTGATGTGTGCATGATATGACCTCACCTATTAATGTGTTAGGCTACATCTGTAGCAGTTCTGGAACATGTATGGCTGGTCCACAGGCCTCAGGTTGGATACTCCCTTTTCTGCGACTCTTAAACCAAGACACCCATTTTAGGAGCTTACAAAATCATGTCAGTGGCAGTTAATATCAGTCCCTTGTACAGCCTTGGCTGTTTGGGGAGATGCTAACACACCCAGTAACTGTTATTGAGTATCAACAAGAAAACAGAATTCAGTGGAAAAAAGGAGATAGTTTGCTCTAAACTTAATACAGCAAATGCATTTTCACCCTTGAACACAGAGAAGTTTTGTTTGTCAATGAATGAGAACCATTTGGTCACGTGCGTAAGCTTGTTTGCCTTTTACCTCTAGAATCCTGTGGAAGAAGAATGAAGTTGCCGATTACGAAGCCACAACATTCTCCATCTTCTATAACAACACTCTGTTCCTGGTTCTGGTTATTGTCGCTTCCTTCTTTATACTGAAGAACTTCAACCCCACAGTGTATCCTTTAGGAACTTTTCACAAGTTATTCTATAAACAGTAGTTTGTTGTACCTTTAAGCTGTCTGGTATGCTAGTGGAAACAAAAACTTCCCAGAGTCAGTTAAATAACACTAACTGTATGTAGGTGTCTGTGTACTTAGAGTTTAAGAGTTTCTGGCTTTAGTGTTTTTTAAATCTGTAATTGTAGTTTTGTGGTAAATAACATGTGTTATAAAGCAATATTACACTGTCTGACTTGGTCTGCCTTCCTGTCTACAAGGAGTCAAAGTCAGAGTAAATGTGTTGTCTTCACTAGTTCTGTTATGCTCATATATGCTGGCTTTGGGGGTTAGGTGCTGGCCAGGGTAGTTACAGATGCACAGTTTCTAATATCTTCATAATGTTCAAGATGCTTTTAAGTTGATTTTTGGGCAAGAGTCATTTGTTTTTTATTAAAGTAATTTTTTTTTTTTAATCAAAGGTGTTATCTAGAAAAATACAGCCAGACTTTTAACAATCAGAGCTTATGGTGTAATAAAATATCAGACACCTTCCAACTCTTTGGGAATACTGGTGGACCTTGCCAACGTGCCCCCAACATGGCTTGCTCAGTCTGTAAATAGCCAGGAACTTTGAGAACCTCCTGGCCTCATAGGCCACCTGTAGCAGCACTCTGATTGACCTGAGGATTTTCCTCTTTACTGTTTTGCTTCGGTCTGCATGTTCTTTGACCAGTTCTCATGAAGGTTAGATGGAACTAGGATGTGTTCTTTGTTATTGTTTGTTTCAAATGTCTTTTCAGTATTGAAGCACATTGCTTGTGGGTACTTTTTCACGTTTTTAGCCTCTTATGTTGTAAATTGTGTTTACAGACAGTCCAACTACATCTACATATTTGTGTCAATAAGGAAAAGCCTTTTTATTGGTGAAAAACTAATTTAGGGGTCTCATTTTTTCCTTAACATTAAATTCTTGCAGGAACTACATTTTGTCCATAAGTGCTTCATCTGGACTCATCGCTCTCCTGTCTACTGGCTCCAAATAGACCGTGCAGCTTGGCCCCCTGTCTTTGTATCTAGGGATGGCCTGTGGTGTATGGGAAAGCATCAGGGTGGCCAGGTTGGGAGACACAGAAGATGTTTTTATAGTCTGGAGTTTGTGGGTTTAAAAATGCAGCAGAATGTAAGTCAGTGTTTGTTTATTGGCTCTTTTTGACAGATTGTTGAAATTAAATGACTTGAAAGGGAAACTCACAGTACCAGGGCATTTATTAAAAGGCAAGAAGTCTTGCAGTGTGCTCTAATCACGAGGAGAAAATAACTTGTTTCCTACGTCTGTCATAGGTCATGGTAACCTGGACTGAGCTGTTATTATTTATAATAGGAGGAAGAAGTTAATAACTGGCTCTCTGTGTTCCAAGCACAATATTACAACTTATCGAACTGTAAATCTTAGAGTGAATCCTCTTCCTAAGTGATTAAACAGAAGCCTCTTTAAAAAACAAAAAAAACAAAAAAACAAAGCTCCAAATTTGTAACTTATTAATAACTCAAAGTTAAAAACATGGCTACTCCAATTTGAGGGAGGGAAGCTTTCAGATTTTTTTTTTTTTTTTTTAAATAAAAGAAAGGCAGCCAAGGTAGTAACCTAAAAATAGTCCCCAGGCCCATGAGTGTTGGCCTGTGAAGCTAAAGCACACAGTGTTCAGCTGTATGGCTTTGGCCCTGGGTGGCCAGGGAGGTCAGCTTGACCCTGCCATGTTGGTTTGATGTGTGAAGTCACTGGGATCATTGTTTCTGTGACCAGGCTTTCAGCACCACAGGCAGAATATTAAGTGAGAGAGTATTTGTATCCTGATTATTGACACACGAGAGACCAAAAGAATTTTTGTGACCTTAGCCCTGGAATTCTTTGGACTCTCCCAGGAATTTACAGTGGTTTAAAATGGTTGTCAGCATTTTCCATGAAGACTTTAATAAATTTAGCCCCTTTGCTCAAGGTTCCTTTCAATTGTGAAATGCTGATCACATTAGTTTTGGGGGGTCTAGCTAAGAGCCTCACGTTGTGTGGTCATCCCCCATGTCTTTCCCCTGTCCCGTTATGAACAGATTCTGTCTTTGTGTGCTATAACTTCCCAGTTTGGAAAATGCAACACTGTGATCACTGATTTCATAGTCCTGTTTGCTGTTCACCACACCTAGGAACTTTGAACTTTCGGTAAAGGGCACCTCAAAGGGAAATATTACTAATACCTAGTTTCTGCTTGTAAACTGAAGAGGAGCATTTGAGTCTCTTTCTAACTGTAAAGATGTGTTTGTGAGGAGGAGAGCTGTCTCTGTGCTGGTAGATGTCTCCGTTGTCTGTGCTGAGAGCTTGGGGAGCTCAGGAGGAGTGTGTTTGTATAGTCACATTACTCCTTTATTGTCTGCATTGAGAATCATTTTATCTCCAAGTGATACATTGTTATCTGAGTGCCATTTCCAGGTAATGTGGAATCAATAGGGAAATGAGAAGAGATTGAAAGCAAAGTACATTTCGGTAACACATCTGAGGTAGGCTGTTTTGTTGTTTTATTTTAATTAGTATTTGGCTGGTAGCTTTGTGTATCAGTGCATTTACCTAATAAAATGATAATTGGATACACCATCAAGTTGTTAGCAGAGTTGAACCAAACACCCTCTGTGAACTTGCCACTAGATGGCAGTGCCTGGGTAGATGGGGAGAAAGTCACCACCATTATTGGACTGTATGGTTAGAAGCTCAAGAATGGTGAAATAGGGATGCCAGCCTCAAATTTTTAATTTTAATTAGTAACCAAAAGTTTTTTGGGAGAGTGATTATGTAGTTTTCTTCTGTCTTGAATGTTTCCTGCAGCTGTCTTTGTTTTTAACTCTCAAAATGTCCTCTAACTCTGCTTCCAAATTTCTGTGTGTGAGGTCGTGTAGCCATATCATTCGCTCTCTTTAAGGAATCAGTGTATCAGTCCTGTATCCTTAGGAGTGTAGACCCTCCTCTAACCTCTTCTCCACCCTTGAACGTTGCACATAGGATTATGAAGTGTTCAGTAGGACATAGACAGTGAAATCCCGTGGCAGAGTTTGTACCATAAAAGGACCCCATACATCACACTAGTAAAATAGGACATTTGGAATGCTCGCATTCTTCTTCTTTTTTTTTTCATATGTGTGATAGGTAGAATCTTAGTGTTAAGCATTTTTATTTCGTGATTGACTCACTTATGACTTAATAGAGTCTTAGATTTAAATTTACACCTTGTCCTATTTGGAATATTGTTTTAATTTGGGAACGATAATTTGAAGTTAACTGAAATAGTGGAAGTTGAATTTATACTCTGCATTTTTTTAAAAAAGTCTTGTTATTATGATTAAACTTTGTTTTTAAAAATGTGTTTTTCTGTAATTCTTTATGTGAACCATAAGAATATTTATTACATGCTTTATATTAGACCTCTTTCCTACACATGTAAGTGCACCGTTGAAATCACTGGGCAGATGTCTGAGGCACTGACAGGCATAGCACAGTTACACTAAGGAGCAGTGAGGTCTTGCCAGTGTGCTGCTGTGTGCCTGCTGGGCCCTCCTGCTCACACTTCTTTTCCTCCCAGGCATTGTGGTAGGAAGGATTTGTGTGAATGTACACGTGTGCTTGTATGAAGAATGCCAGCAGATCGTTTATTTTCCACCTATTTTGGAGTCTAAGACAGGTAGTTAATAAGAGATTGGGAGGGTCTTTAATTTTTTTAATTTTATATGATATGTGGGTAGGTACAAGAACACATGCATGATAGCTGAAGGTAGAGGAAGTTGGGGTAGCCGGGCACATGTGTCACAATGTGTACATGAAGATCACAAGATGATTTTGTGGAGTAGGTTGTTTCCTTTAACTCAGAAAATCTCATGCACTTGAGCGTAAAACAGCCCTGTAAAGAAAAAAATCTCTTTAAAAGAGCTGCGGACTAGCACACAAGGTATACGGGTTGTAGGCCTGGTTTTATAATGAACTAGCAGTGTGTTTGGGCAAGTGTGATCTGTGCTGACTGGGTTCCTTGTTAAGCAGGTAGGTTGCTTTGCGGCTTAGGTTCTTGAAGCAGTGCTGTTGCTATATGCTTGAATGATACTTGGCTGTTCATGAAGCATCAGTTCCTGAAGTAGGATCCAGGCACAGAGTTTGGAGTTTGTATTTGTCCTGCTTGAGACCAGTGTGACTCTGGTAGTTTGTTCTTTGCCAAGGGGTTCTGAAGAGAAACCTAGTAAATGAAACTTTTTCCCAGAAGGGTAAAACAGAAAATGTATTACTCGATTTACCTTGGTAGTATGTCTAAATTGGCTGCTTCCACAGCTAACCAGTAGTGCTTATATTTGGTTTAAGTTTGCAGCTTCTTTCAAGTGTGTGTGAGACGCTTTAAACTTAGTGTGCAGTTTTCCAAAAGCCACTGAAAAGGAAAGGAGTTTGCAAAATCTATTTTTGGTTTTTGTGTAAGTGCCTTCCAATCTGGCCACAAACTTGAGACCTCTCTCTCTTCCTCAGTTTCTCAAGTGCTATGATTGCAGGTGTGAGCCAGCACTCAAAAGCTTGCAGACAAATCTTGGTCTTTTTTTTCCTTTTTCTTTTCTTTATTGTTGGGATGGAGGTGGTTGAGAGAGGCTCTAATGTAGCTCAAGCTGAACTCTGGATCCTTTGGATTCTGCCTCCCGAGAGATGGGAGTATGGGTATGTATTACCCTCCTGGTTTCAGCCTGTTGTGGTCACTGTGACTTCTGTTAAGCACTCAGTGCAGTATAGCTTTTGGTATAACTTATTTAGATGATTATTGTTTATTTCATGGTGACACTTTATTTGTATTTTATATATGGGAGAATGTATAGATCTTAAAACCTTATAATGAAAGACCCAGAAGATGTGCCATGAGATTACAGATGCCTTTATTACTCTTAAGCAAATGAACTGATTTTCATTTAGACAGCACTCCACTCATTTGTACATACAGTAGTTCAGTGGATTAAATTTACAATGAATAGCTGGAAAGTTAATTCACTTCCATCATGAATCAGATACTCAGGGGTGAAACTTCCAAGTTACCTACTAGAGTCTAGGTAATGACAATCATCTTTCTTGGAATCTTTCCCTGATTAAGATTTAGAACTTAACCATGTGGTACATATCTGAAAATGATTTTAAGTTCATATATTTCTTGTGTAAATCTTAAAGTGATGGAGAACCTGCTAACTAGATGAAGTAGACTGTTGACCATCTATAGACAAAAAGAGTTAGAAAATGACCCCACCTCTACAGAAAACAACAACAAAAACCCATTTTATTGTTATTTACAGATACCCACACAGTATAATCTTACAGTTCTTCTCAAGTGGGATATGGTGAGGAGAATTAGCCTGTAGAGGCAGGGCCAAGTCTATCTCAGATTCTGAGTGCGAAGCTGAGCCCCTTTATTCCATGCAAAGAGCTTTCATGCATCTGGTGTAGTGTGTGATACAAGTAGGATCAGGAGCTTCTTGAATAGTTTGCTTCTTCTTTGGGCAAGTTAATTTATCTAGCATGTGCTGAGGAATGAAAAAAACATTTTTTATACATTGCCTATGATTTGTTTTCATGTGAATAACTTCAAATACCAAGCATTATATAATAATGTGCCAATGGTAAACTGAACGCTTGCCTTTCTGGGTATTTATAGGTTTAATTACAAAACTGAGCAGGTGTGTATTTTTAAAGCTCAGAAATTGTGCCTACAAGCAATTGAAAGTGTATGCAGGCTTTAATAGAAAGTAAAAAATGAACACATAACATTGTATTTAAAGCTGTTTCCATTGCATTGTAACCCTTTATAAATTAGATTATGTATCTAGTAAAGATTGGGGAAGTCATGCCTTTATAACTCTATGTAAATGGATATGTTAGAACCCTGAGAGACACCCCAGTTAAATTGTACAGGGCTGAGCAGCAACGTAACTTTCAAGATAGTGAAAGCAAATACCTAGAAATTTTATTTGAGTTACAGGTGACATAAAACTTGCTAGTGTGAATATGAAATATGAAAAAAAAAAAAGTCAATTAGTTCTGTTTGTTCTCCCAAGCAAGACTAAAGAGTGAGGATATCCTGTTTCCTATGCAGGTCATACACTGTATCTTGTGAATTTTGTTCTTTTGAAAAAAATAGATATGTACAGCCTTCTTCTGAGGATAATAGATTCCCTACCCTAATATTCTTTCCATTGCAAAAACATGAGGTACACAGACCAAGGCCAGGATAGGGGACCAAGTCCAAGATAAGAAAATAGAATGGATTTTCTGACTTGTGAATTTTCAGATGTGTTCAGAATTCAGGGTGCACAGTGGTAGCAACAGCAGAAACCTCAGAGAATCCTGGGACACTAGAGGTTGAGCAGCAAGCTGCTAAGTGATTGAAGAGAGTGGCTGGGAAGGCCGTTGTGCACTGCCTACCCACCATGATTTTACCCATGCAGCTTAAGTGGCTCATGCATTGCCTTATGATCTGTAGTCCTTTTTGCTGTAGGGCTTGTTGCGCAATATGTTATCAATCTCATTTACCACGTGTGATGTCATCTTAGGGAGGACCTGAGGGTAGGGGGAGAAGCACAAAGATGGTGTTAGGGTTGAGCATTTGTCTTGTGTAGTCAACATTAAGCAGCCATTTATGCGATATGTTTGCAAGCCATAGCTGAAATGAAGCTCCCCCCCCCCCATTCCCCACAACAGACAAGCTTCAAGTCAGGGATTGTGTTTGTTGATTGAAGAAATGAAGACATAAGTAAAGTCTCAGGAATACAGAGTAGCTTTATCTGGTGGAAATTCAATGCGAGCAATCTGTTTTAATTTTTCTAGCAGGTAATTATGCTAGCTGCCATTAAAATAGTATGATTAGTACATTTTATTACATTGTGTCCAGCTAACACATTTTTACTTAGTATCTATCACTTTAATGTGAAAATTAGTATAGAAAATTAAGGTAGTAATTTTTGAGGGTAGTACTAAGTCCTTCAAATCCTATGACTATACACTTACATATACATACACACATGTATGCACGTACACACACATATATGTTTGGACAGGCCATCATTCATGTATTCAGATAGTCTTCGTGGCTAGAAGTGGAGATGGTAGGGCTAAGGGAAAGGCTGCAATGTGTAGGGGAGCTTGGAGCCACTTTACAAGAATGAAGACTTCATTCTCTAGGTTGTTGTGAAGCCTGAGGGAGTGGTTCTCACCTTCCTCATGCTGTGGTGAGCCCCAACCATAACATTATTTTCTTTACCACTTCATAATTGTAATTTTGCTGTTATGAATCATAATGTAAATATCTGATATACAGGACATCTGATAGTGGACCCCTTTGGGGGTCGTGACCCGCGGGTTGAGACCTGCTGCTCTAAGGACTTGATTTCCCCCATCGGACACCAGGGGAAAGCTGAAGGGTGGAGGAACCTGAAAGGTATCAGGTGGGATGTAACAAGGCTAGTGATCGTGGAATGGGAAAGGGGAGTCTGTGCGGGTGGGGATCAGTGTGAAGCAGGAGGTGGTGTGTGCCTGTGGAGCTTTGTGTAGAACTGACTTGCATAGCGGCTGCTGCTCATTCAGGGCTAGTGTTATACCATGAGACAAGGGCCAAAGACCTGCTTTCTCTTTGGAATAGTCTGACCCTGTGTAGAGACTGGTGAGGTGCAATTAGGATGACCAGTTCTGAGGTTTGAGCCTCGCCCTTTGCTGCAGCCTTGCTGGCCGAGGTGACCTTGTCTACTCCAGGGCCGTCCTTAGCAGCCTGTGGGTTTGGTGCAGTAGTGCAGTTCCTGTGTCTGGGAAACTTGTGGTTCTGGTTATTGGGTTTTTTTTGTTGTTGTTGGTTTTTTTTTTCCTACCTGAAGTCAAAGCAAAGGAGTTTTCTTTCCCTCTAGCTCTGGAGTCTCAGGTTCTAAATAGCTAAAGTTACTTGGAGACTTGATGAGACTGGAGTGTTCAAAAACTAGATTTGGTGGAAGAAAAATCCAGCAGGCTAGCCATGTGAAGTGAAAAAACGTGACTGTCAAAATGCATACCAGCTAGAAACAGTGAAAACATAAAAGTACCTGAATAAAATGTGAAATTCCAGTGTGTGAGTGGGAGGACCAGGGTCGTAAAGGAGCCGTACTTTCAGAATTTTAGGTGAAATCGCTTTTAAAAATGCAGCAGACACTTTTCAACATTTTAAGCTGCTGTGCAGATTTAGTGAGATTGCCCCAGTGGTATAACCTTACTGTTATGTTGCCTACGGGACCTGGTGGTGTGGGGAGGTTTGGCTAGGGATATTTTTCTGGGACTGGGGGTCATTATGGAGGGCCTCCAGGACTAAGTTCTTTAAGAATGATGGAGGTTTTTTCAAATTGGGTGGTGGTTCCTTTGGAGGTTGAGCATGGACCACTGCTAATTTTGGGGGAAGGATGTCTTGAAGTGTTCCTGGTGGCTGGAGATTAGGATCCTAAGGGGGTGGGGAGGAGGGAAAGGGAGAGGGAGGGAGAGAACATGTGTGCATACAAGAATGTGTACACACCCACGCCATAGGCATATTTCATTGCTTATACTTAGTATAGTCCTCAAGACCTTTCCTTTCTTTATGGTAGCCAGCATTCCACATTTTCTGTACATATACAGTCAATTCTAGCAGTGTTTAGCCTCTCTAGATACCCAGTGTACTTTCCACCACGCCCAGGGCTTCTATCACATCATGTCTAGACTGTTATGTGCTGGTACTTAGGGTGAAGGAGAAGGGAAGTTTGGTAAGCCCTTGTGCTAGCAATGAGGCTGTCTGGGTAACATCCCTACCCCTTTGCCTTTTGAGAATAGAAATCCCATCCTGCTGCCAGCCAGAGCCTTGCTAGGGAGGGGATAATTTGGGAGTTAAAGTGTCCTTTTTTCCCTGCGCAGTAGGCTCCTGCAGCTCTAAGCTTAGATCCAGGGTGCTGTTTCATTCCTGCCCCTGGTATGGCTTCCCCTGGGATTGAGGGTCATAGTGTTAGCATGATAGGAATCCTGCATTTCTCTTCCTGCCTAGATTTCTATCTGTTCCTCCCAGATCTGCAAATCCATCTACCGCACTTCCATTGCCTAGGTGATGACCACATCTGCATTCTGCTTTCTTTGGGGGCAGCCTTAGGACTCTCCAAACATTCAGATAGAAGCATATCTGTCCTCTAAAGTTTGTGAAGGATTCCTTACCTATAAAGAAAGTGGTAGTCTGGTATAAGTCTTGTTCCCTTTCTACCTAGGTCCTTTTACTGCTCTTTCTTGTTCCTAAAATGTACTTCTGGGTTTCTTTCATGCTATGGCACGCATACAAATCAGAGACTCAGAATAAACATCCTAAAGGGAAGGGGCTTTTGTAAAGTTATGTCATTTAAATCCACCTCTTTCTCAGATGCTCAGTAGTACAACAATCTGCTTGCTTAATCACTCATGAGCTGACATTTTGTGCACTTTTATTAGTCTCCTAGTGGAATGTAAGCTTGTTGAGGAGTGGACAGTATCTTGTGTCCTGTGGCATCGTCAGTATCTGGTACATAGTGAGCTCTCAGAGGCCAGCTTTGTTAAAGCGCAGATTTCTCAATCCACTCCTTAGTCTGCCGGCAGTTTTAGGACAGGATCTTGCTCTAACTCTTACTCATCACAGTAACACAACTGTCTCCTTGGTGCCAGATGCAGTAAGTATTCCATACATGAGTGGAATTGAAATTATTGTATTGAACTTCAATTTTTCTGGGTATAAACTGTGCCCCTACCCCATCATCATTGTGTTTGGTATGGAATGGGCCTTCTGGATTTTCTTTCAAGGGGATGTGATTCTGAAAGTTCCAAACAGGAATTTATATTCTCCAGTCACTTCTGGAGTAATAACTAAGGGCCTCATAGTAGGAAGTGGGAAGTCAGTGGAGAAGAGAGCCACAGGTCTCTGACCTTCAGGCTTACAGTATAGCAGAGTGGACAGACGGTTACCATGCATCTTACCCTATGTGGTATGATGAGTGGGTTCACAGGATGCTGTTAGATGGTTGGAAGAGGAGTGTGGCATAGTATATTGGCCATAGTTTATGGAAGGAACAAATGAATACACAACATGTATTGTCCTGTAGCCATTACATCTCAAGCAGACAGTTAAACATGCTGTTATGGTTAGACCTATCACTTGCCAGGTGTGACACTGGAGTGCCCCTCACAGAATGAACCACTGGAATTTGAGAAACTTGTTTGTTAAATAAGCAGAGGACAGCCCAGGTTCAAGGTATAATGTAAGTGTGCCGTTGCTTCACAACCTTGTGTTTCCTGCTGCCTTGTCTAGGACACTGCCTGGAGACACACTGTAACATTCCCTGGAGTTTGCTAGAAGGGGCTGCAGTACTTGCCTGAATGGCACCAAGGTTTTCAATGAGTTGTTCAGGAGTGGATGATCCCAGGAGCACAGAACTCACACCCTCATTTCTCAGACACCATGCTGGAAAAAGGAAAGCACTGGGTCAGGATTATTGTTACACTTATAATTAATGCATGCGTACGTGTGTAGGATAGAGGATACACTATTTTCTGGGCTTAAAAACTGGAACAGCACCCTTCTTGTTCAGAAGTTTAATGGAATCCATACATTTGAATAATAGGTTTGTGGCTTTCTGGCTTATATTTTGTTCCAACTACCAGAGTTCAACATAGTAATAATATTGTTCATGAAAATACCCAACAATGCTCACCAACTAATAATGTCTGGAATCTTGTTTCTGCCAGGCTCCCTTTCTGTCTTATACATGGCATCACTTTTCCTCATCTGTCAACCCTTTGTATTGATTATCTCAATTGCTTTTTTACTAACTCTCAGAGCCCCAGTCCTTCCTCTGCTTTGGCAAATCCCATCAAAACTGAACCTGTGTTTTCTGCTTGGGGCTAGTGGAGTAAACTAGAGAGAACTGAAGTCTCATAGTCTGGTGCCTCCTAAATCCCCTCTCCTTCGCTATCTTGCCATTGCGACTTAGCCAGTCTGACAAACCTTTGATCCCTGATCATCCTTTCCTCAAACGACATAAGGGCTACCCTCCTTTGGTGCTATTTGTGTGTTTGTTTTTTGAGGCAGAAGTTCATGGAGCTGGGCTGATCTTCAACTTGCTATATAGCCTGAGATTTTTTTTTCCTTTACCTCATGAGTGCATGGCAACCATATTTATTGGCAGGTGTCTTTACCCTAAATAAAGCCTTGTATTCACTCTCAGCAGGTGACCTTCCTTGAACTTTATCTAAAATATTAAGTCCACCACTGTGATGGTTTATATATGCTTGGCCCAGGGAGTGGCATTATTAGAAGGTGTGGCCTTGTTGCAGTAGATGTGTCACTGTGGGTGTGGGCTTTAAGATCCTCATCCTAGCTACCTGGAAGCCAGTATTTTGCTAGCAGCCTTCAGATGAAGATGTAGAACTCTCAGCCTGCTGGATGCTGCCTCTGAATCTGTAAGCCAGCTCCAACTAAAGGTTGAGTTGCCTTGGTCATGGTGTCTGTTCACAGCAGTAAAACCCTAACTAAGACAACCAGGTAGAATCTCCTCATTTTTCTACTTTCTTAGTACCCACAATGATATTTTCCAGTTGCAGATGATGCATGCTGTTTTGGCCTAAGGCCAAACTGCCCTGGATCCATCTCCCTTTTTTTTGGATTAATTAAACATTTATTTCTCTGTTCCCTGAAGGTTTTGTTTCCTGTTTTCCTTTGTCAGTCAAGAATGCCCAATTCTTTTTCACTGTAAATAGCCTCTGAGTCCGTACTTGCCTAGACTTTGGAAATTCTGAAAGGTCACTTTAGGTTCCTGCACTCCCCTTCATCATAGTCCAGTCCCCTTCTTACCCTGCTCTGGGAGCCAAGGCCCCATGGACCTCCTGGTTACATGAATATCTGAGCATGGATCTGCAGGTTTCTGCTGGACCTTCCCACCTTGCTTTGCCAGTCCCATGACCTTTAGGGATTGTCCTTTTTCTCTGATTCTACCTTCCCTTTTAAATTCCAGGTCCAGTTGGTTATTCCTCCTGTCTCTCTAATCCATGGGTTCTTAAACTTTAGCATTATAATGGAGAGTCACCTGGAGGGCTCCTGTAGCATCCTTTCTCGGCCTTAGAAGATCTCGCCCTGAGATACTGGCTTCTATGTACGTATTTGATACTTTTTTTTTTTTTTTTGCTGCTGCTGTTCAAGCTGGCCTTGAACATTTTGTGTAGCCAAAGGATGACCTTAAGGTTCCAACACTGCCTCTGCCTCCTGAGCCCTGGGATTAGAGGCGTGTGCGACCATTTGGGTTTATGCGACGTTGAGGCAAGCATTTTACATTTCCAGCCTGGGAATTTAAACTATCTTTTTAAGAGGAGGGGGAGGAAAAAGCTTTATTGAAGTAGAAATTACATATCAAAAAGAATTAATCTGTTTTTGAGTGTACATTAACTACCTTAAAAAAAAGTTTAGCAGCCCTAGCAGTTTTAGTGTGCAACCATTAACGATTTAAATTCAGTTAGTGGAACATTCTCATTCCTGATAAAATACCTATGACAGGCAGTAACTGATAATATACTTCAGCCCTAGATAGTCACCATTTGTTTTTAGATCTGTCTTTCTGAACATTTCATTTAAATAGAATAAAGCATCATGTTTGTTTTTATTTCTTTCACTTGGCATGCACATGTGTTCTAGTCTCTTCTGTGGTGTAACAGTGTATCATTTCATTGCTGCATAGTATTTGACAGTGTAGACACCCAAGGGTCATTGTTCTGGCTCATCTCTCCCGTGCTGCCACTGGTGCCATTCAACCCTCTGGAGCTCTGCGGAATCATGGCTTCTATTCTTTGCTTCGGCTGCCCCTCCCTTAATACAGATGCCCTACTCCTGGATGCAGCTTTCTAAGTTTCATACTGGCGCTTTCCTGACTCCATCTTGTGCCTAGCAAGAGCCCTTTCCTTTAAGATGACATGCGTTTCTTACTCTGGTAAATCTTATTTTTGGTTCCTCCTCTTTGCCTTGATTTTCGTGCTCCAGGAACACTGGTTTGTTAATCTGTCTATTTCTAAACATCATACTGGCTCTCCTTCGCTGGGAGTCCTTTGCTTGGAAGGCACTCTTTAGCCCTCACTTTTTCTTTGCCTTGTTAACATCTTTGAGGTTCCCAATGGTCTTACTGCCTTCTTCCTAAAACCTACCCTGAAATCCAGGCCAGTGTGCCCTATACACTATAACCTGCACTCGCTCACATCTGTTAACTTTCTTGATGTTCCCATTAGGCTTTGGGATTTGGCTATCTTGAGATGGACGCTCAGTAGCCTACCTCATACTTGGCACATGAGACACACGGCTTAAATGTTCGCTGGGGAAACAGGTCTGGGTAATTGTTTCGTCTCCTGCACATCTGCCTCCTTTCACTCAAGGCCTTGCTGTCTGTCAGCTGGTCCTCTAAGCTGTTACCAGGCTCTGAGGCAACCATTGGGTCCTTCCAGGTGGTCATAGTCGGCGCCCTCTCTTCCCCCCTTGGCTTTATTGCAGTCTACTTTGCACTTAAAACCCTTTTAGAACCAGTGGGAGTTCCAGGTCAAAGTGGGGCTCTAAGCGGTTGCTGCAGCAGCAACTGATTCCTCCAAGGGCTACAGGGCTAAGAGAACCCACTCTGCAGAGCTGGCCAATTGGTGCATGGATAGCACCTGCCTGCAGCTGATTCTTTACAGTCAGCTTATCGAACTGAGTATCTGTCACTAGCAAGCACATCCATAGTGCCCATTAGCTGCCAGTGAGCTGTGAGTGCTAGCTCCTGGGCAGGTGTGTGACTGGGGAACAGTGTGCAGATTCAAGTAGTCTGTCTTGTGCTGGAAGCTTCCCTTCTCCAAGTCACACTCTGCCTTTGGAGACCAAAGGCAATGAGACTGGGAATCATTCCTTTTTGGGTCTGAGAATTCTGTGGATAAAAATTACTTACTTATAAAGAAAGAAGAAAAGACAACAGGAAAGAAAACCATCTAGCTTTCCTGATGCTGCGACCCTTTACTACAGTTCCTCATGTGGTGAACACCAACCATAAAATTATTATTGTTGCTACTTCACAGCTGTAACTTTGCTACTGTTATGAATTGTATGTAAATAAATATTTGATATGCAGGATATCTGATATGTGACCTCTGTGAAAGGATCATTTGGCCCCAAAGAGATCATGACCCACAGGTTGATAATGTGATCTAGGGCAGAGAGAAAGGAATGGGAGGAAAAACCAGCATGTATCAGTTTAAGCCCAAGCTCTGTGCAAAGGGTTTGTCATGAACATCTAACACCCAGGGAAAGTCTAAATTTTTAAACGATTTCCTCTCTAGGAAGATACTTTTCTTCCACTTCTTGTAGTAGAGTTTAATATAATCGTCTGGGTATTCGTGGAGGATCAGTTCTATCTTTCCCCCAATGCAGGAGCACTCAACTCTGTTTTATAAAGATGTCTTGCCATTTGCATACACATTCTCCTATAGTCTTTAAATCATCTCTATATGTACAATGCCCAATACAATGTAAATTGTTGGTTGACATGGAAGTCTGAGTATACTCAATTCATGTTACTACCTAAAATCGCATTTACAGCAATAGAATATTTTCCTTGTGTGTTAAGAAAACTTAAGCCCAGTATGTCTAGTTCTACCCAATATGTCCTTTGTCAATATCATCCTTACCACTTACTGAACTTACATATACTGAGTCTTTACATACACAATTTTGCTTTAGTTCAAGCTTCTAAGATAGAGATTATATCCATCACACATGAGAAAATCAGGCCAGGTAACTTGTCTATGATTACATAGTCATTTTGCTGTTCTTGCTGAAGCTGCAGACACTGCTTTAAACATGTTCTTTAATTCTTCTAAAGGAAGCATAAGGTGTGCCACTAAAGTCCCTTGGGCATATGATGAGCCACCTCTTCCTTCTTCACTTACTCAGTGTGAGGGAATTCACATGTACATACAGCTAGAGAGCAACTGCAGGAGCCTGTTCTACCCTGCGGCTTCTGGAGATCAACCAGGTCGTTAGCCGTGGTACAAAGTGGCTTTACCCAATGAGTCATCTCTTCAACCTTCATTTCCAGCTGTCTAGTACTGTTTGCTGTAATTTTTTAACTTCTAACTTCAGCAGAGCTGAGCTATCAACACAAATTCTATTACTATTGGCACAGACCTTACCCCTGGCTGTTTATCTCTCTGGGTCAATGTATCTTTTTTTTTTTTCTGTTTTGCTATTCTTCGCTGCTGTTTCTTATTAGGGTCCCCCCCTCCCCCTCACTTCCTGGAATTTACACCTATTTTATTCCTTTCTCAGTTGCCATGCTAATTCTAGTAAATCATCTAGTGACATATGTAAGACAAGGTTCCTCATAGCATGCACCTCACAGGATTGTCTGAAGTTTTAAGAAGAGTCAGAGAAGGCAAGACAATGAATATGAAGTGCATATAACACATTGTGGCACCCCAGATCGCCTGCAAGTTTGCTTCTGTATACAATGTGGGGGGTCATTAATCATGTGTGAATACTGAGCCCATGTTCGGGCTGAAGGTGCCTCAGAAGTAAATTACATGCTGTTTTTTGAAAACAGGCTGATAAAGAGTATTTACAAAAACCTAAGTGAGTTTTTTAATATTATATGTTGAAATGATAATTTGGATAGATTGTGTTAAATAAAATGGGTTATTAAAATAAATTTCACTTCTATGTTTCATTTGAAAGCTTTTTAAAAGTGTTTGCTTATGTGTGTATGTGTGTATGTTTGTATGAATGTATGCTATATGTCTTCAGGTGCCTGTACCTGTGGAGGCCAGAAAAGAGCATTGGGTCCGCTGGAATTGAAGTCGCAGATGGTTTTGAGCCACTGGACATGAGTGTTGGGAATCAAACTCTGGTTCTCTGGAAGAGCAGCGAACACGCTCAACCACTGAGCCATCTCTCCAGCTCCTGTTTTTCTTTCTTAATATGGCCATTGGCAAATTTGAAAAGAAATAAGTAGTTCCCATTATCTTCTAATGGACAGTGCCAGTGCATTTGTTTTTTTGGGTGGCCGTGACCTTTCACGGATTTCGCAGCATGAGGAGAACAATTTTCATGGCTGTTGAAGTTTCCAGGGGAAGCTGCCCTTGTAGTATCATCTTTCAGTGTGGCAGGAGCCACGGGTCTCTTTGTAGCCCTATTTCTCAGTCTCTCACCAACCCTGTCTTAGTGTCAATGCGGAGGAACCTGAGCCAGAAGACGTGGGGGTCATTGTGTAGTGACACAGTTTACCTTAGACACTTGAGTATGTGTATATTTTTAATTTGTTTTTTATTAATTTTTATATGATATATGTTTATCATTTCCTTCCTCCCCCAAGTCCTCCCAGATCCTTCCTAGCTCTCTATCTACCCAATTTTGTTCTTTCTCTCCCTCTCTCCTTCCCTTCCTCTTTTTCTCTCTTGTGTTCTCTCTCTTTTTTTGGGGGTGGGGTGGGGTGTTGAGACAGGGTTTCTCTGTGTAGCCCTGGCTGTCCTGGAACTCACTCTGTAGACCAGGCTGGCCTCGAACTCAGAAATCCACCTGCCTCTGCCTCCCGAGTGCTGGGATTAAAGGTGTGTGCCACCACTGCCTGGTGTGTTCTCTCTCTTAATGTGTCCTCTCTCTCTCTCTCTCTCTCTCTCTCTCTCTCTCTCTCTCTTTCTTTCTCTCTGTGTGTGTTTTCACTGATGTATTTTCATGCAACTGACTTATAAGGGAGAAAGGAAAGAAAAAAATGCAGCATATAGAAAATTCTGGGAAACTTTGTCTGTTGTGAGTACCAAAATTTGATGCTTCCGAGGTTAGCTTGTCCCTATGGTAGACATTTTACCATGGCAGGGTGTGGATCAACCATAGAAAAGTATGTTTTTTAGTAATATCAGTGAAAGTAACCCCCTAATCCAGAGCCCGGTCTGCTGTCCTCTCGTCATTTCTTACCTACAGCCAGCTGAGGTAGTGTGCATCCCAGGCGGTCAGCAATTGGAGAGAGGTCTTTCAGCTTGTTTTGCTGTTTCCTCCCTTCTTCACTTACAATTCTTTCCTTCAACCACTGGTAGCACTGGAAATCATGATAACATGTAAGTCTTATACGAGTGTGATGTTATATCAATAAGATATTAGAACCTCAGGTGAGGCTGGAGAGATGGAGAGAAGACTGTTCACTGCTCTTTCAGGGGACCTGAGTTTGATTTCCAGCACCAACATCAGGCAGTTCACAGCCACCTGTAACTCTAGCTCGGGGGGGGGGGGGTGTCCTAATGTCCTCTTCAGGTCTCCAAAGGCACCTGCTCTCATGTGGCACCCATGTACGCATGCGCGAGTGTGCACACATGCACATGCATACACCCACGTACATGCACATAGGCCCAACTTTCCATTCAGAGAGCTGGCTGCCTAGTTTTCTGCCCCCTGAAAAGTCATAGTTTTGCATTATTGTTGTAACTTTCCTCCCATTTACCTTATTCCATCCCACGTCTCATTGTTATTTTAAAGTATTTTACATACGTGCACGTGTAGATATGTGCAGACGGCCTTAGAGACCACAAGAGGACATTAGATCTGCAAGAGCTGGAGTTTCAGGCACTTGAGAGCCACCCACCACGGGTTCTGGAAACTGGATAGAGGTTCTCTGAAAGGGTAGCCAGTGTTCTTAATCACTGAGCCATCTCTCCAGCTCCCTAATATAATGATTCAATAATTATAATAATTAAAATAATAATTTTATTATGGGGACTTTGTGTTGACTTCCTCTTGTGGTTTGTTTTAATGCCACAAGTTGGAATCAATAGAATATTTGTTTAAAGGACAACCCAGGAAACTACTCCTTAAACATGGGAAAGGGTTGAGCATGACCTGTTAGCTGAGTTTCCTTTCCTCAGTATGAAAAGCCATTCAGGGTTTTCCACTGTCCTCTTTTGCAGAAGGCTCTGCTCTTACAGGAGATGGGAATTATATCTCTGATGTACAAGGCTAGCACTGACCAGCAACAGCCACAGGGAAGGACTTCTTTTCCAGAGGGAGCAGGAAGCCCATACTTGGCAGTTGGCCGAAGGAGCTCCTCCCACATGATTTCAATAGGCTGCTGGCTGGCTTTGTTTTATTAAGTATTTTTTTCATCACCAAAGAAAAGGATAACCACATTATGTTTTATTGTGATTTTTGGAATAATTTTACAGATGTGAAAAGCAGAAGGGCAAGCTGCCCCAGTTCTGTCTGCTCCTAGATGTCAAAGGCTTATGGTCTGGCTCCTCATTTGGGACTTTGCTTGGGGAAATGGCCAAGGCGTTCCCAGCTTCAGTCTTGAGAAATCTCTGATTCTTCCAGAGGAAAGGTGTCTGAAGTAACATCTCCAGACATGACAGCTGGTGCCAATGGTGATGGGGTGGATGGCTGTGAACTACAAGGACATGATCAGGGCCCAGGCAGCCTTCTTGAACCTGGACACTGCCTATGTCAGACATCCCTGAATAGCTACCGATGCCTTAAGTGGGGAACTAGCATCAATCCTTACTTAAATTTCATGATCTTTCAGGGAAGCAGTATCTCTGAATATGACTCAAGCACAAAATGAGAAAGTAGTAGACAAATGCTTTTGAATACTTTTCAAAAGTAGAGTTCCTGAGATTGCAATGTGTATCAGGCACGTTCAGAATGTTTGATTTGTTTACCCTATTTTTGAACTATTATATGTAACAAATTCTTTTTCTTAAGATTGGAATTCATTCTCTCTCTCTCTCTCTCTCTCTTTCTCTCTCTCTCTCTCTGTGATGCACCAACATCAACGCTATTGAAAGACTTCTAAAACTAAGGAGGATTGGCCTGGAGAGACGGCTCAGTAGGTACACTGCTTGCCTCACAAGATGGAAGACTGGAGTTCAGATTCCCTGCACCATACAAAACTAGAGATGCTAGTGTGTGCCTGGAACTGCAGCACGTCTGCAGTGAGAAGGATGGCAGAGACAGGTGAATTCCAGAAAGCTGTGGGCCAGCCAGCCTGATGTGTGTAGCAGTGAGCAACCAAAAGGAGACCCTTTCTTACACTGTGGAAGGTGAAGACTGCTACCTGAGCTTGTCTTCTGACCGCTACATTTGCCCAGTGGTTTGTGTGTGCCCACACGTACATAACATTTACCTATTGAATCCCTCTCTACTGACTCTCAGCACTGTAGATTTCACAGTTGGCTTAATCAATGGAGTATATAGGAAGTTAGGGTTTTAAAAACAGTGTTTACACTGCTTTCCTAATGCCAAAGGAAACAAAGAGTTTGGTTTGTTTTTTAAAGAAACATCTTTAATTTCTGTTTAAATGGGAAAATGCTAACAGAGGGAAGAGATGACACATAATTAAAATATTAATTTAAATATGGAAGTGACCCTGTGTCTGTAGGAAGGTTGGTGGTGAATATGGTTGCCACTCTGGATGGCACAGTACTGTGGATTCTGTTGCTCCATAGCATACCCCTTCACATGAGTGTCTCTGTGGAAGCCTCTGAGATACTTCTTGAACATCAGGGTTATCCTCCTCGGTCCATGTATCCCCCAAGGTACTAATTGTTAAGATTTGTTTGATCTTATGTTTAGAGTTATTATAATCGTCCATTCATTCATCATTTATTTGCCTGGGTTAGAGAGCGTTAGTTCCTGTCTTAGAATCATCCACAAGTCATTATCTAGGAACTTAAGTGTTTGGTAGCTGAGTGACCTTCCTGCTTCAATGATTTCATCACAAGCCACGTTTGTAGCACCTTCTATTTATCTAACAAAGTCATACATGGCTGAGCTGATCAACGTTTTCTCTTTTGGCTACTGTTGTTGGTCTCACAGGTTGAACATTGCCTAACTTTGGTCATTCTTTTCTAGTCTGAAGCTGGCAAAGAAAAGATCTCTTTTCTTCTAGGATATATTCTCTTAAGGATGTAGGCTTGTGGCTATCCATTTTCCTTTTCTAGCTTCATTGTCAAGATCCATGTAGGGGAAGAAAATGGCATATTCATATAGAGATAAGTAGAGAAGACAGAGGACTAATAATGTCAAGTCTGTAGACAGATCTACTGAGCCCAGCTCCACTCTGCCCTCAAGGATTGTCTTTGTGGCAATAGAGTTCTTAGAATGAGATTGTTCACACTGAGGTCTGTCACTGGCAGCCCGTGAACAAGAAGCCTGAGTAAGACATGTTGGAGTAAATAGAGAGATGCACATGCCCCTCAGTAACTGTGTTAGGCTAGATGCTTGTTCTTAAGGCTCAGATGGAAGGACCATAGGAGAATGAAAATACCCTGGGAAGCCAAGGAGGGTGCAGTGAATTTCGGTAGAAAGTGAAAATAACATAGGATCGTAGAAACAAGAACAGAAAAGTAGACTCCTTAGATTCCAGGAGGATTTGGGATCTTTCCTGTAAGCAGTAACTAAGAAGTCATGGAGCATTTTAAAATGGGTTATGGTACAGTCTTTTAGAAGGGCAGCTAACCACATGGTATATTCTTGAGAAGAGGGAGGAAATGAAAGCATCCAAGTGCAGTCATGCAGTAAACCTGGGAACGGAAGAGGAAGACCTACACTGGGGCTGTGCATGGGTAGACCTGAGTGTCAGAATGCCATCTGGAGGATTTGGATGGAGCCTTGCTAGGCGGGGTGAGGATGAAATCTGAGGTAGCAATATGACGTCTAGGTGACCAAGTCTTGGGCAGAGACATCACTGATATTAAGGAGGGTTAAATTTGAGCAGAGGGTATATGAGAATAGAATGCATTAGGCCTAACAGATAGCCATAGGACATCTACTAGACTGGAAGCAGTGCTTTGCTTTCCGGCAGAGCTGATGGCATTGTAAGAGGAATGGGACCAGCCAGAAGAGGTTACCCAGAAAATTCCCTAGCTAATCTTGCTTACTGTAAGAACCCTGGAGAGCCATTAAAAGAAAAGAAAGGAAAAGAAAAGAGATTGACTTTTCAATTGTAGTCCAATATAGTAGACAAAAATATTAGCATTTCAGTGATGTGATAACAGACAGTGTTGTGAGCCATTTTTAGGCTGTATTAAAGGTTGCCCATGTATCTTTCCACTTGTCTTTACTTTTTCTGCTACCATTATAATTTAGTGCGGAGGGTATCGTGCTATTTGCTTCTTTGATTTTTCTTTTTACTTTTCCCTATGGGTGCTTTCCCCAGAGAAGACGTGTTGCTCTGGAAACGCTTGGTTGATAGTGCAGAGCCTGGAGAATTTGTGGCCGTCTGCAGCCTTTCTCTTGGACAGGTTCTAAATGGTTGCTGTTAATGTTTCAGTAGCACTCAATTTGATTGACTTCATGAAGGCCAGTCAAACATTTACCCAGTTACTTTTGAGCTTAGCCACAGACAAACCTTTTGAATGTTCTCCCTACCCCCTTTCTGCTTTTGTCTAGTGCATTTGTGGAAGTTTTCCATCTGTGTGTGAGCTTTTTATCAAATAGTGATAGAGACATACCAACCAGATACAGCACAGCTACATCTTCCCTTTAAGGACCTGGGTGTGAAAGGAAACAGATGTCTTTGGGGAAAGATAATTCACTGACATCAGGAGGCCTGGGTTCTCATGTCAGCTTTATCTGTTGGAGTTTATGGTCTTAATGTTGCTTAATGTCCTTGGGCTTCAATTTCTGCATCTGGCAGAAGCCTGCCTCTTATGGGATTACTCTGAGAACAAATAGCCCACATATGTGAAGTGCTTTGAATTTTTTGGAAAGCCCATGAACGACTATACAGATGGTCTTTCAGCTTATAATTGTTTGACTTAGGATTTTCTTACTGATATTTAAGAAGTGTATCAATACAACCTCTGCTTTTCATTTTCAGTCCGGTATTCGACAGATTACATGAGATAGTCAGCTCTTTAGTATAAAAGGAATTTGTTTTCAATGATTTGGCTGTCTTTTTATTTTTGTTTTTTTCTTTCAAGATAAGGTTAAACTAAGCTATGATATTCAGGAGGTTAGCCATATTAAATGCATTTTTGACAGGGCATTTGGGATTTATAATGTGTTTATCTGGGTATTACCCCATCATAAGTAGAAGAGTGTCTACACAGCAATTTAGCTGAGCCTCAACTGATTGCCAGCCATCTCTGTCCGTTTCTCATTGTGAGGGTAAAAGAAGGTAAAACTCATAGCTCACTGCTTGGCACAAGGTGGATGCCAAGTAAAGACAGCTCTCAGTATTTCCTTTTTCTTCATGCTCTTTTTGCTTTCCTTTGTTACATCCCTGCCTAAGATGCCTTTTTCTTCATGGACTTGTTTAGAGTCTGTTCTGAATGACCTTCAGTTCCCAGGAACAAGATCTCATTAAATATTCTGAGATAACTATGCTTTGGATAATTAAAAAATGAGAACACTGTCATGTCAGCATGCTTTGGGGGCTATTTATATCTTGTGATGTTAGAGAACAAAACAAGCTAAAAGCTCAACTCTTACAGACAGTAAGGATAGTAAAAACCCAGAGCCTTGAGAAGGTTCTAGCTAGGGAGGTGTTGGTGGTCAGTTGTCTCATCCCGTCATGTTGGTGTCCTGTGTCCCTTCCCGCCCCCAGCTACACTGGGAAATGTCTGGGCTTGGCTTGGGTTGTTCTGCTGGTTCAGTGCTAATGGATGCTGGAGCCTGGGTTGGGCATATGCTTTCTCTTAAGTTGACTTTGGCTTGTCTGAATTTTTAAGATTCCCATAATTTTTCTCCCTAGACACTACAGAGAGATTTGTGATTCTAATGTTGTTAAACATTCTCTCAAGCTTTTAAAATGCAGGCATCTCGAGGTTAATAAGGAGAGATGTTGCAGTGCTCCCCAGCAGTGCTCCCCAGTGAGTTAACCATCAGGAAGGGGCTGAAGATGGGACTGGGCGTTCATTAAGGAGTGAACATATTCCAAGTATATGATAAAACTGAGCAAAAATGCCATTAAGAAAGCCATCACGTGACATGACAAAAAAGTAAGATAAAAAGACCCACCAGGCAGAGTGGAGGCTGGTGATGACATGTTCTGTATCTGTCTCCTGAGGCCCAACCTCTCCCCCCCCAAAAGGTGTGTAAGCCAATCTCAAGCCATACCTAGCTATAGCTGTTTACCTCAATTGGATTAAGCCCTCATGGCTTAAGTATTGTTTTCTAAAGAACAGGAAAATTAAATCCTCTTACTAGAAAAGGGATTTTAAATTCTGTCACTTCTAGACAAGGAACAAAATATCCCCGTTAACAGAAGAATAAGTAAGAATGTAGGAATGTAGGGATTTGCATCTGCAAGTCAACTAGGTCATTGGACACGGTCTTCCAGTCCCCAGAG
This sequence comes from Rhynchomys soricoides, assembly GCA_019843965.1. Taxonomy (NCBI): domain Eukaryota; kingdom Metazoa; phylum Chordata; class Mammalia; order Rodentia; family Muridae; genus Rhynchomys; species Rhynchomys soricoides. The sequence continues at coordinate 23,696,274 of JADRCH010000009.1, forward strand.
ACAGATTCTCTGTGCAGGAAGATTATGAAGGCTGACTGATGCCTGGCCAGCAGCAGAGACCTGGGCAGGGCTGAGGGGACCCTGCCAGAGGTCATGGCTGGTCAAGGCCACAGTGTGCTCACGCTGGGAAGCCCTGGACTGCTGCTCTGCTCCTTCTAATTCATCTTCCTCCCCTCACATTCTTTTCTAGAAGTTGATGAAAATACCTTCAGTGAAGCTCTAGAACTTTCTGGCACCCCATTTCCATATTTTCCTGAAATAATTCCACAAGCAAGCGGAGACCATGTCATTGCACCAACCCCTGTAGGGAGAAAAAAAAAACAAACAAAAACCAACAAAAATATACTATCAGAACCTTGTTTATGCCAAGTAGGACCAAAAGTGAGTGCATGTTTAAACATCTCTGTCAGTCCTAGAGGGAAACTGGCCAGATAAGTGAGTTAATACCAGCATCCATCTTTCCATTACAACTTAGGACTTACAAATTGTGCCTCATTCTTTTAGAAACCAATTAAACATGTACTGTCTGTTCCCGGGAATGAGCCATATAAGTGAACCTGGAAATATTGCTTATTCAAGATCTTTTTGTGGCCACAGTTCATAGACCAAGCGATAAGAGCTTTTCCTTGCAAAGAAAGCCAGTACTTCACTTATCCACTTCGTACCTGGCAGTACCTGGTACCTGGCAGAAGCAGAGCCTACCGCACAGCAAATGCCTGGTAGGTGATTGAAACAGCAGCAGCTCTTGTTGAATTTGGAGTGTTTTAAATCCAGCATTTCCCTATTATTTTTTAGGGAAAAAAGTAATCTCTGAAAACTGCGTTGGTATATAAACCTGAAAAAAATGTAGCTCATTGATGTTTCTAAATCCAGAGTTCTTGTGTTTATATTGTTTCACACAGACCAATTGTACCCGACTTGCTGTTGTTGAATTTGTGCTGTCTTACCCATCCTCTGGCACAGCACAAGAGACAGATGTGGATATCTATATGCTTGTGAATGCTTACTCAGTCACTCATGGATGCATGTTTAGGCTAGAACAAGCACCTATGTAAACCGAGTTTATCCACTGGATCCTGGCTGTGTGCATCTATGCAAATCAAGTTTATCCACCTGATCCCCTTTGTGTGGGCATCTTTTGAACACCTGTTGAGTGTATATATTACAGTCAATTTACAACTCTGTGACTGTTATCCTAGTACCTTGCAGACTAACTATGGACCCACCTGATTCTGCTACCCTCTCTGAGATGCATTGTTTGCATCATTTCTATACTGTATTAATTGGGAACATTTGGGAAATCATTTTCCTAACACCCCATGCCCCCAATCATTGATTCTCAAATTGTGAAGAATGATCAGATGTGATTATGAAGATTACCTATTTTATGGTAGAGCTCTGGCAGCTGGACCTCCACCTTCTCTCTCTGGAAAAGATGGTACTCAGCTTGTTCACAGACAGGTGGGATCATGTTGAACTGCCGTGCGACAGAGTAGGCTTCCTAAGGGCAGAGGGAAATGCAGCTAAGTTTATTCTGATGAGCACTGGAGCTTCACCGTGATTCATTTTCATTGGGGACCTTCATTTCAGTGGACTGAATAAGAAGCAAGGACATAAGCCAAACACATGCAAAGTTATGGCCATAAATATCACAAAGAAAGGTACCAAATATGGGAAATCCTTGTTATTTGAGAAGGTTAAACTGAGTAAAGTCTGGGGCAAATTAGTCAAAGCTTGAATTGTGGGTGGTTATAAAGGAGATGTTTGAATATGCTTAAGTTCTTTAAAAACTCAGACTAAAAAAATGAAATAACAAAAAAAACCAACTCCCCCCAAATAAAACCAAAAACCCAAAACAACAACAACAACAACAACAACACTACAAAAAACTCAGACTAAAAACTCAGATAAACGTGGTCGGTAAGTGGCATGGTATAAGCAGAATTGTAAGAAAGGTAGAGTACTCTATTCACACATCTCATTAGCTTTGGAATTCTTTCTGCCCTTTTGCCCGCAAAGGACATGTTAAAACATGGCTCCTATTTGCAGATCTGACCCTTGTGTTCGTTCCAAACTGATGGCTCCAGCCCACACATCCATCTCCTTAATGACAGAACTGATGCTAGATTTCCAATGGCATGGTCTTGTGAGAAAAGGCTGCAGAAGATGCTGCAACTTAAACATGGTATCTGAACAATAATGCCAAGGTGCCCAGCAGCCATTAAAAACAAACCAACTCACCATGATCTCCATTGCACTCCACCTCGAGGTGCCCCAGTACATGGCCATGCCTTGGTTGATCACGTGCGTCATGGCTCGAACGATTTCTACGGAAGCCCAAAAAGTGTTCCGTGAACTTACCTACTTTAAGGAGTCAGTCGTGTTTCCCCCTCCTCTTCCCAGAATTTAGAAATTTAATGTGATTATTTGATTACTCTAATTACTCTCTCCCTGGTGACAACATAACTAGTTCACCATCAGTGGTTTGGAGGCTTGACAGTACTCTTAGGTACACTGACACTCATTTTCAGTTTTCAGCAATATTAAACAGTATTAAAAATGTAATGACTGGTGTGGGTTCTCCCTGTGCTAGTACTGCTTGATGGTTCTTGCTCTGTTGAATGAAGCTGAGTATCTGGTACAAAGTGAAAAGGCTTTGCTGTGACTGTAGAATGTACAAGGATGAACGAACGGCCTGTTTCTTCTGCATGGTGGACTTGTAGAGCTGTCCCTTGCCCTCAATAGCCATTTAATAGAGATGATGCAATAACTGTGTCTAGCTGCAAAATAAACATAAAATGCAGAACAAACAGCTGAGGCCACAGGGGCTCAAAACCCACTTTGACACATCCTGTCCTTGGCCACTTTGAACCCATCGTTGTTCTAGAACACCCATGTAATTGATCTCACCAGGGCCTGCTGGTGGGACCACCCCTGTTTACAGCTTAACATCACATTTCCTCACCCCAGAGGGTGGAGCTAAGCTAATCCTCTTGGCACCAACCAGACTGAGATAGGAAGCATAAAGAGTTTCAAGTTCAAGTTAGCAAAATCCTCAGACAGCTTCCACAAAGCAAGTCAACTACAGTCCTAGGACGCCAGATCACTGGACCTATTTCAAGGGTCAAGGTCTTGGACTTCTTTGGGTCCCAATCATACCCTCAGATTAAGTGTCCTTCAGAATGGAATCCTCCATCAACATAGAATTGGAGTATATACACATTGTTTTTCTTCTTCCTTTCCCTGCTTCCTCTCATCTCTTGCTCCCCTCCTTCACTCTTGTTCTTTGAGACAGAGTGTCACTGTCTAGCCTGGACTGGACTGGAATTCACCTATGTAGAACAGGCTGCATTTGAGTTTACAGCAATCCCCCAGTCTCTGACTCCCAAGTGCTGTGATTACAAATGTATGCTGCTATTCCTGGCTTCAAGTAGATGTAGTCTTATTTGTATTTAAGTTGATAGGGGCTAGGATGTGGATTGAGGGAGCCAAGATTAGGGTTTTAGCATCTTTGTTGTTTGGCTTACATGTGCAATTTTAAGGTTTCCTTGGTTGGTTTGTTTTGAAGACAGGGAATGTTTTTATTTACTACCTTCTAACAAAGAATTTGGTTTATTAGCTAAACACCTTTTCTTGTGTTCATATCTTACCATAGCACCTAACTGTAAGGCTTATTTATCCCTTGTTAAATAAATGTGATGAAAATTGTAAGAATCCTTCCCCTCTTCTTTAAAGGGTGTATAAATGGAAATGGTAAAGGTTTCTAGAAAGTCGGGGCCATTTTTTGCATCTCTGCTCTAGATTAGCCACCTGCTCTAGATTAGCCACCTGCATCATTGCAACAAGTCCTTTCCTGTTTCTCCCAGAGGTGGGAGCTCATCCACTCACCACATTCTTTAGGTACCTGTTGTTCCAGGAGCTGGACATGCCGTGGTGTGCCAGACATGTTGTTATCATGGAAGGGGTTCACAGAGAACAATCTGAATTGGAAGACTCCCCCATCTGTTCTCTACAGACAGGGTGAAGTTACTGAAGCCTGCACCAGAGCAGTTAAGGTAGAAGTTGTGAGTCTTCCAAGACTCACTCACTCACTCGTTGAACACATTTGGTATACAATTCCTAGACTTCGGGAGTTTAGGGCTGGGTGGCAAGGATGGAGAAATAAAGAAGTGATTATAAAATATAGAGTGTTATTGAAAAATATAAGCAGGTCCAGATAGGAAATGAAAGGGAAGGTCTACTGAGTCAGGGCTAGGAATGTCTCGCTTCCTGCCATGTTGTATTATGTTGAAGCATTGAAACAAGCTAGCCGTATAAAGCATGGAAGAATAACATTTTAGGATGATGGAACAACCAGTGTAGGCCCTGCAAGCAGGACAGTGAATCCCAGTGATTGAAATGAAGCTAGGTAGCAGAAGCCCAGTAAGGAAGGACAGGATTGAGATAAAGTTGCCAGAAGACAGCAAACCAAACTGTATGGTGCTAAAAGGTGGATGGAGTTGTTGCCATTTTTAGGCAAGGGAATAGGAAAGACGTCCTATCATTGGCGTTTGCATCTCAGAATGCCATCCCTGCCTGTGTTGTGAAGAATCAGTGGAAGAGGAAGCCTCTGGGAACAATCTGTCATGTTGCAAGAGTGACCTGGAGGAGGGTTTTGGTAATTAAGACTGAGTGTGGTGCATAGTGGGCAGGAAGGAATCAAGGCCTTTTCCCAGATCCCTGACTTTACAGAGAAGAGAGCAATGGTAGGAAATCTTTGGAAGTGAGGAACTGGAGAGGATGTGGAACTGAATATCTGAGATGATGAATGGCCACACCTGGACACCTGTGTGTTAAGGAGTGCAGCTTCTGTCTGTGCTAAGTCATAGCAGTGGAAGTCTGAAGAGAAAAAGAGAAGAGGTTTTCATTGCCAGCATGCAGTCAGAGAGAGGAGCCTGTGCCGTCATCTGACTGACCAGGAGCCAGAGGGGAGGGACATTTTTAGAGCCAAGAACAGAGGGTGCTTCAAGAAGGAGGCCCACAGGGTAGAACACAAGGAACAATCACGTCAGAGGCTGCAGAAGTGTCTACTACACACACACACACACACACGCTGACTGTGGAGCATGATGAGAGCCATTTTAGTGTCACTGAAAGACCAAGACTGTCGTGATGGAAGAATGGGGGCAGGCAGGTTTTCAAACGAGTGAAGCCTAGAAAACAGTAATCCAAGGATTGCTGGAGAGAATTCTATTCAAAGATGGAGAGGCGAGAGACTGTCTGGGTACCATTGGGGGTGATCTAGAAGGAGAGTATCCCTGATGAAACCCACTGTGAGATTGGAAAGGGAGGAGAGAGAACACCGGGCTGAGAGGGAGGAGGCAGGTGCTTGGGGCTGGAGCCGCCTGCTACCAAGGACAGGGCCCAGCTGGGTTTGTGGATCTCAGTGGGAGACAGGGTCTTGTTTGATGCTATCTTCTCAATGGACTGCAACAGAGTAAAGGGTGTGGGTGTGAGAGGTGAGGCCGATAGAGGTGCACAAGCTTACCTTGCTGGCCACACCTCCTCTCTGTTGTGTGTGGCTCTGAAAAGAAGACAGGGAGGAAGGGGGGGGCACCAAGAATTCTTGTCTGTGGAGGAGGTTATTTTAAAAGAAAATTCAATGAATTTAGCTAACAAACAGGAAATTAATCTTTTTGGTGACTCAGGTGGGATTTTACACGGTTTTTACATAGTACTAACTTGTGGACACTAGAGGGCAGCATTGTTGAGAGAAAAAAAAAATCCTGCCACATTGTTTTACTTGTGAATTATGGAAATTCATTTTATTTATCTATTTTGACCTTGATAGAGAAATATAAGTGTAAGATTTTAAAATAAAGAGATTAAATTGTTTGCTTATTTATTTGTGTGTGTCTGTGTGTGTGTGCCTGTGCCATAGTAGCTGGTGGAGGTCATAAGTCAGTTCTCCCCTTCCACCATGTTCCTATGGACATAACTTGCAGTAAGCACCTTTATTTCCTGAGCCGTCTAGACAGCATTCAAAGGCGTACCATATCCAAACATTGATTCTTAGTAGGGAAAGGACAATAGAATGAATATTTAAGGTTCTACATTTATACTCTGAGAAAGAACACTTTGGATATGTGGTAAAGTCTGCCTCTCCAGGACTGATCCTGGCCTTCTCCTTGTCTAGACGTTTCTAGAAGCCTCACCCCTACTGTTCTCAGCTCTGCCTACACCCTAAAACCAATACTACCCACCACCCCTAAGACTGAGCTCTTAAAAACTGCTGTACTGGCTGGTTTTGTGTGTCAACTTGACACAGGCTGGAGTTATCACAGAGAAAGGAGTTTCAGTTGAGAAGATGCCTCCATGAGATCCATTGGTAAGGCATTTTCTCAATTAGTGATCAAGGGGGAGGGCCCCTTATGAGTGGTACCATCTGTGGGCTGGTAGTCTTGGGCTTTATAAGAAAGCCAGCTGAGCAAGCCAGGAAGCAAGCAAGCCAGTAAGCAGCATTCCCCCTTGGCCTCTGCATCAGCTCCTGCTCCTTGACCTGCTTGAGTTCCAGTCCTGACTTCCTTTCTCGATGAACAGCAGCATGGAGGTGTAAGCTCAATAAACCCTTTCCTCCCCAACTTGCATCTTGGTCATGATGTTTGTGCAGGAATATAAACCTGACTAAGACAAATTGGTACCAGCATAGTGGGGTATTCCTGTGACAACCTGACCATGTTTTGGGAAGGACTGTGGAAGGACTTTGGAACTTTGGGCTAGAAGATCCATTCAATGTTAAGAGCTTTGTGAGATGTTGTGTAGGAGCTTGGAAGATAATTTTGAGAACAGTGCAGAAGATGGAGCCCTGGCTTGTGAAATTTCAGAGGGAAGATTAAAGACTCTTATCAGGGCCATTGCTAGTTTGATTTAAGATTCTGTAGTTTTGGTTAGCTGGGGCTGAAGAAATCAGCTGTGATTAACAAGATACAAGAACTACTAAAGCAAAACCATTGCATTACTGGGACTATTGATGCTGGTTACCTGGAGCTGAGAAACTGGCTGTGATTGGGAAGAGACCAACATCATTGGGGTGAAATCTTCTGAGAAGTGTTTTTTGAGAGCATAGAGGCTGCATTCCAGAGAGAGCCAAGGTCGTACCTTGTGCTGTGGCAGGACTTGGTAATATGTAAGAGTCACCCAGGTGGTACTGGTTTTGAAGGCATGAAGGAGTCATGAAGAGCAGCTGAGGCCTGGGCACTGTGAGAGGCCGTGGAAGGCCATTGGTGAAGGTGCAGCCTCAGTTGCAATTGACATCCCAGGATTGAAGGGGTCATGCAAAGGAGGTGAGGCTTGGCACCATGAAGAGTGCCTATGAGAGGCTGTTGGTAAAACCTAGTTGCAGCAGAAGTCAGCAGTGTTTTGGAGATGCCAATACCATGAGATGACCACCAAGAACAGCAGCAGCAGTGGAGAACAGGCATCTGAAGCCTAGACAAGGTGTGTGCTACAAAGGGCAGAGCTGCAGAAGTGACTCAAGCCCTTGGAGGAATCGGGAAGATTGTGAGTATATCCCAGACATCGAACGGTTGGAGTTTGATTTTGCTTTTGATTGTGACTGTTCCCTGATATATTTTCCCTCCTGAAGGAAGAAGGTATTTTAGTGGATCCCACAGTTAAGAGACTTTTGATGGTAAAAAGACTTTGAATTCTAAGAGATTAGATATTTTTAAAGGGATTGAAATTTTAATAGTAAGAATTTGCAAAGACTGTGGGACTTTTAAAGTTATTTAGATCTTGGGGATAAATAAGAAAGTAAGGGTTGATGCTTAGTAGTGATGTATTTGTGTGTCAAGTTGACAAAAGGTCAATTGTACTGGCTGGTTTTGTGTGTCAACTTGACACAAGCTGAAGTTATCACAGAGAAAGGAGTTTCAGTTGAGAAGATGCCTCCATGAGATCCAGCTGTAAGGCATTTTCTCAATTAGTGATCAAGGGGGGAGGGCCCCTTATGAGTGGTACCATCTGTGGGCTGGTAGTCTTGGGTTCTATAAGAAAGCCAGCTGAGCAAGCCAGGAGAGGCAAGCAAGCCAGTAAGCAGCATTCCTCCATGGCCTCTTCATCAGCTCCTGGTCGTTGACCTGTTTGAGTTCTAGTCCTGACTTCCTTTCGTGATAAACAGCAATTGGAAGTGTAAGCTCAATAAACCCTTCCCCCCAACTTGCATCTTGGTCATGATGTTTGTGCAGGAATAGAAACCCTGACTAAGACAACTGCCCATGCATAAGGCCGAAGTTCTAACATGTTAGTCAGGCTGAGGCCCTGGCATGAATATTTAGAAACTTGGCCTAGTTGATTCTAGTAAGAATCTTCAGTAAGAATCCCTTTACTTGTATCTCTGGTTTCAAAGTGCAGCTTCCAGGCAACAGCTGCTGGAGCAGCCCGGAACTTACTACAAACGTAAAGCCTGGAGTCCTACCTTAAGACCAACGGACTGAAGTTTGAGCACTACTCACTGTGTGCTTCCCAAGCAAGCCATCTCAGTGGTGAAATTCTCCATGCTTCTCTCCCACAGTCTTCTCATCAACGCTTCATGTAGCCTTTGCTTTAGCTATTTGCCTTAGTACTTATGCAAGCGGACGGTAAGACGAACACACACGCACACCCGTACACTTCGATATGAATCAGATCAGCTGGAGAATCTGATAGAAATACCTTCTATACCTAGTTCTGAATCTCAGCTTCCATTAATGAGACTTTATTCCCCTCCCCTTTCTTTCTATTTTCTTCTTCCTTCCCTTCTCATTTTCTCTCTTCTGTCTCCGAATAGAGTCTATGTAGCTCAGCCTGCCTAGAACTTGCTAGGTAGGTAGCCCAGGCTGGCTTCAAATTTGTAGTTCTTCTGGATCAGTTTCCTGGGTGCTTGGATTAATACATATGCATCTATAATTATAGGTATGCCTGGCTTATGCAGGCATCTATCTATCTATCTATCTATCTATCATCTCTCTATTAACTACCAATCATCTATCTATCATTGATCTATCATCTGTCGATGGATCTATCATCTGTCGATCTATCATCTGTCTATGGATCTATCATCTGTCGATGGATCTATCATCTGTCGATCTATCATCTGTCGATCTATCATCTGTCGATCTATCATCTGTCGATCTATCATCTGTCGATCTATCATCTGTCGATCTATCATCTGTCGATCTATCAATCAATCTATCATCTATGTATCATCTATCTAAATGGTCACAAGATTTTGTTAGGCCTTCCCAACCTTTCTCAGGATAAAACGATCCTTTAACCTGATGATTCTCAGGGCTCTGAGGTCACACGGAGCGGACTTTAATAAATCCTTCAAGTCAGTTTTGCTCTCTAGGTATCTTATTTCCATATGTAACACTAAGGTGCCATCAATCCTGTAGAATTTGTTTGCAGCTGGCACAGATCATGCACACAGATGATTTGAAGGGCCAGTGTTAGCTGCATAGCTGGTGAATGGTCTCAGTTCCTCCACAAAAGCCTAGCGCCCACATTTTAGTACATTTTTCTTTCAGTGATGTAGATGATTTGAAGGGCCAGTGTTAGCTGCATAGCTGGTGAATGGTCTCAGTTCCTCCACAAAAGCTTAGCGCCCACATTTTAGTACATTCTTCTTTCAGTGATGTAGTGCATCTATGTTTTAAAAATGCATTTCATGATGAAGGAATTGATACAGATACTTGGAGTGAGAAGTTTTGGATGATAAATTTTTAATTTTGGAATCAGACCTCACATAAAATACACAGCTGACAAACCCTGCCTCCATTGCCTTCTATTGAATAAGAAATGGCCTGGATACCTTGAGAGTTATGAGCAGATAGTAAGATCATATGAATAATGAGGAATAAGGACATAAATGTGTAGAAGTTAGCATTTAGATCAAATGCTGTTACTCAAATGAATCTGGACACAAGCCAGAAGTCTGAGAGATCGCACTGCAGATACCTTTGCCCAGCAGCAAGGAAACAGACTGGGAGTCCACTATATTTGGACAGGACTAAAAGCCCGGATACTATGCTTGCAAAGTGCTGAGAGAAAATCCAAACTGACTGTGTTTAGTACTAATTTTCTCTATATTTCCAACGCTTTATGTAAATGTGTATTTTATTTTTGCAATGGAAAAAGAAAACTCATCAAGTAGGCTGCATTTAAATACTCCGCATTTAACTAAATGCTGCCTTTTAGAGCTAGGAAGTGTGCGAACATTGGCAGTGTTAGACGGCTCGATTTTTATGGTTTTAGAGGTGCTTCATTTAAAAAAAAATTAAAAATTATTTTATTTACTTACATTCCAGCTGTTGCCCCTCCTTTTCTGGTCCCCCTTCCCACAGTTCCTCATCCCATTCCTCCTCCCCCTTGCCTCTGAGAGGATGCTCCATTCTCAGGCCTCCCCCTTCCCTGGGGCTTCAGGTCTCTCTCCAGGATTAGGTGCATTTTCTCCCACTGAGGCCAGACCAGGCAGTCCTCTGCTATATATGTGTGGGGGTGGGAAGGTGGGAAGGTTGGAGGTGGGAGCCTTTGACCAGCCCTTGTATGCTCTTGGTTGATGGTTCAGTTTCTGGGAGCTCCCTGGGGTCCAGGTTAGTTGAGGCTGTTGGTCTTCCTGTGGGGTCTCCCTTCCCTTCAGTTCTTTTTGTTCTTCCCCTAATTAAACCACAGGGGTCCCAGACTTCAGTCCAATGGTTGGGTGTAAGATTCTGTGTCTGTCTCAGCCAGCTGCTGGCAGGGTTTCTCAGAGGACAGCCATGCCAGGCTCCCGTCTATAAGCACATCATAGGATCAATAATAGTGTCAGGCCTTGGAGCCTCCCCTTGAGATGGATCTCAAGTTGGGCTAGTCATTGGATCACCTTTCCTTTAGTCTCTTCTCCATTTTTGTCCCTGCTGTTCGTTTCTGGGTCAGAAATTTTGACTGTGGGTTAGAGACCCCATTCCTCCACTTGAGGTCTATCTACTGGAAGTGTGCTCATCAAGTTCCCTCTCCTCCCTGTTGGGCAATATTGGCTAAGGTCACCTCCATTGAGCCCTGAGACTCTCATGCTTCGCAGTTCTCTGGTACTTTCTAGAGGGTCCCCCCACCTCCCACCCCTCAAGGCTGCATCCCATCCATTTTCCTGGCCCTCTGGGCTTCTTTCCCATTCTCTTCCATACCTGATCCTGCTCCCCTTTCCCCTCCCCCTTCCATCTCCCACCCACACCCTTCCCTATGTCAGAGGCACTTCTCTACGAGGCAAGGGCTCAAGTTTTTTTTTTTTTTTTCTGAAATTTTCAACTTTTTCCCAGAGTTATACATGTTTATTTATATGCATGTATACACTATAGGCTAGGATCTATGTCTGAGGGAGACTATGAATCTGAGGGAGTTTAGGTCTAAAGTCTAAAATCCAAGAGAGGGTAATGGGTAACAAGGAAGGAGAGTACAGGCAGAAGAACAGGAATCATGAAAGAGGACAGAAAACTAGTTTTTTTTTTTTCTATTTTTAAATTGGTCTCAGGACTGTTGTTCTTCTCTTTTGTGCTGAATGTGTGAATTTAACTTTTTTATATCTGGAAGTAGCAAGAATCATTTTGCATTCTAACATAATCCAGCGTGAGTTAATCCTTTGAGGCAGTGAGTGTGGAAGTTGGGGCTTTCTTTTTAATTCCACGGACGATTAGTGGGGTAGAAAGTAGACACGAATAGTCACTGGATATATCTGTTCCATTGATCCCTTAGAAAAATGATTTTTTAAAATAAGTGTTTTGGGGAGAGGGATTTATAGCCTGTAATTTCCCTTCCATTTAAAGCTACCTTAAGGGGGTGGCCAGGAGGGGCCAATGAGCAGGATGTAAAGTGAATAAGTAAAATTAAAAAAAAAAATTAAAAAATTAATAATATAGACATAGTATACCTTTAAAAGTCCCACAGTCTTTAAATTTAAATGCCTTAAAATTTTACTTCCTTTAAAAATATACAAAGTCTTGAGGCTGGAGAAATGGCTCAGTGGTTAAAACTACTTGTTGCTCTTGCAGAGGACCCAGGTTGGGTTCCTACCATCCATGTGGCAGCTTCCAACTGTTGTAACTCTAGTTCTAGAGACTCTGACACCCTCTTCTGGACTCCTTGGTTACCCCTCCCATAGATAAAAATAATAGAAGAAGCAAATACCTTAGATCATTATCATAAAGTGTTAATGCAGATCTAAATTGTATTGCTATATATAAAGTCTGGTTTTAAAGAGGTAAGGCTTAGGGGGGCCTGACACTGGCATACACGGAAGGACTGAGTTTTATCAGAGGCATTGCTATGAACAGGGACCGAAAGTGTGAGTCTAGAACTGGACACATTTTTTAACTTCAAACCAGTTGTTTTATTTCTTTGTCTTCAGTTTTCTTGTTAAACTCCAGAAGCCAGTGCTTGTGGTTTCTTTGCATCTTTGAGATTTCTCTTTGGATTTGTATGAGTTTATCCTTTTCTGGACTGCAGAGATGCCTCTGCCTCTCAGCTCAGAGCTTGGAGCTAGAAGGCTGGCTTTTCTCTTAGGATTGGAGCCTGCTCAGAAGTGGAGCAAGGTGTGCCCAGCACTGGCCCCAAGTACTAGCATAGGAGCTGTTGATTGGCCTAGGAGAATCTGGCCCCACGTTACAGGACACACAGGATTCAGGAGGCCCTGATAATCTTGCTTTGGTGCAGAACAGATTGATAATAATTGAGCAGTGTGTAGTCTTTGTAGTGACTGTCTCAGTCAGTAATGTTTTACCCTCATTTTTATTAATGCAGAGCCAGGGGTGCAGAAAAGCAAAGTCACTCTGGCAAGGTCCCAGTATGCAGCCTCGATGTTCTGCATCGATATATATGGATATATATATATATATATATCCATCCTTGGCATGGGACCCAAGTCTAAATGCAAAATTCATTTATATCTCATATATACATCATAGACATAAATAAATAATTTCTACTATATGTCTGTCTGTCTGTCTTTCTTTCTATCTATCTATCTATCTATCTATCTATCTATCTATCTATCTATCTATCTA
>JADRCH010000009.1:23709335-23734530 GCA_019843965.1 Rhynchomys soricoides
CTATCTATCTATCTATCTATCTATCTATCTATCTATCTATCTATCTACCGAGACAGGGTTTCTCTGTGTAGCCCTGACTGTCCTGGAACACTCTCTGTAAACCAGGCTGGCCTCAGATTCAGAGATCCACCTGTTTCTGCCTCCTGTGTGCTGGGATTGAAAGTGTGCATCACCACACCTAGTTTACTTTGTATAAAATACTGTTAGTATTTGAAGTGTGCTTATATTTTGACTATGACCCACACAGGTGGTCAGGTGTGGAATTTTTCTTTTATGGTGTTATGTCAATGCTGAAATGTTTGGATTTTGAAACATTTCTGATTCTAAATGTTTGAATTAGGGATTTTTTTTTCTTGTGTCTTTCTGGGACAGGGGTTCTCTATGTAGCCTTGGCTGTCCTGGAACTCACTCTATGCATCTAGCCCTTCAATTCTGGGATTAAAGACGTGTGCTGCCACTGCTGCCTGCTGGATTAGGGGTGTTTGACCTACCTCCCGGTAGGCCATCTGTGCTCTGTACTTAACATAGAAGTTCAAACTTAGTGAAGTCCTAGGACCTTAGAATCTCATTTGTGAAACTTGCATCTAAGAATAGCTCCTTGAAGAAAGAGGCTGACTGGACGTGACTGTACTGACTGTACGTAGACAAACACAGGTTTCCCTGGGAACCCTGCTCATCCCTGGCATACCATATTCTCTACAGAGGGAGGCTCTGCAAAGCTGCGTAGTTCTAGTATTTCTCCCTCTTTAGACACCTGCTCTTTAACCCTAGCAAGACCGTGACTTCCCACTTTATACTTAAGGCAAAGGTAGAGATCACTAGCTTTCTTTTGTTTTTAAAAAGAATTAATTAATTAATGCATATTGTCTGCATGTATGTGTATGTATCACATAAGTACCTGGTACCCTGCAGGCCAGTAAAGAGCATCATATCCCCTGGCACCAGAGTTACTGTGCCATATCTCCAGTCTCAGAACATAGCTTTCTTGTCTTTGACTTCTCCTCTTGACTGATGTTTCCCTGTAACGTTACAATCCAATCTGCTCTTTCCATCTTCTCATCTAGACTCACCGTTGTTTGCTGATACTCTCTGAGGTGTAATTATGTAAGTTATGGATCAAAAATTGCACTTTCCCCATCAATACAAGCTTAAACAGGAGCTGGCAATTTTCTAATAAAGCCTGGTGATTTCAAGTTACTGGACTGAAATGTTCACATCTGCTCAGCACTAAGTGGTAGTAACTAAAGAGTCATGTCTTGTCCCAGTAGAAGGGTGAGAGTGTCCTTGGTAAGTGCAGAGGGCAAAGTTGTTATTTAAGATGTCAAATTCTTTAGGATCAGTGAACAATGGAACAAATTCCATTTACTTAAAATTTGTTGGGAGCAAGGCAATGAATAAATAAAATTAAAGAAGCCAGCCGAAGTGAACTTAAAGCCCTGGGCTGTGAAGTTCTTCACAGTGGTTCATCTTTATCTGTGGAGCCACAAGGTCTCCATTCTGTAGGTTAAGGGTGTTTCTCTACAAATCCCAGAATGTTCTTTGTCAGTGTTACTGAAGTTAGCCTGTAAAAAAGAACTTTCATAGCTTGAACATGGCTGTGCTGGTTATAGTTTTTGTTAACATGAGTCAAACTAGGGTCTTCTGGGAAGAGGGAACTTCAGTTGAGAAAATACCTGCATCACACCGGCCTGGAGACAAGTGTGTGGGTTTTTTTTTTTTTGTTTGTTTTTTAATTAATGATTGGCATGGGAAGAATCAGCCCGCTGAGGATAGTGCCATTCCTGGGCAAATGTTCCTGAGTTGTATAAGAAAGCAAGCTGAACAAGCCAATAAGCCGTGTTCCTCCATGGTCTCAATATCAGTTTCTGCCTCGAGGTTCCTGCCTTGAGTTCCTGCCCTGCCTTTCCCAGTGATGGATCATAACCCCTTTCCTTCACAAGTTGCTTTGGGTCATGATGTAATCATAGTGGTAGAAAGAAAACCAGGACGACAGGCCTTCCCCTGATCTAGGGTGTCCCCCTGACGAGAGGAAAATACTGAAACATAAGAAGTAGTTTTTTTCTTCTAAAAATTTAAGGTTTTACACTTACCATGTTTCTGACCTATAAGTTATTTTAGATTATGGATGGTATAAAATAAAGACCTAGTTTCATTTATTTCTTCTTACCACAGAAAATAGTCATTTTCTCCTGGCTATTTTTGTTTCTTTTTCTTTTTCCTTTGTTTCTTTTCAATTTGAGACAAGGTAAGAGTGGTCTGGGAAGAGGGAACTTTAATTGCAAAAATACCTCCATCAGATTGGCCTGTAGGCACGTCTGTGGGGAATTTTTTTGATTAACGATTGATGTGGAAGGGTCCAGCCCATGTTCAGTTATTGCGTAGTGTGATGGATGTCTATCCTTTTGACAGTGTGGAGTTGTCATCTACAAATATGTCATAGCTCTCCTGGGATAATGTGGCCTATGGGCACTGGTTGGACAGGCCTAGTCCTTGTCCCATGTTTTCTTATTTATCTTCTATGCCATATTGCTATGGGTCAAGTTTTATACTTGCTAATGTCTGTTTCTGGCATCTCCATGGGTATCCCTCATTGGAAAGTTTACATCTCAGTGTTTCCAACTGCACATTTTTGAGTTTGGGGATTTGAATCCAGCATTCAAAAAGTTTTGGGTTTTGGAGCAGTATGGATTTCAGATGAGGGGAAAGGGATTTTCACTCTGCACTCTACAGCTAGTTCCTCCTGTGAGGGGTTCCTGGGGCTTTAGGGTGAGTGCTGAGCCTAGCAGGGCCACTGCAGCCTTACTTTCCTCATTGCTGTGACCAAATATCTGACAACAAATAAAAAGCAGGAATGGCTTCCTCAGCTCATGATCAGAGGGGACAGCCACCACACATGGAAGGCATGGTGTTGGGAGCAGCTCCTGGCTGTGGTAGCAAGAGCTTGCCTGTATCTAGGCAGATTAGAAAGCAGACAGAGGACAGGAGCCTCCAGCATTGCCTCCTAGGGACCTAATTCCTCTAGGTAGGTCCCAACTTACAAAGGTTCCATAACTTCCCGCAAGAGTGCCATCAGCTGAGGACCAGTTGTTGAAACACATGAGCCTGTGGGAGACTTTAACATCGAAAATGTAACATCGGGTACTTCTCTTCCACTTACTCATCTTCTTCAGGAGTCGTTTAGACTTTTCTTGGACCTTTAATTTTCTTATAAATGCTTAATTTGTTCATCATATTAGTTTTCAAATGACAGATTTGGCTGGGATAGGTCCAGTTTAGTAGAACTGGCAAGTTGAAACCCTTAAGCCTGCCTGTTCATGGTCCTGATATATATTTCCAGTCTCTCTTCTATACATGGCATCATCTTTGTACAATCAACTGCTCTCAGTCATTTCCCGAATAAGTCCACTGGGTTCTCTGGTTTCTCAGGCTCACTTCTTTACCGGGGTCTGTCTGTGTCTGTCTGTCTGTCTCTCTCATTTCTTTCGCTATTCTATATCTAATAATCTATATCGATAAAGTTAGAAGATGATAGAATAAAACAGCACTGAAAAGGGGCATAGAAGTTTACCAGGGAGGCTCATGTATTAAAATTTGTTTCTCTAACACTAGCATTCTCTGTTGAGAGAATTAGTTTGTGTATCTTAGAAGTCAAAAAGACCGTAATGGAAGCACTTGGTTCAGGGTGTGTGTACTGGCTGGTTTTATGGGTCAACTTGACTCAAGCTGGAGTTATCACAGAGAAAGGAGCCTCACTTTCGAAAATGCCTCCATGAGATCCAGCTGAAAGGCATTTTCTCAATTAGAGATCAAGGGTGAGAAGGCCCATTGTGGGTGGTACCATCTGTGGGCTGGTAGTCTTGGGTTCTATAAGAGAGCAAGCTGAGCAAGCCAGGAGAAGCAAGCCAGTAGGTAACATCCCTCCATGGCCTCTGCATCAGCTCCTGCTTCCTGACCTGCTTGAGTTCCAGTCCTGACTTCCTTTGGTGATGAATGGCAGTGTGGAAATGTAAGCTGAGTAAGCCCTTTCCTCCCCAACTTGCTTCTTGGTTATGATGTTTGTGCAGGAATAGAAACCCTGACTAAGACAGTGTGTGTGCCTGGATGAAAGACTATCATTTCTTCTGGGGCTTGAGATATTGTGATTCATGCTAGTGTGTTGGTATATGCTCCATTAAATACCTCAAATCCTATCATAAAATGTGGTCAGGATAATTTTTGATCTTGAAAATTCTCAAAGCTGGTGTTCTCAGTTGTTCTTCACTGTCATAGATAATTTTGTTTGAATAAACTCGTAATTTTCCAAAGGAATGGACCAGAATGAATAACCTACAAATGTATAAAGAATGAAATGAGAAAGTTAAATAGCTATGTGTATTTGTTTCACAGAACCAATCTACTATAACTTCAGAATAGCTAAATGTCTCTATCTCTCTATCTCTTGTATATCACCTTCTCTTGTATGTCTATTTCTTGTATCTCCCCTTCTTATATATCAGAAAAATGACATAAGGTCATTCTGGTGTTTCGCAATAACCATAATCAGCAACACAGAAAGATATAGAAATTATTAATTCACATTTAACTATGATATTGAAAAGATCTCAAGATGTTAAGAATTACAAGTTTTTCTTTTTTTAATTCTAACCTTCTTAAGCTTTGAGTTGTAGCTTTTCTTACTATGAAATAAGGATATCTCTATCCTCTTGGTGTATTGATTAGGGGTTTTAAATTCTATGTGTATGGAGGTTAGACTATCAAAAACTCAGTTGAATGTCCTTCAAATGAAAAGCTATTCATGTTTGTCACTGGATGGTTCTTCTATCAAGCTACTGAGGACTAACTTTTACCCCCAAACTCCCTGCTGTCTTTAAGGTGGTTTCTCTTGTATCATTAATATACCTCCTATGGCATCTGAGAAGGTTGTACATGAACATATTCAGCATGATCTTTTGGCTCGTGATTCTAAGTAAAACTTTGAGATGCCCTCTGAGTGGGCTGCTTCAGTTACATGAACCAAAGACTTGGACAAAGGGGAGTGGCAGGGAGACTGGCTTATAACTTACCCTGTAACTGAGGACCAGTCAGGAGGAGGCTAGCCTTTCTGTGGGCTAGTCTCAGGGACAGGGAATACTCCAAATGAAAACCTGTGTACCAAGAAGGCAGTGTGGCTACTAGGTAGATAAACAATTCCTACGAGTTTTGGATTGAGTATTATTGGACACTCCAGGCAGGTGGGTTGCTGGGTCACAGGGCAGCAGAGGAACTCATAGGGAGCTGACTTTATTTCTTGTCAGTTATATGCTAGACTATGTGCTGGGAGTTTTTGCAGTATTACTGCATTTATGTTTTTATTGTAGTTTTGTAAAGTAATGTTTTGAAGATATTTCCTCTGAATTGAAATATTACCTCCAGATGGAGGGAAGGAAACTCAGAAGACTTTAGCAGCTAAGATAATTTATAAAGCTCAGGAAGTTCATGAAACTTGTGTGGCTTAGGAAGCCCCAGTAGTTACAATACTGGTGATACCCTGTTCCAAGTTCATATAAGTAGCAAAGTTGCTGGGGAGAAGGAGATTCCTCAGCAGAGCTGCTTGCAAGTTGGAAAGAGAATTCCAGGTATTTAGCTTTCAGATGTTGTCACTTACAATGGTTGTACTTTTCTGTGGTGCAGCTGCTTTTGAATTACCCATGCTCCTATGAGTAAATCACTACCTATATTCCTGATAACACATTGGTTCACCGAGCTAGACTTGAGTGGAATAATGTCTTTGTTCTGCCACCAGTGTGTTATCTGGGCTAAATAGATATCTCTTCACATTTCCCCAGGGAATGGTAGCACATAGCAGGTGCCATAATCTCATTTTGTGTTTGAAGAAACCAAGGCGCAGAAGGACAAAGGCTCATTTATGCTAGTTGTAAATTTTCCCTTTAAACCTCCATGCTCAGAGAGATGAGGCAGCACACCCCATCCATCTCTCTTCCCTCGCAGTCATGTTTTATGCCCACTGTTTTGATTATATTCTTTGAAACACAGAGTGGCAACAGTATCTGAATCGACTGAAGAAAAAAGCCTTTGGGCATGTCAGAAGGAAATGTATTGGGCAAAATCCTTTCCCAAACAGTCTTAAAAAATAAGTTTAACCTGCTTCTCCAGTGATGCATGACACTTAGTTTTCTAATTGGGAGCACCTGTCATTTCATTATGGCTAACTGGCTCAAGGCTTTAATAGCTGATGTTTTAAGTTACATGAATGTCATCCTCATTGGTCAGACAGATGGATGTAGAATCTTGACACATAGCTTCTTATTCTATTATCCTGTCTGGAACCTTTTATTCCATAACTGTCTGTGTATCTGCTTCTGGGGACAGGCTTTTAACTATGTTTTAAAAGGCATGCTATCTTGTGGATCAACGAATAAAGCAAACAACTTGGCAGAGATTGATCAGAGTAGGAAAAATATCAACCTTAATGAGATTTTTTCTACTGGCAAATCCAGTTTAATGATCCAAAGGAAGCAGTCTTTATTACCCTTTTAATAGTCTGAGCTAGCTGGCTCTTTGGTCCTGTCATGGGAGATGTCTGGAAGGAGAAGCTATCTTAATCTTAATGACATTAAAAACCTTCTCCCCTTACATCCCAGGCTGCCCCTGGCTGCCTCTAGTCCATTTTGGCTCTCTCATACTTATCTACGTCTGTCAGCTATCTGGTAACCAAAAGGCAACTTTTAAACTTGCTGTGGAGGAGTAGAACAGTTTTCTCAGCTTCTCATCAGCTGAACTACCTGGTAAAGGAGAGTTGCCAACCAGCAAATGTTTTTTAACAAAGCACTCACAGTTGTGTCTGTTCAAACATGAGGCTGCACCCAGGGTGTCTGGGCAACTTGCAGTGCAGAAGCTGTGGTTATGGCCTCAGTAAGAAGGGAACAAAAGGTTCACACATCAATGGCTTTGGTCTTGACACAGGCTGTGGTTAGAGGCAGGGGCTTTTGGAAGGTGATTGAGTCAGGAGTGCCCTCTCTTCGTTGATCGATTAGTTTAATTATGGATTCAGATGTCGAACAGGTGGTGAAATGTGGAAGGTGAGCCTGGTTGGAAGAAGCAGCTCACCGGTCTTTGAGGAGTCTGGAGTTTGGTTTTGGTCCCTCTTCTTGGTTCTCTCACCTCTTTCTGGCTACGATAAGGTAAACAGCTTTCTCCTTCCACATCCTTCTGACATGATGGGCTAAAAGCTCTGAAATCAGGAACCGAAACCAATATTCTCCTTTGAGATTGTTTTGGGAATTCTGTGATGAAAAAGATGCCTAACATAGCTGGTCTCCGTGGATCCGGCCTGCAGTGCCTTGTGCTTTAAGTGTCTGCTTGCATGTAGACTTTCTTTGGAGCTTTCCTTCCTGTTTGTGGGGGCCTTCTCCACCCTTCACTCAGTGATGTCAGTTTCCCTCATTGTATCTCTCAGAATCCTCTGCTAAGGGAGCGTAGGAGGGGTTTTAAGAGTAAAGTAGGCAGAGGTGGCGCACGCCTTTAATCCCAGCATTCTGGAGGCAGAGGCAGGCGGATTTCTGAGTTCGAGGCCAGCCTGGTCTACAGAGTGAGTTCCAGGACAGCCAGGGCTATACAGAGAAACCCTGTCTCGAAATCCCCTCCCCCCCCAATAAAAAAGAGTAAAGTGGTGCTTCCTCTCCACAGTCCACTAAGAGGCCATAAGCACGCTATTTTAGACAGCGTGGGCTTTATCACACAAATGTATGCAAGCTGTCTATTGCATACCACAATAAAGATTTGAAATGATAAATTTTTTTTTTTTTTTAATAAATCCTTGTGCAAGATTGACACAGAGGAAAAATGTCTCCTGTTTGCTCTGGCTTGTTCAGCCCTCTCCCCCTCCCCCACCTGCTCTTGCCTTCACTCTGCTGTGATGCACACAAACACTCCTTGCCCATGAACTGGTCAGAGTCTTTTATGTCCCGAATGCTTGCATATCCTCATTCCAGATTTTGTGAAGCTGCTTTGCATTAATGTTAAGGATCCCTTATCACCCGGGGTGTTAAAAATAATAGTTCACACTTACGTAGCACTTACGGTGTTTCTGGCAATGTTCTAAACACTTTGCATATATTAAAGGATCGATTCCTTTAGACAGTTTTATCACATAGGTGATTATTGTTGTTTTATACATGAGGAAACTGGGGCACAAGGAAAATGAGTAAATTATTAAAAAGAAACAAGGAAACTCCTGTGAAAAGTGGGAGGGGGAGTTTGGGGGTGCATGAAATTGTCAAAGAATAAATATTTTTTTAAAAATATAATTTTTTAAAAAATATTTTTTTAAAAAACCTATTTTTTAAAATGTTTTTTTTTTTTTTTTAAAAAATTATTTATATGAGTACACTGTCGCTGTCTTCATTCACACCAGAAGAGTGCACCAGATCCCATTACAGATGGTTGTGAGCCACCATGTAGTTGCTGGGAATTGAACCCAGGACCTCTGGTTAGCAGTTAGTGCTCTTAACCGCTGAGCCATCTCTCCAGCCTCCCTGTATTTTTTTTAAATGTATTTTTTCAAAAAATATATTTTCTTTTAAATGAAGCCAAGCACTTTTAATTGGTGCAATAAATCAGCTAGTTCCTCCCATCAAAGGCTCTGGGGTATACGACAGTAAACTTTGAGAAGAGTTATTACAGCACCCCACTTGCATGGGGTTGCCTAAGGACGTGTTTTCCTGGGTTGGTTGCCTAAGGATTCAGAAGCTACTATAGGCATGGTGCAAGGGGGACTGACTAGTGCCCAGGCTATTTGCAGATCTTGATGCTGTGCGTGTGGTATTGCAGGTACACAGAACTGAACAGTTATACCAATGTGCATCCTTAGACAGGTAACCTGGAGGAGACCCTGTGAGGCCAGTGTGCAGCAGGGTTGGATGCCTTTCAGGGAGGCCCTGCCAGGGTAGCGCATGAAGCTGTGAGAGTCGACCTGAGTTGCACTGGAAATCACAGGAGTGGGGAGATGCCAGGAATGTGGAATACCTGCAGAGAGAAGCTATAGACAATAAATGGAGGCAGCCAAAACAGAGCATGCGTGGGCTTCACTTGCCAGGCCACGGGAGCGGGGCTGTTGGGGCTCACCTCACACTACCATGTGTCCTAGATGCTGGACACAGCTGTACGGGAGGTTTGTCCAATCTTTCTTTAGTATTCTCTTACTTCTCCTTCTTGGAATAGAAATGCTTAATCTATGCCATTGTCTGTTGGAAAAGTAATGTCAATAATCAATTAGTTGATGCTGTTAGAATTGATAATGTTCATTTTGAGTTTTTAAGGAGTTCCTAGTTAAGGACTACCTTGAATCTCAGTAAAGACTAACTTAGAATTCTGAAAGTGTTAGTCTAAGATACTGAGGACTCTAGAAATGAACTTAAGTCCACATTGTAAGACAGCGGTTAGCCATTTGGAGCCGGTGTGAAATATTCTGGGTTGACTATGAATGTTCCCCATAGCCCATGGGCTTGTGTTTTGAATATTTGTTCCCTCGCTGTTGGGAGCTGAGTGGGGAATACGAGGTAGGAAAATTAGGATTGCCTCTCTGTTTCTAAACCCCAAGCATATGATTGGATTTTGACAGCCACACTCATTTAATACTGACCACTTATAGTCACTGACAGTCTTCTCCTATTTGTGTGTGAGTTCAGTCTTTTGGGTTTTCAAAGTTATAGGTGCACATTGTTTAAAGAGCCCAGCATCTGCCGTGGTGGTGGTGTGGGGTAAGCGCTGTCAAACTCCTAGTGTTCTGCCTCCCCAAGGGGCCGTGCCCAGTGGGTGAGCGGATGCAGGCCAACAACCCTGTGAATTTCACATCATGTACCTCAATCCCACTCAGCTCCTGGTCCCTTTAAATCCAACTTCTGCCCTTGTCACCTCCGCTCAAATTCTCCCTCACCCAAGATGCCCCATGGCGGATGAGGGGCAGGATCAGCTCCCTCTGCTCTCCTGCTGTCAGGGTCAGCTCTACTGTGCTACCCAGGCAAGGGCAGGGCCCGCTCAGCACAGTGCCTCCGGAGGCAGTCCAGACCAGGCCATCTGCGTGGCCTTTGGTGTTAACATGGGCCTGGGACATCAACACAGACCCTGGCCGCCATACAATCACGTTCCCAGACATGGCCCTCAGCAGTAGCCTGGGCCCAGAGGTCTCCATGGCCTCAGGTGTCAGCCATGTCACTCAGATCAGCATGTGCCCCCTCAGCAGCACAGCCCTCGGATATCCACATAGTGTCCAGTGGCAGCCCAGACCACGGATATCTGCTTGGCTTTTGGTGGCAACTCAGGCCACAGACATTAACACAGACTGCCCCCCCCCCCCCAGCTGCCGCAGGACCACGGACCCAGACATGGCCCTTGACAGTAGCCTGGATCAGAACCTTAACATGGCTTCCTCTTATCTGCCTGTTTCCTCACTGCCATCGAATCTCTAGTCCCACCTTCCTCCACAGTGCATGAACCTCTCAGCTTCACTTTCTCTTCGTCTCTCCACCATGTACTCCATCTTTCCCATCTTCCTATCACACACTGTCCATCACACATTTGTCCATCGATGCTGGCACCTGTGGCAGGCATTAAGGTGTCTTTCTTCTGGCCTCAGTGTGGATGGGGTGGATACTTGAGTGTTCTTATTCTGGCCACTCTGGGTCTGTGTGGCCCTTGTTTAGTTACTTTTTGAGAGACGGTCTCTCCATGTAGCCCTGGCTGACTGTAACTTGCCATGTAGACCAGGCTGACTTCAAACTCACAGAGATCTGCCTGCCCACATGGTGGTTCACAATCATCTGGAACTCCAGTTCCAGGAGGTCCAATGCTCGTCTCTGACATGTGAGGATACCAGGCACACAAGTGTTACACAGACACACATGCAAGGTAAAACACCCATATGCATTAAAACAAATTCCTGGGCTAGGATTGTTGGATCAGAAGAGGGCAGAGTGTGCATTTCTCTCTTTGGCCTCTCTTTGGTAGCTCAGGCTACACAGTGAGTATTAGGAACTGCCAGTTTCTCAGCCTTGGCTCCCAAACTAACCTGACATTACTTTGTATTGTTTTGTGCAGAGACTGTTCCAGATCTGAGGGGAGAGACTCCGTCTTCAGAACAGTCCATTAAGTGAATCCAAATGCTTAGTACCTTATCATTCTTTTCCCTTGTTCATAGGACTTAGTGCGGAGCTGTGTGTGCTGTAAATGACAGGTGGTATAGTTAGAATCTGTTAGCATGGCTTTTTTGCATCGACATCACTGTGGCTAGGACTTAGAAGACAGGACCTTAGTTCTGGTTCCTCCATACTTAGTTACTCTCCTTTGCAAAGTCACGTCTGTTGTGTCAGTATCCTGGAGTTTCATTGGAGGACTGTGCCATTAGATTTATTCAGATTGGATCACAGCATCATGACTTCTCAGACGACTATGTGCTGCTGCTGGGGGTTTTCTTCAGTCGTGTTTCATTCTTTATATTATACCCCAATTTTATCATTTAAAATTTCCAGCAAGGGTATTATAGAGTGTTGAGTTAAATGTTAACTATTTATGGAGTATGTTGGCCCTATGAGAGAAGGAAGAAATCAAAAACCTATAAGGTCAAACAAAGATAACATAAAAAAAGGAAATTACAGGTTCATGTTTTTATGAATATAGGTACAAAATTCCTAAATTAAACCTTATCTTACCTGATCCAATAATATTTATTAAAAGTAGTAAAATTAGGAACAAGTAAAATTTAGATATGATTTCTTGTGTTTTCGTTTTTATGTACTTGTTTCCACTGCCTACCAAAGAGGTCTACCATGATTCCCCTCCTCTTGTTAACTAGCTCTTCATTAGCTGCCCTTGGAGGTATAGCTAAGTCTTAACTTTCTTTTCACATGGTGAACTTTGTAAGGACCTCCATTACTTCCTGCTTTGCTGGCAGCATGCCCCCTAGATGCCACATGTGTGTGCTCTCTGTGCCTACTGTATAGCCTTTGTTCTGGCCTGTTCCCACAGGCATCTAAGGAAATCTCTTCCAGTGAGTTGAATCCCATGGCTTCCTTTCTGTGGGTTTCTCCCCTCATTTCCATGAGCACATTTTCCAGTAGTTTCTGAGAAACCGTGTTTGAGAGACAGAAAGTCCAAATGACTTATTTCTTCACCTGTGGTAGGGAAGTTGCTTGTCAGGTCCTCTTGTTCAAAGCTTTGGTGATCCGGCCTGCAATGTTGCTATTGAGGATTACCTAGGCATTTCTGATCCTCGGAGTCATGTACACCTCAGGATAGTTAGGATGCTTTCTCAGTACTGGTCCTCCTGTTGCTCTCTGTTCATTGTGTTGGGTCTTCAGCGTGCACTTTCAATCCGGAGAATCATGATACTCAGATCCAGAAATGGTCATGACAAACTCTGACTTTTATTTTTCTCTCTAAAGATAGCCCTACTTTAAGAAGATACTGGATCTCCTGGACAGAACATTAATAGTCTTACCATTTCACTTCTCTTTTGTATGCTTTTCTTCCTCACATTTTCTAGAACATTTCAACTAAATATTTGACATCGTTATTAACTAAAAAAGAATCTTTAGCCATTATATTTTTAACTTCTAAGAACTTTTTCTAATTCTTTGGTATTCATGTCACTCTTGCATCTCTCTGTCTCTCTCTCTCTCTGTCTCTGTCTCTGTCTCTCTCTCTCTCGTGTGTGTGTGTGTGTGTGTGAAGCGTGCTGGATGTACCATGTGGGTGCTGAGTTCTGAACTCTGTCCTCACAGTGTTCTTAGTTGCTGAGCCATCTCTCCAGCCCCAGGAGACTGTCTTGAATGCCAAGTGATCCCAAGTCTTCCGTTCTTGTTTAAGAACAAAAATTTTAAAATTGTGTTCGAACAATGCTTTTCAATTAATGTAATTCACCGTAGGCATATTTTATATGCTTGAAATTCTTTTGTTAATTTTTGTCTATAATGTTATTATCATTAGAAGTTTTCCTGGGATAATTACTTTTATCCTAAGAAATATAGCATCCTTTTTTTTTTTTTTTTTTTTACATGAGGATGCTATGTAAGACTTGGTTGTTGCTGATTTGAATGTGAGTGACAGGACAGATTGGAGTTTTAAATATATATCATACAATTTCCCATCAGTGGACCTGGTTTCATTCATTAACGGGGAAGGGCAGGACCTTGACTGTAGACTTGTCCTCTTTATCTTTTCTCTAGTCTATGGCATCTTCTGAAGCATTGTTTCTCCTTAGTGCCTTAAGCATTGTGTCATGCATACCATTTACATTCTCTTCTGTAGGCATGCCAACAAGCCAACCATGCAGTCAGACAGCCAACCAGCCAGCCAATCAAAAACCAAACTACCAGCCAACCAACAAAAACCAACCAAGCAAAGACCAACCACAACCCGACCAACTAGACACCCCCCCCCACACACCTAAATGTGTTCTTCTACTTTAATGTGTAGTGCTCCAGGTTTTCAGGTGCCTGCTATTTTCATCACCAATGGAGCTTCTGTTTCTGTTCATTGTCTTCTGTTGATTGGATCTTTATCTTTAGGATGATGTGTAAACATATACTTTGGTATTCTAAATGCACAAGTTTTCTTACTTTTTTGTAAATAAGAAATCTGTTAGTAAGGCTTAAGCGGCTCTTGATTTCCATTTTCACTTACTGTGTGAGTTAGAGATCCCCACCATGCTAATGATGGTAGACAGTTCTTTAGCCACCTCTCCTGACCTTTAGCAGCATTCAGGTATTTCTTTCTTTCTTGGGATGCTTTCTTCACCTCCTCCTTCAGTTACCACACTCTTCTTCCTCCAAACTAGCTAATAGTGGAGAATGTTAGGGCTCAGTCCTTAGACGTTTCCTTCTATGCCCATTTTCTATTTTACTCTATATGTGATTTATCTATTACATTCTTAAGGTTTTTAAACACCATTCACATGCAGACAACTCCCAAATCTACCTCTTTCCATGTTAGGCCTAGCTCCCGAGTGTCAGATTCAGGGTCCAACTTTAGCATCTCTGTTTGACTATCAAACATTTCAAACTCAGGGTGATAAACCCAAACCTTCACTACCCTGGCTACATGTAGAATCTTCATATCTGTTTAGAGCAATGTTTCTCAGTATGTGGCTTGTGACGTTTTTGGTAAACCTCTTATCTCCAAAAATATTTATATTACAATTCATAAGAGTGGCAAAATTACAGTTATGAAGTAGTGATAAAAATAATTTTATAGTTGGGATCACGACAACATGAGGAACTGAATTTAAGGGTCACAGCATTAGGAAGGTGATCTCTATGCTCCCAGGGATTCAAGCCTAAACCTGGTAGTCATTTATGTTCTACTCCTTCTGTCCCATCTATAAATAACCCATCTTACTCTAATGTGGTCCAAGCTCAAACCACATTGCACTTCACTGGCTAACACCCCCATCTGACCATGGGCATCTTACCTAGATTGTGGTGGCCATTTCTTAAGATTGTTCCCTGCTGGCATATTTGCATCAACAATATATTCACCATAATTCCCAACACCAATTCAGGTGGAGGGATCGATTTGAAATGCAACGTGCCTCAGTCACTTTGTGATTGAAAATTCAGAGGGCTCAAGGGGTGTGGCTCCATCATCTCTCCCATCCTTCCGGTTTCACTTGTTATTCTACTGCAGCCCCACTGATGTCCTCAGAGAAGACCCTCTCCTCCCGGGGCCTTTACAGGTTCCTCAGGAAGAAGCAATCTACCCCTCCCAGTTAATCACATGACCCCTTCAAGTCATACAACTGCAAACCTCCTCTCCCTGTGGTCACTGGCAGCCCTATGAGCATTTCTGTTCTTCTCTCTGCTTGTTTCCTTCCTTTCAGAGCATTTCCCCTTTGTCTGACTACTTATTAAACTTTTTAATGTCATACTGCTCATTTCTTACCTCCTCTCTTAGATTAAATCTGTCCCACAGGGATATGGCTTTCTTCTGTTTTGAATAGCCCATTCATGCTTGGTGTGTATGAACAAGTGGAGAGCCAGCTTTGAACATGGGTGCTGTACTCTCCCTGTGTTCTAGTTTGGGCTACTCTGAGTTTCATATGGTGATGTGTAAACTGTAGCCTCTCAGTGTTTTGAGAAAAGCGCTTAGCAATTTTATTTTTCTCAGGTAGGGAGTGGGGAAATGGAAGGGAGAAACCGAATTGCATCCTTCTTTTTTTAAGTTTTTCTTCATTTTAATATTTCCATTTTCCCTTCTGTTTTATGTGAATTCTTGTCATATTGTATTTTCTTTATCTAATGATATAAAAACACTCATTTTTAGTTGGAGATGGGGTTTGTTCTGTAACAGTGCTTTTTCAGTTTCAAAGTCAATAATATAACATGTTGCTTTTTCCCAAGTAAATAACAATGTTGGTGACACTTTCTACTGCTGTGCACAAATCCCTCCCATCTGCTGGCCCTTAAAACCCACAACCTGGTTTTTATATGTGTAAGTAACATATGAAAATTCTATGTTTGAATTTTTAAAATTCAAAAGTATTCGTGTTTAACTTTCATTAGTTTTGTATGATTGGGTCAACTGACACTGGTCAGCCTTACGGCTTTCCTTTCTAAAAGTAAAACTTAGCACAGGATACATCAGAAAGGATGCGTATGTTTCAGATCACAGAGCTTGAGGTTCTGTGTCATGTAATGTCCTCCAGGCCTTGAACAGTGACAGTTACTCCCTAGAGCAGAAGAAACCCTTTCAAAACCTTCAGATGCCTAAGGAGGGGTCTTTGGGATGTGATGAGAGGGTATGAAGAATCCTACCTGCAATGTATAAATTTTACAAAGGTAGCCAAGTTCTGTAATTTGTGGAAATTTGAATCTTAAGACATAGCACTTTTCTACACTCCAATTATGTTGGTTGTAATGGTATTTTATTATGAAGTAAACATGTTTTCTGGAACTAATGGAAAGTCATTTAAGTCAGATAGTTTTAAAACATACAAAATATGTGGGCAAACATGGCTGGGGATGCAATCATTCAGCCTGACTTTTGCATTGCCTGTTGGTCCTTTATTCTATTGGTTCCAATAAAATCTCATACTTGTCTTGTAGCTTTTCTGCCCATGGTCAGGCATTTCAAAGATAATTTTAAGCACTAAACACACTTATAAGTTTCAATCAATAGTTTAAGTTAGAATTCTTCTCTCCCCACCTGGAGCCTGAATAGTCTGAAATGCTAGGATAGTTTAGGGTGTGATAGGTTTCTCTCTTTCTCTAATCTTTGAACCCCTCCCCATCCCTGGCCCCAATTCTAGATCCCCTCTAACAGGCTTTGAATAACAGAACACTTTCACTTGGGCACTCTGTGCTATCAAGGCGGGTGGTCACCCCAACACTCCACGTCTAGATTTTCCAGACAAAAGTCAGATCCCAGGTCACTATGTTCCTCAGCCATAAGGAGCATGGAGGGAGAGATTACTGGGAGAGATGACTGAATTTGGAGTGGGCATCTTTGGGACCAGATAGAAACCTAAGACAATGGAGACTTCCAGTCATCTATAAGGCTGACCTATGGAAGACTCCTAGCAATAGGGGATATACAGCCTGAACTGACCATCTCCTGTATCCAGACAAGATTCCAATGGATGGATTGGGATGCCAACCCAGCCATAAAATCTTAGACCCACAATTTGTCCTGCTTACAAGATGTTCAGGGGTAAAACATGGAGGGAAAAAACTTGAGACCTATGCCAGGACAGGGAGCCCACCCCGACACTATTAATGATATTCTGCTATATTTGCAGACAGTAGCCTAGTATAACTGTTATCAGAGATGCTTCACCTAGCAACTGATGGAAACAGATGCAGAAACCCACAGACAAACATTAAGTGGAGCTTGGGGAATCCTGTGGAAAAGGGGGTGGAAAGATTGAAGGAGCCAGAGGGGTCAAGGACCCCACAAGACAACCCACAGCATCAACTAACCTGGGTCATAGGCGCTCACAGAGACTGAATTGTCAACCAGGGAGCATACATGGGATGGACCTAGGCCCTCTGCACATGTAACATGATGTGCAGCTTGGTCTTTATGTGGGACCACTAACAGCAGGAGCAGGGGCTATATCTGACTCTGATGCCTGACTTTGGATCCTTTTCCCCTAACTGGGCTGCCTTGTCTAGCCTCAATAGAAGAAGATGCACTTAGTCTTACTGCAACATGATTTGTCAAGACTGGTTGCTATTTGCCTCCTTTTCTGAGGAGAAGGGGAGGAGGAGTAGATGAGCAGAAGGTGAGGTGAGAGGGAGGAACTGAGAGGAGAGGGGTGAAGGGAAGCTGAACTCAGGATGTAAATAACTTAATCAGAAAAGAGAAAGGAAGGAAGGAAGAAAGGAAAAGAAAAAAAGGAAAGAAAAACTCCAGGGGCCCTGAAAATTTCCAGAAAGAAAACCTCCAGCTGGGGTGGATGGAGCTCACTAGCTCTCCCCCCCATCCCCCCAGCTGGGGGGGATGGAGCTCACTAGCTTCCCCCCCCCCCAGCTGGGGTGGATGGAGCTCACTAGCTCCCCCCCACCCCCCAGCTGAGGTGGATGGAGCTCACTAGCTCTCCCTCCCCTACCCCCCCAGCTGGGGTGGATGGAGCTCACAGCTTATTTTATCTTTCTCAAATGGATCCCCTTCCTTTCTTGGTCTCCCAGGCTCCATATTCTTATGCTAGAGTGAGCTCCAGATTCATGGAACTGAGTAGAGAGGGAGCAAAAGCGAGGCTCATTTTATAGAATAATTTCAATCATAAATGGAATCGGGAAATTGCCATCTCTCAGCTCCACTGCAACAACCTGTACAAGTGGTAAGGCTGTGGGGTCTCAGCTCTTCACAGAACTTAGAGTCACACTAAGGTTAGTTACAAAGATATGGCACCAGTGGGCAATCAGGCTTCACCCTGCAAGATTCACCTTAAATTGAACAATAGTGGGGCATAGTGGCTCTTCTCCATCCTTGGAGAGACACTGAGGAACGCCTGTGAAGTGTTCTTACCAAAAGTGCTTAACATGATCTAACCATAAGATGAGATCAGACATCATAGGGAGATGTTCTCCAAAACAAATTGCAGGGGGTTTGCCTGTTTGGTCAACTTTGCTAAAAGAGAAAATGGGGTGGAAAAAATCATTTTACATTAAGAGAGACTGATGAGCCACACAGAACATTCTACACAACACTGTAGGAATCTTATTTTCCTTCTCTCTCTTTAGTGCCAGGGACTGAAACCAGGGTGGAGCATGCACTAGTCAAGTGCTCCACCCTCAGCTGTGCCCCCCAGGCTCACTCACTGGGGGGTTTTCAGTCAAATTGTGTTCCCAACTTCTTTTCAGAGAAAAACAAAACAAAACAAAATCTACTAATCCATAAAGGGCCCTGGAGGAAGTAGGAGCATGACCAGAGAGTGCTGGAATGTCTTGCATATGAAGACCGTGCCATGAGGACAGCTTTGTAATCAGGAGACAATGGGGAAAGTATTCACGGGTGAAATGTTCACTGAACAAGAGCAGACAAAACGTAGAGCAGCTTGGAAGATGGAGAAGAAGCATATCAAGTGTTCATTCTTCTGTCTTTCTGTAATTTTTAATTTTCTCCAAAAGTTGGAGGGAGAAAAGAAATCATGGAGCCAGCTTTGATTGTAGACGTGCTTTGTGAGCCCTTCTGACATTTTGATTGTGTGTTAGGGCCTAACTGAGACTCCATCTTCATCTAAAAGCAACAACAGCAAGCATCTTGAAATAGTCATAAGATATTTCCACTTGAACAAACACAGTTCTCTGTCACAAGATTGTTGGAAAGAGAATGTGACTTTCCTATTCTTCCTATTTTATAAATAAGAATCAGAGGAGGAGTCTAACCAGCTCATCCCAGTCCACAGACTGGCTCCGAAGTCCTCTCATTGTATTTTCTCAGCATACTTATAAATATCCAGGATTTTAACAAAACCATGCACTCCCTGACCCTTTTTGTACAGAGTAGGAAGGAGACTGTGAAATACTTGCTCATCTCACTGTGTGAGAATTACCGATTAGCAACCCTACAGGTGGCTGCGCTCCCTCCATTAAACATGAATGTTGTGAACCCTCAGAGATGCTGTTGCTAAGAGCTGCTAAGTTCTGCCTATGTACCCACCTATGTGGGTAGAGAGCTAGTGTGGGTGATGTCCGTCTCCAGTTCCTATGCATGCCATTACAGACCTGCTGTGGAGCAATGAGGGACCTATAGGAATGAATTCCCCTGAGAGTGAGTCAACATGTCCTCAGAATATTGAGTTAAATCATGTCACATTTCTAGATGTCTTTCAGAGAGCTGACAGCTCACAGAAGGAAGTGCATGTGAGTCACTGATGGAATACTAAGCAGCTCTGTTTTCACCTGACAGCTGGGGCAAGCAAAAGCATTCTCTCAGAGTCTCTCTCTCTCTCTCTCTCCCCCCTCCTCTCCCCACTTCTCTCTCCCTATCTTTGTAATGAAAGCAGTTTAAGGAGAAAAGTGGAGGCAAAACAGAAACAAAAACAAAAACACCCCTAAAACCAACCAACCAACCAAAAAACCCATTTAAAACCTGATGGGGTCCACAACCTAGAGAAGACATCACCTTGTTTCTTTATGAGTCTACTAGTAGGGGCTGAATTCACAACTGAATGAAGATGGAGAGAAAAAGAAGGTAGAAATGGGAGAGAAAACACAGGTTGTATAGAATATATTCATGTTCTTTCCCAAGATCATCCATTCCCACCAGGATTTTACAGACTGGGAATTCAGTCTACAATTGAATTCCAACCAAAGCACCATATGACTAAAACACTGGATGTTAGGAAGTGGTTTTCTTTATTCGGCTCTTCGCATATATCCTGCAGCTAACATTTCAGCATCCTAGAAGTCTTCTGAAGCTCTTTTCTCAATCTGTGGTTAACACTGCTAACCAGGCCCCTGTTTCTGACAGGTACAACCTTAGGGATCGGTGCACAGACCTTCTCGGACCTCTCCTAACTCTGGGACATTCTTCACCAGGTCTGGAGGGCTCCTTGTGAAGCAGCATGACAGCCACCAGCATGGGAGCTCTGTACCTTGGACTCTGCTGCTTTACCTAAGATCATTCCTTCCTCTGCAGGAAGTGAGAGAAACAAACAAGGAAGTAATCGGGAGGAAAGGAGTAGTTGGTGAGACATGGGCAGAATTTACCAACCACGAAAGGATTAGTAACTGCTGCGGAAGCAGCCAAGACGTAGAGGAAGGACTGGGAACTTACGATATTCATAACAAATCTCTCTCTGCTTTAATTTTAAAAATTATTTTATGTACATGAATGTTTTGCCTGCAAACATGTATGTGCATCTGGTGCGTGTATAACTGGTACTCACATAGACCAGAAGTGTACATACACCAGGTCCCCTGGAACTGGAGTGACCGATGGTCATAAGCCACCATGTGAATGCTGGAGATTGAACCAGTCTTCTGTGAGAGCAGCACTCTTAGCCCACTGAGCTGTCTCTCTAGTCTCCCACATGTGTTTTTGAAATATGGGTACAAATGAAACATGAAGATGTAATAAGACCTTCAATTAGCTGTCCAATGCTGGCCCCCACACTAGGCTTGAACATACATTGTATAAGACGTGCACATAGTCCTTAGGTGTGCATCTGGTTAACTGGTGATTGGCAGCTAATGGCCAGCTGGACTTGTCCCTGTTTTTGTTTGTGTGTTTGTTTTGGTTTTGTTGTTGTTTTTGTTTTCAAACTCCAAGTGTATTACTGAACCAGGTACTTTCTACTGAGTGATATTTTTCAAATCTCAGATCTAATCCCTATAATCATATCACTCTGGGGAGAGCCAAAGTGGCAGAGATTTGGGAATCTGGGTCTTTCCACGCATTTCAGTCCTAATTGTTTAGCCACCCCTATTGGTTCTCCATTTCCTCTTGTGCTATGTTTTAATTGATTTGATAAATCATGTGATCCATGCATTTTATTCAGTATTTATTTACATATGTGTGATGTCTGAAAGTGTGCATACCCATGTGTGTGGATATATATGCAGAGGCCAGAGGAGGACATCTGGTGTCCTGTTCTGTCATCATCCCTGTGTTGTTCCCTTGGGACAGGGTTTCTCACTGAACGAGAACCTCCTCAATTTGATCAGGTTGTCTAGCTCCTGAGAACTGCCTGTCTCTTCTCCAAGAGTCCGGCGTTACAGGCATGCATGACCATGCCTAGCTGACTTTTATGTGGGTGCTGGGGATTTAAACTCAGGTAATTGTGCTTGTGTAGCATCTGCTCTTATCCACAGAGCCATCTCCTTGGCCCCAACTTTCTTAGTTATTGTCTGTCTACACAGCAAGCAAGAATGTAACTTCTATAAAGGTAATATTTTTGTCAGATATACTAACTTCCAGTCCTCCTAAGGTGCTCAGAAAAGTGCTTGGCACATGGTGGGTATTCAGCAAATATCAACTGAGCATGACTTGATGTTTTCTTTTTCTTTCTTTTCTTTTTGTAGATACCTTTGAAAATAGCTGCAGGGACAAGATCATCTTTTGAGCTTAGGTCTGGAAAGTCTGTGATTAAATTAACGAAGAACAATATTCCAAGGAGAAAACAAGTAGCTTATAAGAAAATCATATTGCGATTTCTTCATGACTCACAGACCTAGTTTAGCCCTGTAGCTTGGCCTTCACTGAAGTTTCTTCATGTTATAATTTCAAGGCCTTAGGCGTCTTCCATAGTTACCTCTGAGAAGAAAGGTGTGTGTACATTATATGGTACACTCCACAAATAAGGCTTAAGCTGCTTTGCCTTGGCTCTGAGGGAGGTGGTGAGCCCACACTATTAACTCATTCCCATGGTGCTTTGCATTTTACCTCTGTATTCAGTGAGGAGCTGAGCCTGAGCAGGGAGTGTGACTGCTGCCAAAGCCTGGATTTGAAGCTGTCTGTTCTACCCTGTCTTCTTTGCTGAAGTACTGCTCCAGCAACGAGACCCATCACAGACTGTGGAGTGAACCTGGCCTCTCCCATTGCTGACTTCTCATTTTTGGCTACAGTTACTACTGTTCTGTGAGACTGAATTTAAAAATAATCAACTAATTTGTTTGGTGGAGGAAATTTTAAGACAGAGTAACATTCATGTTGTAGTGTGGTTCTTGCTGGCTGCCTTGAGTCAGGTTTATAGTGAGAATCAAGAACAAAAACAGAACAGAAGGATGTAAAAAAAAAAATAATTTGGCCCGAAAACATAGTTTGACATAGATGCATTCAAAGTTGAAGACAAATCAAGCATAGACAAAAGGGACCATGACTGTTAAAGAAATTAGTGCCATTTTTTTTTTAAAGCAAAAATATTACCACAGGGATCATAAAAAGATGTCTTGTTGGCAAGATCTCACCCATTGAAGCCTTGAGGGTATAAAAATGCAAACTTGTTTGGAAGATTTTCTTTTGAAAGTATGCCTGAAAAGAGAGAGTCTCCAGGGCTGCTTGCTGGAAACAGGCTACTCAGGGAAGGTTTTTTTAAAAATCATTCAGCTTCAAAGTACTATGAGGCTACTTCAACCATGGTCTAAAAGGGCCTGTTTACTTTGCAGACTGGAGCAGAACTGGGGATAATACACATGAAATTGGCTTTTCAGGTATCAGGAACATACGAATTACAAGACTGCAAGATTTTAAAGAAAAGCTTGGGAGGCCAGGCATATTCTCTCTCTCTCTCTCTCTCTCTCTCTCTCTCTCTCTCTCTCTCTTTCTGTGTGTGTGTGTGTGTGTGTGTGTGTGTAGGGAATAGACTTCCCATCGGGAGCCCCTGAGTAGGCTATTCATGAAGCTGTGAGTGTAAAGTAAGTTGAATTACAGTCCCTAGAATGGGATGGTATGCCTGCTTAGGAAACTTGTCATAAATGAGTGGATTCAGCTCAGGAGGAGAATACGTGTATTGCAGGCAACAGTAGGTGGGCTGCTCAAGTGCACTGGAGCTCTGATGATGCCATACCTCTCCGGTGTTAGACTGGAGCTATGGGATTTAACACTTAATACTCCTGGATTTTGATCTCATCCATTGTTTTTCTCCTGTCCTTTTTTTTTTTGAAAGAAAAAAGCAGTTACTCCTTTTATTTTCTGTTTAAAATCAAACAGGAAAACAAACATCAACTCTGTTATACACCAACGGTCTTTTGTACAAGAGAAGGACTAAGAACCAAACTGTTTACAGAGATCCAAGCCCAAGTGAGAAAAAGCACGCCCCTCACACGGCTTTCCGATGGTACTCGGGAGGAGCCACTTTATAATCACTGGCACTGAACAAAGTTGCAGAATTATTCGCCAGGTACTTGAGGAAATCCTGTAGATAGTTCAGTAATAAAGCAAGGCTTTTCTCATCTAGAGGTGTATAGGCCAACATCGCTCCAATTCGCACAAATAATCTCAGTAAATGTGGCGCTCCATACACCTGGGACATGGGTGCATCCGGGTGATCGGCAAGAATTTCAGCATACTGTGGCCTCTCAAATTTGTAGAGTAGCTGTGTGACCAACATTACGCTGAAGTACTCCTTTATCCCTGCCACCGCCTCATTCACAGCACTCCTTATCTGCATTTTTCTCCTCAAGACTTCTCATAATTTGCATAATCCTCCAAAATGGAACCCACATTCTTCTTGGCAGGAAGATAAAAAAGCTGCTTTTGTCTGGTGATCAAGTCCCAGTCATCCACAAGCCATGGTTTCAGCTCTTCAGGAATCTTCACTTTAACTTCACCTCTGTTCATGAATGGTTCTTCATTTTCAACAGTGGGATCAATCCGGGCTCTCTTCTTCCTAGGAGGCTGAGGTGTCTCACTGGTACTGCCACCATCTCCGTTTCCAGGTGTTTTCTGCTTGTTCTGTTTTCACGTCAACATTTTTCTGTTGCAGACCAGACGTCTTCCTCCCTGGAGCAGCCCCTCTCATCTTGCCCTCTGCATATTGTTTCTGATTGGCCTTTTGAGGCTCTCGCTGTTTCTGCAAATTGGTGTCCACGTATTTGAGTACTCTGCTTTCTGGTACCCATTCATCCCGATTTTTATTCCAGCCACTGTAATGGATGAAGTACTTCACTTGTTTGTCCTTTATGGCAACCTTTACACACTTTGCTCCATAAAGAAGAGGCCCATGAAAGCACAGCACTCATTCACCCTCCTGGAATTTAGGCTTCGGGTCCTGCTTGGGTGCCATTTATAAGTGATTCGCTGCCTCCTCCTTCTCCCACCACCCCCGACTACTGCCCCCTACTCTCTACCCCACCCAATTTAGCGTCCTGTCCCATCTTTTGTGGTGGGAATATTTACTCTGGGCCATTGCACATTGGAAGTATGTAATTGGTTTTTATTTTCACAGGGACTCACAGAGTCTTATCTAAGAGACTGCCTTAAGTCTCAATAGATACTCAGAAGTTTCGACTTTTAAACAGAAGTGGGACAGTTAAGACTTGGAGGATCCTTGAAGCGTGGCTAAAGGCTTTTACATTGTAAGATGCGACCCTCTTGGGAGATGGGTAGGGTCTAAACTATTTCCCACAGGTTTGTATTTTAAACACGTGTGGCCAACTGGTAGCAATATTTGGGGAGGACGTGGAACCTTTAGGAAACTGAGCCTGTCTGTCAGAAGTCACATGGCACATGTCTTAGAAGCTTGCAGCCTGGCTCCCAGTTCTGACCTGTCTCTGGTTCCTGGGTTGTAATATGGAGGAGCTTCTGCTGCATGCTTTCTATAATGCCTTTTCCTGCAAAGGTGGGCTGAAATATCTCTGAAGCTCTGAGTAACGCTGCACATCATAGTCAGAGCTACACAGATGCGACTAACACCCCATGCTGCTCTTAGACTGGGAGGAGCTTTTACCTCTGTGGTTATACAGAATAGTTTTCCCGACATGTAACTCTTGGGCATTTGAAATGTGTAAGTCCAAATTATGCTGTATACCGTGGATTTCAAAAACTTATTATGAAAAGAGTAAAATATACATTTTTAAATGGTTACATGTTGAAATAGTAATTTTTGTATGAGTAGTTAAAATAATATTGTAAATAAACCTGTTTCTTTTCCTCTTTTCCTTCTTTTCCTTCCCTCTTCTCCTTCTTCTTTTCTTCTTCTCCTTCATTATTTCTTCTTCTTCTTCTTCTTCTTCTTCTTCTTCTTCTTCTTCTTCTT
>JADRCH010000009.1:23734540-23776791 GCA_019843965.1 Rhynchomys soricoides
TTCTTCTTCTTCTTCTTCTTCTTCTTCTTCTTCTTCTTCTTCTTCTTCTTCTTCAGTATGGTTAATAGGTAATTCAAATTGCATGAATGTCTTATGTTATATCTTTCTGGGACAACATTGTCATATGGCTTGCAGAGGATTTCCTCCTGCTGTTATTATGATTTTGGGGGCATGGTGGGGGCACCTTTCAGAGGCATGAAATAATGCCTCTGAAATGAAATCATAATGAAAGTTAGAGCCAGATGCACTTATCAATTGTAATATATGTAAATTTCAGGTTTTGCTCTAAAAACTTTACTTTGGAAGATAAAATACCCAGGTTCAGTATTCTTGAACTGATAAAATATTGAAATCTAGGCTATTTTCTGTGGTCTCTAATTTTGTGAGTTGTCATGAATATACTAGATCCCCAAATATCCATAGATTCCTGTTTGCATTGCAATGACCTATGAAAAGTATTTACAGAATCTGCTGTTTGGCTAATATGGTGGGGATTAGTGAAGTCAACTTCAGTCTTACCACTGTTATTTGAAATAAAGACATCTGAGTTGCTTTACAGCTGTACCAGCCCACAAGAAGGGAAACATGAACATAGTGAACAGTAATTAGTATAAGTGTAATATTCAATGATTCAGGAATCCTAGATGATTAGTTTTGGCAATGAGCTCTACATGAATTGATTTCAAGCATGTTTTTAAATTATATTTTTATTAAAATGTAATTTAACTTGAAAAATCATATTTTGCCAATACATCTTAAAAGTCTATATAGTAAAGTGCCTCTTTTTTTTGCCGTTAGTCACAAGAGCTCCATAATTTACATCTATCACCACTTCACAAATACAGTGGTGTTCAATGGGTTTCTCCCTGGAGAATTACTTTCCAATTGGCAATAGCAGAAAAACAACCCCAAACCCTTCTAGCATGTGACATAATGTCCCTGTCAATCCATATGCATCGTGACTTAAGTTGCCTTGAACCTTCTCTTATACTGAGCTCAAGACAAGAATTTGAAATGCATACTGGCTTATGAAAGTAAGAGAATTAACAATCTGACTTTCATAGAGACAAGGAACTCTCAGTGATTCTAAGGAGGAATATATTATTGTCATAAGAAAGAAGACATAGGATGTGGGGCTGATTTTTTTCCCTATGATTGGAAAACACGCTACCATTGGCAGATAGTATAGCAGAGACAGATGGCCTAGCAGCTGCTGTGAAAGAGAAATGCCTTACTACTAGATGAACCATGAAAAATGAGGACAGAGGGAAAAGCAAGCATGCGCATGCTCTCCCCTCTACTGTCACAGCTTCCTTTTGCCATAAAACGTAGAATTGTATTCTGTCAGGCGGCAGATTGCAGACGAAGTGCTTTGCTTTTCTCCACTGACTGCACATTTGGAATTTACCACCATTCTTTTGATAGAACTTGCTTTTTGTCTTTCGATTTTTGGCAGGAATGGGTATCAATGGCTAACAGGATACACGATGCCCATATATGGTAAAGAAGGTGCAACGACTGATCTTTTCCTGGCTCAATTGGTTGAAATTTGATATGTAGAAATTGTCCGAAATTCATCCTAGTTTATTTTAGATACATCCTAATTAACACTGATTCATGGCATTTTAAATGTCTTGAAATGGAAATGTGACTTTGAGCTACCCAAAGCATGCACACAGAAGATCTTGACACTCACAGAGTTGGTGGCTAGAAGCCACCCAGTGTTTCATGCTGATTGCTTTATTCCACTTCCTTGAGTAATCAGCAGCATTGAGGGGCTGTTGATGTTGTGGCTGGGCTGCCTCATTGCAGAGCTGCTTCAGCCTCTCTAAAAGAATTGGCCTCTTCATAGATTTGGAAAGGAATGTTTGAAATGAATAAAGACCTACAAATGCTGAGGCTCTGGCTTTTGATACACATGCAATTAATATCTGCCTGGTAATTACTGCTGTGTAACTAATAGCAAATAGAAATGGGTCCAACTAAGTTGTGATGTACTGAGATAATAAAAGCAGATGAATCATATTAATATTAGTAATATTAATATAAGATTGTTTTGGCTATTATTTAAAGATACTGGCTGGGTGAATACCTGAAGATGTTTTTGTCATTTTATCTGGAAGAGTTGAATAAGGGCTATAGAGTTGCATTGACTAACAGTTACCAAAAGGTTGCAAGGGTAGTTTGGTAATATACAGCCTGTCTCATAGGCATTCAGAAACACTAGTTTTCCTTCAAGGTAAGCCTCATTGTGCGTGTATAACTTACTTAGGTGCAGGCATGCAGGATATACAATCATTGCCAGCATGAACCTTAACATAGAATCTAGGAACAACTCAGGTATATCCCCCCAATCCCTGCACCTTGAAGTAATCTTGGGTCTCTACTTCATTTTTTTTTCCTTTCTTTTTTTTTGGCACTTGGCTCTATTAGGAGTAAAGCAGAAAAGACTGTACAATCTGTGCTTCCATAACCAGAATTCAACTCTGGTGTTTCTATTTGACCTACAAATAAGTGATTATAAATTATAAACAATTATAAAATATAAATTTATCAGAAAGCTAGAAGAAGCTACATGGAAGCTATTTGGGACAAGTCTTCATGAGAACAGCCTGAAGAGCCTGTTCACTAAACCCAAGGCAGAGAAAGCTTCAGAGCCTGGTAGCGTGATGGGGGTAGGTGTCTAGGGGGGTGGGGAGAGATGGAGGAGCTACATCCCAGTGTAAGTCAGTGAACGCTGCCAAGGGAGTTACAGAAGCCTAGGCTTCGGTACTTACTCAGTAAGTAGGGAATCCCCATTGTTCAACACTCTTCGTACAACGACTGACTATGAAATAGCTTCCCACTTCACTTTGTGGAAGGTTATTTGAAAATCTTAGGGGAAAACATAATTTTCTCCGATTTCAGGAAAGGTTAGATAATGCTTTCGTTCCAGACTCTAGCAGGTAACATCATCTGTTCTTTTAAAAAATACTTGGAAATTTCTTAACTAAATTTCAACATACCATTGTTGTTTATGCAAGAGGCACTTAACCTGTTAGCATCACATAGCAGGAGAATTTCCTTCTTTTACCCACCTGCTGTATCTTTGTCATTTGAGAGACCTTTATAATATAGCTTTCCTTTTATAGATATAATGCAGCTTATATTTTCTGATTGAAAGACTATGCTATATTCTTAAAATTAAAGGTAAAGTAGGAGGCAGGACGGATGGAAAAACAAACTCAGCTGTCTGCTATCCTGTGAATGTACATGGTGTAACTGTAAAAGACACCATTCCAAAGAGGAGAATGGCCACCAGGTACTTAACATGAGAAACAATTAGTCTTTTAAAACCCAATATTTTATTTGGTAGTTTTGCTGACTAAATGGCTTTAGTGCTCTGTGTGAATATATCTTAGTATGCTGTCACACAATTCACTATCATTGAAATAAATATCTCTAACACTGTTTATGATCTGCTTATCAAACCGCCTTTGTTTTGACAGATATACACGCACATATATATATATATGATATATAAACACAGATAATAATGTATATATAAATATGTGTATGCATGTAAGTTTCTCG
Organism: Rhynchomys soricoides; assembly: GCA_019843965.1. NCBI lineage: Eukaryota > Metazoa > Chordata > Mammalia > Rodentia > Muridae > Rhynchomys > Rhynchomys soricoides. The sequence goes on from JADRCH010000009.1 coordinate 23,738,114, forward strand.
GTAGTTGGGAAAGAGAACTGGCAATACAAATAGTCTCCATAACATATTTTATATGTGGTCAAAAATGCAACTTAGAAAAATTCCTATGAACTTGAATCATTCGTTTTGTTTGTTTGTTTTTCGAGACAGGGTTTCTCTGTGTAGCCCTGGCTGTCCTGGAACTCACTCTGTAGACCAGGCTGGCCTCGAACTCAGAAATCGCCTGCCTCTGCCTCCCGAGCGCTGGGACTAAAGGCGTGCGCCACCACTGCCCACTGCTGAATCATTCATATTCTCCTTAATTCCCATAACCCAACAGTAAGAATAAATCTTCATAGAACTTAATTTCTTACAACATTATAAGCAGCTTTTTAAATTATCAAAGACAAATAAAGACAAATTTACCTTTAGTGTAATTTTATGTGGATTACATTATTTGAATTGTTAAAAAATTGATAGTTCAAATGTTGTAAAACTTAAACAAAGCCAAAAATTCCCTTTTCATCTTGGAAATATTTCCATCCTCAACTTGCTGGAGTTGTCTTTTCCAGTTTGGTGTCCAAAACCATCTTATTTCTCAGTCATCCCAGGTAGGATTGACAAAATGGACACAGTTGAAGAAAACGTGGCTTTAGGAGTGTTCTGAAAGCTTTCATAGGGGACAAGCCGTGGCCTTCTGACAGAGCGTGTCGGGGCGATGGGTGTGTGTGTGGGGGGGGGGGGCACAGCTTGCAGAGAACCAAAACCAAATTGCAAAGAAGAGCTTTATTAAGCAGTTCCGCCTGTAAAATGCCTGCTTGCTCCCCTCAGTGTTTATCACGCAGGACTGGAAACTAATCAGACTTAGCATCATTATAGCAAAGGAAGCTCCTAAACCCCTCTGAGTAATGTAATCGTTTTAGTTGACAAAATCATGAAAGTGAAATGAATCTGGAAGAGATGAGTACCTTACAACCAAGAAAAGCTGCCAAGAATAAAGGTAAAGGAGGAAGAGGAGGCCGAGGAAGGGGGGGGGAGGAGAAAAAGCGTACGGAGTAGTCTGTTGGCTATCGGGACATTGGAAAGGTTTTGCTTTTTAAATTCTGGCTTAACGTTCTGAACAGACTTCATTACTTGCTGTAGTAGAAACAGTCTTCAGGCTAGGACCAGCAATTCTGTAGCCTCTTATTCTTATTAAATTTCTTTACTCACCTTCCATGGGGGTGTTGCTATCTGGGCGATTTGCGAAGACTACGTCCACATATTCCAGTTGCAGCCTCTGGAGGGAGCCTTTCAGTCCTAGCAGCAGAAGCAGAAAACAAAACACAGTGAAAGGCCCAAGAAGTCCAAATAGGACCATGGTTAGAAAGGGCTTAAGTTTGACTTCTTTCAAGAATTACTTAAAAACAAACACTGAGCTAATTACAAAAATCCTCTTGAACCGGGCGCAGCAAGACCATAGCAGTAATTGCGTGCCTGCAGAAACATTAGTCTGAGTTATTAACATACGACTGACCTTCATCAGAGTTAAACCGGATGAAAGATGATAATGCGTGGTTTTTAGTATCATAATGGAAAGAGATGTTTGAGAAAGCTGGAGGGAAAGCCATCAAATCCAAGAATCAAACAGCCTAGAGTACCACAGGGGTTCTCACCCTTCCCAGTGCTGCAACCTTCTAAACCAGTTCTTATGCTATGCTGACCCTCAACTATAAGATTATTTCTGTTGCCTCTTCATAACTGTAATTTGGCTACTGTTATAAATTGTAATCTAAATATCTGTTTTCCATTGGCCTTAGGTGACCCTAAGGGTCACTTGGCCCAAAGGTCGAGAAGCAACGGCCTAGAGAAAGATACTTCTTGGGAGCGGAGGGGAAGGTAACATCTTAAACTTGAACCCGGTACCAACTCCACTAGGGTGAAATTCAGTACTGAGTAGACCCCCACAGCTAATGTTCACAGAGAGTCTCTGGATCTACCCCAGAGCCAGGCAAGCATCTCTGACCTTGGTGAGATGGACCTGGGTTCCCACTTCCACAATTGCTAACTATGGCCGGGTACCAGTTCTAAAGGTTGGAGCTTCGGTTATGACACTACTTAGCACCAATCTTGTTAGGCAAGGAACTACTTCCATTATGCACTTTCAATCTCAGGCAGCAAGTTCAAAGGCATTTTATTTGCAAGCTGCTTATGATGAAAAGATGTGTAGAAGTTTTACTTGAAACTCAGTGCTGGGGCTGTAGGTTCTTCCCAAGAACAGTACCCTTGCAGAAACCCGAATGTCACATGAAATTCCAGTGCCTGAAAAACCTGTGCCTGGCTGCAGTAGTGTCCAGCCAAGGGTAGACCATATTACCAGACAGGTCATGGAAACACAGCAAGCTGAGGGCTCCAGAAAGGGTCCCAAACTTGGCCTTTTGAGCTGCATCCCTTGTGGTAAATCTTAGGATTGGGTAGAACCCTGTTGTTCCTGACCACAGTGATTGTAGGTGAGGTGTTGGTCCTGAGGTTGGATTACCTCCTCTAGGCAGCCCCCTAATCTATCACATACAACGTACCAATTGCAACAAACCCAAGCTAGGAATGCCATATTTCACTAACAGAATAGCTGCATTAGTTTTGGATTTACTGGAACTAGCGCCCTCTAGTGTTACAACAGTGGGCAATGACTAAGGCTCCAGAACAAACAACCTGCTTAGAACTCCTAGGCCAGGCACCATTAAAGCCAAACACTGAGAGCTGGAATAAATGCCTAATACTTCAGTGCATGGATGCTGTCAGATACTAACAAGCACCAAGAGCTTCCAGAGAACTGTGAGATGTCAGAAGCTGATGATGAGGTGATGGATATGCTTGGCCTCTTGGACAGGAAGTCAAAACAGCTATTTTATGGAAAAGTAGTGAACATCAAGAAAATACAGAAAAGCTGGGCATGGTGACATATGTCTGTAATTCCAGCACTAGGGACATTGAGGAAGGAGGACTGCAACTTAGAAGCTAGTCTGAGTTAAATAATGAGATCCTGTTTTGTATAATAGCCGAGAGTGGGAGGAAGTTCCTCAGGGAACAAAACCCCAATTGGTTATCAAATGCTAATAGTCAGCCCTGAAAACGTACATACAAGTAACGTTCTGTGGGGTGTATTTATGAATGTAAGAGTATATGTGTGTGTGTGTGTCTGTATATGTGTGCATATCTGTATGTGTGTGTCTCAGTATGTGTCCCTGTGTGTATGTATGTGTGTATGAGACAACAATGAAAAATAGAGGCCATGAATTTGGAAAAAAGCAAGGAAGGATCTACAGAAGGGTTTGGAGGGAGGAAAGGGAAGGAGGAAATGATACAATTATAATCTCAATATATTCCAAAGCCAGAGCTGGTCAGGGGTGGGAAATACATTAGAGAAAACCCACTGGAGCATGGCCCTTACAACACAAAAGAAGCTGGGTACTGGGGGTGTCCCCCTTGGCCCAGCACTTGATATGTAGAGGCAGGCAGATCTCTGAGTTCCAAGCCAGCCTGGACTACAGAGTGAGTTCCAGGACAGCCAGAGCTACACAGAGAAACCCTGTCTTGAAAATCAGAAACAAAAGCAAACAACCACCATAACAATGACAAAACATCTCTAGAGAAACAGTTGAGTAGTCACCAGGAAACCTTGCTACAGAACGTAAAATAATTTTTAAGACCTGTAACAATTCCTGGAGCTAAAAGCAGAAGCAATGAAGAGGGAACTGACAGCATCTATAGAGAATCCATTTAACAGAGTCAGTGAGCATGAAGTCAAGATATCTGAATATATTCAGGAGGAAAAATAATGAAGAGGAATGAACAAAGCTCATAGGATCTTAGAACATCATTAAAAGAACAGATACTCAGGCTTGGTTTCAATGAGGGCTTCAGAATTCTAGAGTTAAACATTTCTTAAAAGTAACCAGGAGGTGGAAATAAGGCTTCAGCAGCTAATAAGTCTTTTCTTCTCTGCCAGGGACCCCAGTTCAAGTCCTAGCAGAGCTGAGTGGCATACAATAGCCTGTAACTCTAGCTCTTTTCTGACCTTGACTCCTCTCCCCTGCACATGTGGCATCTAGTCACACAGACACAAATCCATATGCATAAACTTTAAAGGAGATAAAACATATAAAAATACAATAACATGCTGAGAAAAAGTGACAGTCCAGTGGTCAGGCCTGGACAGGACATCTACACCTCCTCTCTAATGCTCCGGGATTACTGTAGACAGAAGGGTCAGAAAGAATATAAGAGCTGGAACGGCTGGGAAATGCTGGTTTCTGGGAATGACACAATCAATGCAACTGTGATTTCCCAGCAGCTGAGGCTGTATCCACTGGACTTATATACACTGGGCTTGACATCAGTTAAACATGGATAAGGGAGGGGCTTGTGGTCCCTACCCCTCCTTGCTGAACTATTGGCTACTAGTGGACTCTGGGAGAAGCTCAGTCATTATATTTAGTTATATACCTGTGTGTGACTCACAATGGTTAGTTCTAAATTCATAATCACATGACTGCCTTAATGAAACTCAGGGTGTCACAAAACAAAATGACCTAAATTTGAGAAAGAGACTTGCAGTTAAGAGGAGAGATTGACAGAGGAAGAGGAAGATGGGAGAAGAGGAAGAAAGAATAACCAGAGTATATTATGCATTGAACATATATAAAATTGATAAAACACATTTAATAAAAAGTGTAATAAAACTAGTTTTATAGGAATAAACATGATTCACATGAAGTTTTGAATATATATTAAAATGGATGACTATATTAATATATTTCCTAAAAAACATAGTAATATAAAGCTTTCCAAATCTAGAGAGAGAACAAAATATCCAGATAGAGGAAAGTCAAAAGTTACCAGTTAGATATGATTTAACCAAATCTACCCCAAGTTGACATGTTATAATAGGTCTCAAAAGTGAAAAAAAAGAATTGTGAAATTAGCCAGAGAAGAAGAGAGGAAGGAAGGAAGGAAAGACGCAAGGAAGGAAGGAGGGAAGGAAGCAAATCTGAATACGTGTTCTAATTGCCCAGACAGCTGACTTTCAGGAGAGAGCTTACAAGCTAGCAGGAATGGAATGGCGGAAACAAGTGTAATCCGTGGACTACCACTGGTGTGCTCTGGCGCAGGGGCTGCCCTGCGCCAGTTGCCTGCCTGCAGACCCCCTCCCCCTAAGAGGACTGCCTTTCCTGGCCTCAGAGGGAGAGGGTGTGCTAAGTACCCAGTGACTTGATGTGTGGGGTTGGGGAGGGGTACTAGTGGGGTGTGTGTGTGTGACACCCGGGGAGGGGGGACGGGGTTCCCCTTCTTAGAAGGGGAAAGTAGAATGGAGGGAGGACTTGGGTGAGGAGGCTAATTTCACAATTCTCTCTATTTTTAACTTTTGAGATCTGATCATAACATGTCAATAATAAAGACTGGTGTACTCAGCAAAGCAAGCTTTCAGAAGTGGAGACAAAAGGGTATTTCCAAGTAGAAGCTGAGGGAATTTATTACCGATTAGAGTTACTCTAGAATAAATCCTAGGGGGGATTCTTTAGTGTGAGAGAATAAGATAGTGTTGAGTAGAAGAAACACTGGAAGTGAACAGTAAGTTTTCAGAAAGACATAGTATTTTCTAATACTTTAATTATGGCACTCCAAATATTTTTCCTCTGAGGATTAAAAATAAAAAAAAAATTGAAAAAGACTACACTGCTATTTTAAGAAATAGGCAATATAAAAACATAAAATGAAACGTAAATTAGAAATTAATATAGAGGAAAGAATACAGTGCATGTGTTGAGGTTTTTTCTTTTTAATATTTATGATCAAGATTAAGTTGCTATGTCTTCAAATTAACTTGTACTGAACAATTTTTTTGTATATTTAATATTAAGTACAAATAGAAAATATACAGCTACACCATAACAACAACAACAAAAAAAGCAACAAAGAATCAAACAATACTACTGGAGAAACTCACAACCACAAACACCGAGAGAGGAAGAAATGGGGAGTTAAAACAATGTGGAAAACCAGTAACATCATAATACAACAATATAGGAAACACCCATCATGATGAGTGAGACCTTACCCATCAATAACTATCTTAAGTGTAACTAGACTGAATTCAGTAATACATAATGAGGAAAAGTATTTGCCCACTATCCATCTGATTAAGGACTGGTATCAAGAACATCGAAGAGACTCAACAGCAAATCATTATCAATACCACCGCCATAATCATCTTTCTCATGATTCAATTATGCAGTGGTAAATAGGCTGAAATACACATTGCCTCAAATAAATGAAGAAAATGTGGTATTTATATATAAATATATTTTATAAGGTCGTGCGTATTATATTCAGCCACTAAAACATATCTGTTCATTTATGATAACATATATGGAAAGCGAAACATTATTCTAAGTAAAACAAAATAGATATAAGAAAACAATTGCCAAGTGCTCTCACTTATATGCAGAATTTAGAGGTGTTATGTTGGGGCGCAGTAGTAGGAACAGAGGATCTTCTCTAAGTTTGGTTCCTAGCACCCACATGGCAATTCATGGCTGCCTGCAACTGTGCTTCCAGGAGAATCTGATGATTCTGGTCTCCTTGGACACTACAGGCACCTGGTGTATACACATACATGCAAACCAAACACTCATGCACACAAAATAAAAATAAATCTAAGAAAAGAGTAGAATAATGTTTTTCAGGTACTAGATGTGGGAAGAATTGAGGAGTGGGAGGTGGGGAAAGGTTGGCTGAAGATATTAATCTAAATCTGTAGAGAGAATACTGCTACACAGCAGGGTCACGATCCATAACAACAGTGTACTGTTCACACCCAAACCATTAGAATTTGAATGTTTCTAATGAAAGAAATGATAAAGATAAAGCTGCTCATCTTGATTTGAGTGTTATTTCATGCATGCATGCACAAGGTATCTCCCAGATATATGCAATTTTTGATAAAAGGGGACTCTTCTGGAAGAATAGGAGGAAGGACTGCAGGCCCTGGAGGGGATAGGAACTCCACAGGAAGGCTAACAGAGTCAACTAACCTCGGACCCTTGGAGCTCTCAAAGTCTGAACCAACAACCAAAGAGCATACATGGGCCAGATCTAGGACTTTCTGCACATATGTAGCAGGTGTGCAGCTTGGTCTTCATGTGGGTCCCAAACAGCTGGAGTAGGTGCTATCCGAAAAGCTGTTGCCTGTACGTGGGTTATGTTCTAGCTGACCTGCCTTGTCTGGACTCAGTGGGAGAGGGTCCACCTAACCCTGAGACTTGAAGTGCCAGGGTGTGGGGGGGATACTCAAGGGGGTCCACCCACTCAGAGGGGATAGGGAGGGAGGATGGGGGGGGAGATGACCTGGAGGAGGGCAGTGAGTGGGATGTTAAGTGGAAAAAAAAGAAAATAAGAAAAATACATTAGTTGATCCCAGGAACCATTAAATCATATGAAAGACTGACTTTGCTTCGATACAGGAAACCTCAGCTCTCTCTCAAGATGACTAGCACTCTCAGTGGGAGCTAGGGCAGCCCAGTAATGACCTTCCATGGTGACACTGTGGCAGTAGCTGGAAGCCAAGTTTAAAATGAAAAGCACCTTCTCTTCAAAGTTCTTTGTTTTTCTCTGTATAAGTTAGGGAAAAATAGGCTGCCTGAACTCCATTTAATAAATGTATGCTTTGACAGTAGTTTAAATAGGAGAGCAAACAAAGGCTGTATTCAGCACTAAGTCTATCAAAGTTTAGAAAGCCTGAAAGATGTGTGGCCAAGCTAAATCCTTTTAAAGAGCCCTCCTTTTTCCTTCTATGACTTTGGGTCTTGAACCTAGGGCCCTGGGGTTGCTAGGCAAACAGTTTGCATCCTAGCTGCATCTCCAGGCATCCTTTTACTTTTCATTATGAGTCAAGGTTCCCAGGTTGGCCTTGGATTTGAAGTCCTCCTGTGTTAGCCTCGAGGGGTGCTTGGATTGCATGCCTGTACCAATGGGTCTGGCTTTATTTTTGTTTTACTTTAGAAAGAAAGAAAATGCCAGAAGCCGTACAGATGTAAGAACTAGTATAATAGAAAGAGTGAAACTCGGGAGATCTGGAGCAATGGCTGTGTTTCAGTCCTAAATGTTGGTCAGGAAAATTTAATTAATTTCACTAATATTAATACTTCCCCCAAATAGACTGTATTATATATACAATTATGCATCAGGAAGGAGGGCAGCTTCAAGGACTGTTTTATCTCATTCCCAGGAGGCACAGCAGGTCCTTATCAGCTTCTTAAATCCCTGGGAAGACTGAAGGTTTTCTCCTTTTATTATAAGCATAAAATTAATTGCCTGGTAAATGAGGCTCTTATAAATTTAAATTTGGCTCATTTAAATTTGATTTTCAAACTAGTTTATTGGATAGTCACAATTACTTTTCTAACAGAAAAATGGAATGGTGGAATAGAGCCCCTGAAATATTTCCTATTCAAGAAAGGACATTCTGTAGTGGTTCTTGTTTAAAAAAAAGCTTTGCCGAGGAGATCAGGGCAGACAGATGTTAGGTGGTCAAGTAACTCTTCCTAAACTGGGTGATGCTCATGGTTGGGATAGCACCAGTTTACTCAAGAAGTAGCTTAAAGGAAGTTCACCTTTAAAAGTACTGTGATATGAACCACTTTGGGGGGAAATTGTATGTAGACAGGACATAGGACATAGACAACCAGACACATAACAAGGTTTGGAAGCATTCTTGGTTATTAAACAAAATACTCTTTGTGATTTAATTCTGCAGCCTGTAGCCGGGCTAACAAATTTACTGCCATGGCAGAGAACCTTGTCTAAGGTGTTGGACAAAAATATGATGTGATAATTCTACTATTGTAGTCATGTGGGAGGTGAGAGGCTGAGGGGAAACAGGCATTCCTTTGGCCCATGCCTATGTTCATGCCCAGCCCTGGAAACAAGTGTCCTCCTTTCTGAGAATGTCCCTCACCCACTAGGTCTCATTAGTGTAGGCAGGAGGAGGAGAAGCTAGAGTAACTTGGCCCCACTGCAGCTCATTTATCATCTCATGTGACAAATCTCAGTTTGTCCCCAATGTGTGCCAGATCCTAGGACCATAATGATATATAGCTAATCTTCAGCCCCAAGGATAAAACATGTACACCGAGGGCATCTATAGGCCTGTGTTCTTTGTAAAGTCATAATGTTCATATGTAGCAATGATGTGACAGGTTGATCTCACTGTATTTGGTGAATGTTTGGTCATTGTTGGCCTTTCTACTATTTCTCTGGAAGCTCTGTGTCTTGATATTTTGGCAGATACATAAATGTGTTCATTTGAGAGTATGAGGCATTGTATGCCGGGTCAAGTTAATGACTCCACTCTGGCTGACATGTGCGTATGGCATTATATCTTCAATACTGGTCACTCCGAAAGTCTTCTGCAAGTCTTTCGTAATCCATGTGTTTGAAATTTTATTCTATGTGACACTCTGAAACATTGGCAAAGGATGCAGGAATGGTGGGGAATTAAGAAGAAAAGATGACGCAGGTCCAATCTGGTCAGACTTTCACATTGAACTGGAGCAGATCCCATAGAGACAAGACTGAAAGGGAGGTCTGAGGCTAGCAAGGAGATGACAGCCACACAGCAAGCTCAGACTGAGCTGGCTGGATGTGTTCAAACTCAGAACAAGTCTTGTACATGGAAGTAACTGGACTGCACATAGTTGGATACAGGGTATGGTGGTCATACAAATCAACAGTGACTCCTCGACTTATGGCCTAAGTCAGGTGATTATAACTAGGGTGAGGATTTCAGGGGGAAAACAAATTGCAGAAAGTGGTAGGAACCGGGCTGGGTTTGAGTGGCACTTATTACACACATGGAGATGTGTCCAAAGAGTAAACTGTGTCAGATCATCCCTCCCTCCCTCCCTCCCTCCCTCCTTCCCTTCCCTTCCCTTCCCTTCCCTTCCCTTCCCTTCCCTTCCCTTCCCTTCCCTTCCCTTCCCTTCCCTTTCCTTCCTTCCTTCCTTCTCTCTCCCATATTTTCTTCCTCACTCCTCTGGAACCCCCCCCCCCAACTCTCCTGTCTCTCTCCCCTTTCTCTTTCCCTGCCTACTTCAGTAGCCCAGATTTCTTTAGCACTCTCTCTCTCTCTTTTTTTCTGTTTCACAAAGCTTTATTTTTACTTGGTCCAAGACTTGGGAGAGGCTCCAGGGTGGTTACAAAGCTACCTCGTGGCTTGAGAGGTTCATTCAGGTGGAGGTCCTGAGGCTGGCTGGTGCAGAGCAGAGGAAGGAGCTAAAAGTGGGAATCCCTGGTCTGTTCAGTCCAAACACTATTGAAGCAAGACACAGATCCACAGGACCTCCAAGACGCTGCTCTCTTTAGCACTTTTGATTCCCCCGACTTAGTCTCATAAATGCTGGGCTTTTGAGTGCACTGTTCCTGGTTTACATGATTTTCCTTTTTTGTTTGTTTGTTTTTTGTTTTTTTTTGTTTTTAAATCATCATTCATGGGACTGGAAACCAAGTCAGGAATACCAACTTTTCCTATTTTGATGCTTTAATCTTCGAGAAAAACTTAAATCACAGCATTACAAAGAGGTGCTTAACAAATGTTTCCTTAAAACTATTTAGAGATTTGTTAAAATAAACCTTCACTTAGCTAATATTTTACTGAGCACTGGCTTGAACCAGATATTGTTTTAAATTTAAATAGATATGCAAAAATGCGTTAGACCTGGCTCCAGCATAGCAGCTAATAACAAGTTAAAGCCACAGTTGCAATGAGTGCAGAAGATGCTAAGGATCTTAAGTGAGTCCTGAGGAAGCAGAAGATATGCTTCCACCCTGGTGGTGATATCTAGAAGTTAGCTGGCAATTTTTCAAAAGTCTGCAGGAAAACAAATTATGTATTTTCAAACAACTACAAGAAAATAGATCTAAGTCTATTTTTCTTTTAGATTCTGAAATTGTTGAGATTTTTTTCTTTCTTAAAAAAGGTGTATTTGTTTATGTATCTGGATATTTTGTCTGCATTTATATATGCGTATCAGAAAAGGACATCGGATTGCATGCGTCTATGATTATAGAACTGCTATCTGGGGGCTGGGGATTGAACTCAGGAAGAGCAGCCTGTGCTTTGAACCATTGAGCCACACTCTCTAGCTCTTTTATTTTTATTTATTTATTTATTTTGAGATAGGGTTTCTCTGTGTAGCTCTGTCTGTCTTAGAACTTGCTTTGTAGACTAGATTAGCCTTGAACTCAGAGACATGTCTTCCTCTGCCTCCCCAGTGCTAGAACTAAAGGTAAGCATTACCATGCCCCGCTTAGAACTAATATTTTTGCACAGCTTTCTAAAATAATGAGTTTACTGCAAACTTTAAACAGATGGGCATGGTTACCTGTGCAGCAGTTGTTCAGGGTTGTGGCGTTAACCACACGTCAACTGATAATTAGTGTATTGAGTCTGCAAGGGCTCTATCCAAATATGCTGCTTTATTAAATTTACCTATCCTGTTCTTGTTTTTCTATGTAGCGTTAAGTAATGTACATGATACCCTACATAGCTTCCAGTATCATTTTTGTAGTAGTCCTCCTAGTCACCCACTTCTTTTATTAAAGGTGCCTAATCTATTCAATTTCCATGTAGCTTTACATTCCACGGTGAAATATGGCTGTCATGAGTGGACGTAGCTGTTCATGAGCATGATATATGGGGAAGGAACACTGTGATGATTCACTTTGCTCAGAAAATGTATTCTTTAACTGAGAAATCACTGATGGTCATTCTTTTAAAGATGGGGTTTGAGTTTTAATATTGGGTCCTAACTAAAAAGTTTCAAGCTGAGATTTTGCCACCTATTTTCATCTTCTAAGCTGACAGCAAGGGCTTGTGACTGTAAAGTCTTACGATAAATGTACTTATTTTGACAATGTGACTGTGGTGGGTTGAATAAGAATGTCCCCATAGGCTCATCAACTTTAATGGTCACCAGAGAATGATCACCATAGAGTGGAAAGGATTAGGAAGTGTGGCCTTGTTGGAGGAACTATGTCACTGGGGGTGGGCTTCGAGGTTTCAAAATCCCACGAGTGGGTCAGTGTCTCTCTCTTCCCATTGCCTGCAGATCCACATGTGGAACTCTCAGCTATTTTTCTAGCACCGTATCTGCCTGCGTGCTGCCATGCTTTCTGCCATAATAATCATGGCTCAAACCTCTCAAACTGTAAGCAAGCCCCAGTTAAAGGCTTATTTTATGTACATTGGTATTTTGCCTCCATATATGTCTGTGTGAGAGTGCTGCATCCTCTGGAACTGGAGTTACAGACAGTTGTGAGCTGCATGTGGGTGCTGGGAATTGAACTCTGGTCCTCTGAAAGAGCTCTTAACTGCTGAGCCATCTCTCCAGCCCCCAAATGCTTATTATATAAGAGTGACCTTGGTCATGGTATCTCTTTACAGCAGCAGAACACTGACAAAGACAGTCACTTATCAAACCACTCCTACCTCTTTATGTTAGGCACTCAATCTGCCAGATTCTAAAGGCACAGTTCGTATCTTGGTAAAATGGCTGTGGAATAGCTCGATGAATATAGAGGATTGTAGAGCCCTAAAGACCTTGGGACTCAAAAGGGATATAATAAACCTCTTAGAAAGATGTCTTTCTTCTTCTTGTAAAGATAAAGAGGAAATCATGCTAACTGGGGCTATGTTGAAGACTTTGACTCATAGAGAAGGCTTTTCATACATTAAAAAAAACTATATTATACATAAAGCCAAACTCATTTATACTTTGTAAAATAACTCAGGTATCCAAGGTCAGCCAGCTTTGTTTTATTTTCTGACCTTGCTCCTTGAATTTAATGTGCATATGAATCACCAATATTTAATAAGGCCACCTTTCTCAGAGGGAATATACCAATGAAACCCAAGTATAATTATATGTAAACTTCTTCAAACTGTATTCTTGGCTTAAGGATCTCACAGTGCTGCTCCTCTGCAGAACTCATTTACTTCTCTAATTTCAGTTTGCATACAAACGTCCTATGGCGTTAACTCCTCTGCAGAACTATTAGTCCTTGTCTTTGGCTGAAACTACAAACTTCAAAAGAACACCAATAATAACATAACAAGTGGTCTCAGTCTCAAAACTGAATGTTTGTGTTCAAGTCTGAATCTGGGTCGGCTTAGATCTCAGCTGAACTCAGTTACCATCCTGTGAGAATTCCTTAACTAAAGGAAGTAGAAATTTAAGGTATTCCTGTTAAGTTGAATGAGACCTGAAGAAAAGTTACCGAAAAAGAATTCTGAAATCACACACACACACACACACTGTGAATCCTAAGACAATGGAGATTAAATAAAGTTTCTCCATGAACCACTTTCTGAATCCATTTTCCTAATCAATTAGATATAAAGAAAATTTTTTTGAGTATCACACTGCCCTGTTTGGTCAGCTGGACTCCCTGGGCACCTGGGTTGTTGAGAATTGACAAGCTCTGTGGTAGATGGCACATATACTGGTGATGGAAGGGAGGAATGGTGGTGGCTAGGAGGGGCAGGCTGGCCTTGACTTCAGTATCCAATTGTATACTAAGCCTTAGCAGGATTGTGTTTGGAAGAGAAAGTTGGATGCTTTCCCTAGGGTAGGGTGGCCATTTATCATGGTAGCCTCAGTATGTCACGAGCTCAGGACAGTGTCCTCCATAAAGCAGTTGTGCTCATTATACAAGATTATGACAAAATGACACTTGGTGTTCAATATGTGATGGACTTTATGCTTCACAGGAATTTCTGAATTTTTCTCTCCAAGTTGTAATCCTATAATGCAGGAATACTTGGAATCTATGTTATACTCAAGGAGACAGAGGTTTAAGTAACTTTTAGGTTACTCAGCTCATACATAATAAACAATAGGAATTTGAATGTTGGTCCCAAAGCTCATGTACACAGAAATAAATACCAAAAATTGAGAAATACAAACCTCTGATAAATACTTTAGAAAGAGTGAAATGATATAATAAGCATTATGATTAAAAGTATATGTATATGTAAGGGAGAGAGAGAGAGAGAGAGAGAGAGAGAGAGAGAGAGAGAGAGACTTTCCAAAGTCTCCTTTTAAATTAAGTAATTGAGGGCTGATGTGGTATTAGCAAGTAAAGGCTTCTGCTGCCAAGACTTGTAGCCCATGTTTGCCTGTTGGAGCCACCATCATGGAAGGATAGAACTCCTGTAAACGGTACTCTGATTGTATAATGTGCTCTACACTGGAACCCTGGCACCCCACCTCTCCCTGTACCCAATAAAATACAGTGTAATAAAAATAGAAATTAACCGAATATCAGAACTATCTTTTTCTACGATTAGTGTTTCAGGATGATCCCTACCACCTGGGGAACATAGAGAATCAGAAAAGAGTAAACAGTAGTTTACAACGAGCTCCTGAAATAAATTGAGACAACCAAACCAAATAACACACACACACACACACACACATACACTTCCTATGATGTGTATACTATAAAAACACAAAAGCTAATTCTCAGGGGAATAAGCATAAAATTATAAAAAGTTTGGACTCACTAATAAATAAATAAATAAAATAACTTCATTTCACATGTATTCTTATATGAAAATAACTGTTGAAATGTACCTTATTCTTTGACTTAAAACTGCTCCTAGAGTCTACCCTATTTACAGAAAGATGATCACTTACATAATTCTTTCTTATAGCAATCAGTTGTGTATAAAATATATTTTAGTTGAGAAAAAGTCTAGGTTAATATCTACAACTTGATTCTACTATTTTATATTTTCATATTCATATACGTATATACGTGTTTTAATCAAAGCTCCCTTCTAATCTCTCCCTTTCCCCTTCCAACTTCATGTGTTCTCTTTTAAAACCCATTACATTCATTTAATGTTATCTGAATATGCTTGGGTCTACAGTCATCTCCTGGAGCATGGGTAGCCTTTTCAGGGACCATATCCTTGAAAACTGACTCTTCTGACCCTTGTGATAGACAATTGCAGAGCAGCTCTTGAGCAGATAGTCACAGCCACTGGGAGGTCATGTGTACAAAGTGTGCAACTGGAACAGTGTAGTAGGAGTGAAAAACCACCTCACAGTAAACGTCCAGCAGGTGTTTCACTGCAAAGGTTAACTACTTCTGGCTCTTAAAATCTTTCCACCCTCTCTTCCTCAGTGATCCCTGAGCCGCGGGAGGGATGTCTATGATATAGATGGCTCATTTAGAGTTGAGCTCACCACTGTCCCTTCTTCTTTGCCTGCTGACCAGTTGTAGGTCTCTATATTAATCACCATCGAAAACTGATGAGTGTTGAGAGATGTGCCCATCTAAGTGGGTGTTCAGCCAGCCAGATGAGCAAGTTAGTGCAGGACGTACCAGACTGTCAAAATGGAGGAGAACGAAATGGGCTGTGGGGTGGTGGTGGGGGTGGTGGGGGTGGTGGTGGCTTTATTTTTAATTTTTAGGTTTTGATAATGTTGAGACTTCATGAATGAAATTATTTCCAAAGAAGGATTAAGTCTCTGCCTTAATAATTAATCATAAATATAAAGATATAAAAATCTTGGACTCTCTCTCTCTCTCTCTCTCTGTGTGTGTGTGTGTGTGTGTGTGTGTGTGTGAGAGAGAGAGAGAGAGAGAGAGAGAGAGAGAAAGAGAGAGAGAGAGAGAGAGAGAGAGAGAGAGAGAGAGAGTGTGTGTGTGTGTGTATTTGTTACTAGGATTGAACCAAACTTTGAACCTGCTAGGCAAGCACCCTAACTCTGAGCTGCATGCCCAACTTTTCTTGTCCTTGATGGGTCCTAATTCTTCATACATCTCTATGCTTCCTGAGCTCCATCCCAAGAAGAAAGTTAATCAATGGTTGCTCTTTTCATAAATGACTTTTTCCTTCCCGTATTTTATTCTTCTTTCAAATATTACATCTTGGCAGCAGTTTCCCCTCTCTTCCTTTCCCCCAGTCTCTTCTCCCCACTCCAACTTCCCCTCAGAAAAGAGCAGCCCTCTCAGGGACATTAACCAAACTCTGCATAATAACCACAATAAGACTAGGCACATACTATCACATCAAGGCTGGACATGGCAACCCAATAGGAGGGAAAAGATCCGGCTGTAGGCAAAAGAGTCAGGGACAGCCCTGGCTCCCACTGTTAGGATTCCCATAAGAACACCAAGCTATTCATCCATAAATATATGCAGAGGACCTATGTGTTTTGAACCTACTTTACTGATACCTTACTTGAACCAGGAGCCCACAAACTGAAATAAAATGGAAACATTAACACTCACCTTCAATGATATGCTTTCTAGATAATCCTCTTTCTGTTTCAGCTCTGCAACAAAACAGAGGTAGGTGACTTTGACTTGGGAATACTGTTTTATTTTCTAAAAGTTGTTTCAAAATGCAGAATAATAATCATTCTTTCTTAGTCTACACTGCTAAGTTTTTACCATCTTTTCAGCAACTTCTGCACCACTGGCCACAGAAGAAAGAAAGCTGGTGGGCAATACCCTACATGTAGATACCTAAGAGATGTGGCCAGTATATTGATATTATTCAGCTCTAGGCTTAGCTACCAACCAGCCATTATATACACTTTCATTAGAGAACACAATACACAGCTCAATCTTCTAGCCTTGTCCCTAACCAATCTAAAGAAAACCACTCTAGGCATAAGTTAATAGGTTTACTCTGTGGTGGCCACACCACTGATAGTAATTTTTGCATGAGGCAAATTTGAAGGCAACTTTTGATGTTGGAAATAATTTAACAATGATTTTTTAAAAAAGGTTGCAACAAACTTTTCTTAAGCTAGCATCCAAGGGGACAAGACAAACCCTTGATGACAGAGCTTCTGTCATTCCAGAAAAACCCTGAAGCCTGGACAAGTAGAAAGGATGTGGTGGTTGAATTGTAAAGTACCAACGAAGCCTTTCTTCAACATCAGTACTTTGGATAGCGTCTCCTAAAAACACGTAAGCCACCATTCCCCTTCTAATGTATCTGTTCTGAGTCTTTGACAAGCACCCCAGTGAGTATTGTATGTGGCTCTGTTGCATAGTGGCTCCTGCATCTGGTCTCATTTCTTAATTATTTGTACCCTTAAGGCAAGGTATCAGGTACCATTGCAAACATAGGAATCAAGGACACCATGAGTCAAATTATAGAAACCGGACACCTGCATTTCTTATAGGTTCAGTATTATCTAAAAGGAGGACAATAGGACTGAAGGTCTAAATTTCATCTTATGTCATCATATGATTAGCAAGCTAAAGGATGGTGGCAGTATGGGCACATGCGTATTGTGATTGGACTCCTCCCGAAAAACTAGCCTGGCCTCCTATTTTAAAAGACAAACCGATGGTAACAACAACAACAAAAAGAAATAGCACAAACTAAATCAAACAAACATTCACAAGCCCTCTGCCAACACACCCTTTTATTACAGGTTGGTAAATGAGGTTTTGCATGTTTCTGGTTTGTTACTATTGTTAAGATCCCAGTATCTCCGCGATTTCTCTAAAAAGCACAGGGCCAACTGTTGCTCAGATATAAGGACCAGCTTGTTGTTTTCTTACGTGCTTGGTAAAAACAGCCAGTTCCCTGCTTCTTGCTGAATAATGTAAACAACCAGTTCAAGCACGAACGAACAGGCTGGTTCATAGAAGCCTGCTCAGCCTGTGGATTTGTTCTGCATCAAGCGACACACAGAGGCTGCTCTTTCATTGTCCTGCTGCTGAGTGACACGGGCATAGCTTCTGCTATTCCCCAATGAGACGGTCTTTTTGATCAGTTCTCTCAGAACACTCTGCAGAAATGATCAGAGACTTGAACACTGAGGCAGACAAGGTATTTTTATCTTTGTGTTCTGTGGAAATCTTTGAGTTTTGACAGATTTGAGGAGATTTTTCTTTTGTGATGCTTTATTTTCTTTTCCTGAATTTTGAACTCTCTTTTAGAAATAGTTCTAAGTTAGACACTGACAAATCTATATGAATCATTTAGTAACAAGGGGCCACCTGCCATGTACTCAATTCCTTTGGGAATACTCTGCTAAACTGTAGTCTTAAGATAATTACATTTCTTTAGCATTAGACAAAATAAAACCCCAGAGGTCAATCAATTTTAATGAGTTCTGAATTGGTTGCTACAAACAAACAAACAACAAAGAGAAAAGGCAGGAATTGCCAGTCATTTCCTATCTCAAAGAAAATAAAAACGGAAAGGTATTTAACTTACTTCCCACCCCAGTAGAGTTTGGTTGTGATGACCAAGCTGGATCTCCTGTACATCAAACAGACACAGAAAAATACTTAATAATTTGTGAGCTTTTGGTGGATTGAATCATGTTATGATTATAGCACCAGAAGGATTTGTAACAGCACATTAAAAAGACAGAGATGGAGTTCTAAATTCACAGTACAGAAATGTAAGAACAAGAGAAGCTGGAAGTAGTGGCTTGAAGTCAAACACTAGAATGGACTGAAAGGAATGAAGTTTGCAGGAGACCCTGAAGGAGAGCTGCCCAGCATGCTGGTAAATGGTGTTGTAATGTGTCCTAAGTGGGTGATCTTGGAGGTCAGAGATGGTGCCTGCAAATGTAGGTGACTTACAGGATGAGTTGCTTTGGTAGCTCAAAAGAGCAGCCACTAATTAACACTTATTTAGAATCTGGCAGAATGTTGATTGCCTGTGAACCTTTCCTGGGAGGAAGCCTCCTCTCTGCCAAGGACCATGGGCCCAAGTGGCTCTGGGTTACAATCTTATGCAATCATCACATTCACAGGCAGTGAGAAGTGACTGACTGCATGGAAATATGAATGATGAGATAAAGCTTCATAGTCAGTGAAAGTTTAAATCCTTTACCAAAGGTCCTATCATGTTCCCTTAAAGGAATGAAATGTGGAAATCACATCACCAAACTTGTTACCCTCTCAAAAGCCCCACTCAAGGGCAGCAAGGGCAGCAATGCAGCTTCTCATGTGATCATGCAGAGCTGTCCTTCGAGAACTACAGGAATATAATTTAAACTTGTGAGGCAGAGAGAGCTCAGTACACTTTGGTTTAGAATTAAATCTTTTGAGATTTTAGGATTATTTGAAAATTCAGGATTATTTGAAATACCAGGCATATATAATTCTGTCACCTGCAGAGGAGATGAGACCTCAAAGCTATAGGGGCATACAAGTCCTGTATAGTTAATGATGACCAGTGGGGAATGGTGGGTACAGTTCTGACAACTTGGTGGCCAAATGAAAAGTTGATTGAAAATGTCAACAACCCCATCCCACCAATTTCCTGAAAAGTAATTTGAGTTACAGAGATGGAAGGTCTGTAGATATAAGGTCCTGGGCATCTCTGGAAGGGCTATGTACTTTTCAGATTAACACATCAACCTTCTGCTCTCTATGATGATAACAATCTGCAAAGGGGAGCCAGGTCTCCTTTAGCAAGAATTTTGTATCTTCAAAAACAAATTGAAATATTATAAAAGATGAGCATGAGCCCTTTTGATTATTTGGAGCAAATATGCTAAAGCTGTACATTCTACTCAAACACTGAAGGTGGACTCTACAAATCTGTCTGCTCGTGAGGGTGTGCACATTAGCATCTATGCACAAGTAGCCAGCAACTGTTCTGGGTGGGGGTTGATAAAGTGAATGTAACACGGTAAGACAGAAGTCTTCCAAACGCTTCAATTTCCTCTCACTTGGTCAGCATGGCACCTCAGCAGCTATTTACAGTTAGGGAAATGGAGGCCCGGGGAAGCGAAATGACTTTCTCTGGACAATGCAGCTAGCAAGTGACAGCTCAAGGACCAGAAGCCAAGCTAGCTAGTTAAACCCATTTTATAAGCTCCATGCCAGGATGGCATGGTTTATCTTGTCACTAGTTTCCTCCCGGAGGCAAATGTGAACCATATAAACTTTTCATAGCACAGTAATAACTTGAGCAGTTATTCACTAGGTGGCTGGTGAAATATTCATAGTTGTCTATTTTCCACAAGGTATGTATCATGCGTTCTGCAATTAAGGAGGATTGGTCAGTGCTTGCCGAGGGAAAACCACTGCTCCTTACTCAGGCACGGGCAGTCTCCATCTAGCTGTTGGTCTTACTCTGTGGTGTCGAATGTCAGCCCCCAAATCCCACGCAATCCTCATTACCACTTGTTTTGGGTACAGGGTTGGTGGAAGGGAGGGGTGTGCATATTCCTTGAGCTTCTTGGAGACCTCAAGGATAGCAGATACTTTTCTGAACACTCAGAAGTTGGAGTGCCTGGCATCCAGGACAGATGTTGTCAACTGTATCCAGATAAGAAAGCTCTAGGCAATTATGCCATGGGCTTTTTGTTTTAATAAAATGAGTGGTGAACATAAATCTATGTGACTAGATAGTTTCCTGTAGCTTGTTTTCTTCACTAATTACAAGTACAGTTAAACCTATGAAAATGCCATGTTCATTATACACAAAAAAATCTCATGTACAGTTCCTTTTTCTCTGCTCAACCACACCGTAATTCCCTGTAGTCAATGACTATGTAAAATTTGAAGTGCAAATAATGAACTCTCTGGCATTTATTTCCAAACCACTGTAGATTATTTCTTTACCAAGTATTGTTTATTTTTTGAACAGCCTTTTGTTCTAGTATCATATGATTTTATTTTTTGCTTTTCTGGTTCAAATCAGTAAGTCTTTAAAATGCAAACTGGCAGTTATGGTAGACATGGTACCTCCAGCCTTTCTTCTTGATGATGCTTCCCAGAATCACCTCAGCCCTGAAAGAGGAAATAGACAATGTCTTAGGATTCAGTGTCTCAGAAAAGCAAGAGTCAACCCAACACCAGAGCCATCCCATTTTTGAACTCTCATCTCAGTGCCTACAGATCCCCAAAATAGAAGCATGCTCAGCTGGTAGCACAGTCTCCACTGTTTCTGCTTGTGCCTGCAGAATCCTGCTCCAGGCATCCCAGAAGCACCTGCCAAATGCTGGTGCTGGCAGGAGACCGCCTGTGGTCCTGACATAAGAAACAAAGGAGTCATCTGGCAGCTTGGTCCCTCATAAAAATATCCCACTTGGTGGTGTTCAACGAGAATCAACACCACCTATTTCCATCTACTGTGCTGGAACAATTCAGTTGTGCCCAGAGGCTTCCACAGAAAATACTGGTTTCCCAGTTGATCTTGGAAGAAAAGAAAGAATCTACATGTGTATTCAGATGTCCCCAAGTCCAGGATTGCAGTTACAGTGGTCCATATGAGATTGTCCTAGGGACTGAGTAATGTTGGTTAAAGTTGGTTCAGTAAAGGTACACTACAAAGTACCTTTCCTGTTCCTTAGGCTGGTGCACTGGAAAGGTGCACTAAAGAGATCCTAAGAGTATCCTCACTTGCACTTCCCCAGGCAGACTCACCAAGATTGAGGAGACTAAAATGCTCTCATACAACCCTCTCAGTAAGATGCTAAGTGTGAGAAGCAGTTGAGCTGCCAGCGAATGGAATAGGGAAGTTAATGCATTTAGCACTTTGTTCATCAGTGAGCCACACATGGATGCTATTGCTGGCTATCATTTGATGTGAACAAAAGCTTCTTCTGTTTGAGGGCATAACCTCCAATGAATCATGCTGCAGGCTAGCTATGGTATATGCTCCAGATGGACAGACATGGGGTGATATCTTTTTCTTACTCCTTGTTTGGCTGTTATTACATGTGATCTTAGATACTGGGAGTCTATCTCAGTTTCACAGTGGCCATCAATGAATGATGAGTCAAATGATGTCCCTCACAGTAGCAGTCGTAATCACTATGCTCCTCTTCTCTGCTTTAGCCTATTTGGTATTGAGCAAGATTCAACAGTGAAAACCCCTAGAGAGGAGGACATGTAGAATGGAGCAAGATCATACACCTCTACTTCCTTTTCCTGGATTCATTGCAAACAACATGGATGTAGGTGCTCAAGTCCTCTGATGCTCCTTAAACATAGACAGGTCTTTGAAAAGGAAGAAACAAAGAAAGAAAAAGCTCTGGGATTATTTGGAGCTGACTAGGTAAGCCTCCGCTCTACTGTAACTGGCCTGCGAGAGGGCAACTGGCCTGCTGTGTTTGTACTCCACCATGGATGTTTTCTTCCTTTGCTGATGGAAGCTGGACACCCATTTTCATTCCAGGGCTCCTTACCTATTCTAAAACACACTAGTTATATGTTATATCACATGTGCTTGGTGATCTGTCTTGACACAATATTCGATATGTGTTCTAACTTAGCAATTCAGAGTGCCAAGTCCAAAGGAAGTCTCTAGAAGTTACTTGTCACCACCAGCGAGGTCTCCCTGTAGCCTGCAGTCTTCAGAAGTGCCCTCTTGAAAAACTTTATTTCTTGGCATCATTTAGGAATCACAGCTTTCATGAATACCAGCAGAGGGCTGAGGAAGAACATGCCTGCTGACATATGTACAAGAAGAGCAGCCCCTCCTCGCCAATGCCACAACAACATCTGAGCACACTCTCTTGGTTCCACAGAGGCCACATGAGGGACGGAGACTGGTTCTGACTTACTTCCCAGCAGCATAGACTTCGGCAGTGTCGAAGAGATTAACTCCACTTTCATAGGCAATTGTCATCAGCCGTTCAGCAACCTGCAAGGGGATGCAAGGGTCAGTCAGAAATGCCAGGCATCTTCCTAGCTGGGAAGCAATGTTAAATCCTTTATCCAGCTTTTCACTCTGAAATCCCATTAACCACTTCTGCTTTTCTCAGCTGTAGTGAGTGACAAGAGAAAGAAAAAAGACTCAAGCATAGGGCAGGTGATCCGTCTACCCTCAGACACATGGTAGGATGTAATCCTACTCCTAGGGGTGTGTGTTTCCTGTACACAGAGCGCTGAGGGGCTCAGATCTGTGTTTCCCACCCTGCTGGGAAGACCTTGTTTGAGAACACCCTCAGTGACATCTAATCTTGCTGACAAAGAGGGTCATTTGTATCAAAGTTGACTCCATCTCTCAAGCCCTTCCTGCAAGCCAATAGTTTCTGGCAGTTGGATGACTCCTGACCTAAAAGCTTGTGACTTTCCTCAAGGCCTAGCCAACTGTGCTGATGAATCATAGGCCAGACAATCATGACTGTTGTAAAGCTCCTGCCACCCACAGTTCAGTGGAGCAATAAGCATCATCTTGGCACTGCTGCTGAGTCAACACAGGGGAGGGAGCAAGCTCCTCTATGCTCAGGCTGGAATGGATCAGAGCTCCGTGTTCCAGCCTCTTTGCTGCTCAGGGCTAGTGAGAAGTGTGCCAGGAAAGTAGAGGGCTACCTGCAACAGTCAACCTGAGGTAGAGCTGGAGGAGGGTGGTGGACACAGCCGTGGAGGAGTCTTTTTCCACTTTGCTGATTAATTTGTTAGATGTTTGAAAACATTTTCCACTTCGCACCCAATAACAATTGATTTTCCATTATGCTCTTTGATGGTGGACTTCACCAGCATTTCTAGTATGGACTGTGTCTGGCATTTTGAAAATTAGCCCCTCAAGACCATGGATAGTCTAATGTGCATATCCACTAGCATTACCCACAAGAAAACAGTTACTGCTTTTTAATTTGATAATATTAAGATGTTACTTTAAAGCAGAGCTGAAAAGTAAAGCAAATATAGTTTCCCTCATTCTGACTGTCCTGTTTTAGATGACGGTAAAAATTATTGTGGCACGTCATACAGCATATTGGTGGATTATTATTAGGGAATGTAACAATTGCATCTTAGCCACAGAGCAGTTTTGAAATGGAGTAACTGAGAGTGTAAACCCTTCCCAACCGCAGGATCTGAAGACCTCAAGTACAATAATGGGCAAAACACTGAATTAAGACTAAAGACTGGTCGTAGGCCTTGCTATAATTTTTGATCTGAATTGTCTTATGAATCCCTTGCATTGGTCCCTGGTCTGTAGCACTTTTTGGAGATGGCAGACTCCTTAGGAGGTGTGCTCTAGTGGGAGGAGGGTAAGTCACTAGGCTCCTGGCTCCCCTCCCTTCCTTGCTATCCACTAGTTCACACTCAGCCGTGACATACTGGCCTACTACAGCACCAAAGTCAATAGAACCAAAGAATATGGATAAAAACCCTTCTTGTCTAAAAGTTGGTTGCTTGAGGTCATTTGTCACAGTAATGGAACGTGCACACAGTCCTTGAATGTCCTCTTACTATATTAATAAATGAATGTGGGCAAATCATTTGGCCTTTGTAGATTTCAGTTTCCTTATCTGAAAACCGCAAGTGATCCTATGAAGGGGTCTCCTTCTTCCTTGTGGAGCCTGGAGGCATCATGGAAGTTGAGCCCACTTTCTCAACAAAGGCCTAATGGGCTATGGGTCACACAGCCAGGACAGGTCTTGTGAGAGACCTTTCTCTCACAATGAGAGATTCACACTGATGAGATGCTGCAGACAATTCTTGGAACACCGTTTCCTTCTTTATAGAATTTCTAGAAACAGAACTTTTGCTCTGCTCTTTTTGAGTCTTAAATATTCCTGCAGCTATTTCATTCTTGGTTCTCAAAGAGGAAGTTGATGCAGAGGGTTGTATAAAGCTGAGAGAATGGTTCTCTTCCTAAATGTAGAGTTTAAATGCGGAATTGAATGCTCTCTTCTCGGCTAAACTAACGTGAGCAGGGGTTCTGCTGTTAAAGCTGCCTCAACTCCATTACAGATGAGAGAATATGGAATAAATCCCCAATTCCAGGCTTTTGGAGCTAAATGTGCTCTCATTACTTTTAAGAAGTTATTGCTCATATGGGAAATGTATATCATGCTTTTTTTTTTTTTTATTATTTGAAAAAAACCACATGATCAAGTTGCTAAGTTGGTTAATATCTTTGCTAAGTACCTAACCAACATGTTGAAAATCTTCAGGAGTAGGGACTTTACACTCTCTTGAAGTGGCATTGATAATCAGTACCTAGAACATTATGGCCATTTTTACCTGCTTTGAGCTAAGAGCACCTGAAAATCTGAGAGAAAGCAGAAAGATCACGGAGGTAAATTCATTGTTATTGGCTTATAGTTTTACCCCTAGAGAAGAGGTGGGGTTGAGCCATTCAGTTGTGAGTGTGATTGGGTTTGGCTAGTCCTTGTTTCTGTTTGTGGACAGCTCTGCAGGAACCTTCCCACAGCTGTTCTCCGTGTAAGTGCATCCGTGTAAGTGCATCCGTGTTAAGTGCATCTGTGAAAGTGCATCTGTGTAAGTGCCTCTGCAGCCGCTCATAGCAACTTTATTGTGCAATTTTGAGGACTGGAATTTTGAAATGGTTCATCACAGAGGTCAGTCCTGCATGTCCAGACATGGGCTTCTTACAGCAGAGAACAGACAGTATGAAGGGGGGGATCAGAGCCTTGGGAGGAACTAGATCTGCTCACAAGGCTAGCCATCACTGTCTTTTCCCTTCCCTTCTGCACAGTGCACCAGGCAGTGGCAGGTTACATGCAGATTGGAGACCCTGGCTATGAACTTAGTTCCCTCCTATGTTGCTGCTTACTTCATGCCTAACAGTGTCTGTGGCCTTTGCTGTACTCCCTGTGAACGTGCCTTTCTGCTATCCTGTCCATCCCTACCTGATGCCAGTCATAAGGTCTCTGGGTGTCACCCGAGGCTTCCTGTGGGAAGAAAGGACTTCCTTCCTTAGCTACTGGGAGTATGGCTGTTGAAAGACCTTTTGGTGCCAGCTCCTTAAAACTATGCTTGGCTGGAGTCATCCAGCCAGTTACCCAAGATGTGCATCTAAGAAAGCCTTACCTATTGACTGGACAGTACAGTTACACACACACACACACACACACACACACACACACACACATAAATAAAAATCCAAGAAAAAAAAGTTAGGAAGGGAAGACAATCCCTTCTGCATATTTTCTTCGTTAGAACTGTAGAAGCTAAAAGCAGCTTACCTCATCTGAAATTTGACCTCCAAACGTCACCCATGTTCCTGGAAGAGAGCAAATATTTGTGCATTATTTGTAACCATTTTTCTAAGATTGTACATAATAATAAGAATAGACTTTGTATCAGGCAGGTAGTTCGCAAATATACTTAGATTAGGGCACATGCAGCCTCTTGTCTAGCCTCCCCCCTCCCCATCCACTTCCTAAATATTCCAGAAAGGGTCTATGACCCTTTGGGAGAAGAGTGCCTCTTCAAGCCACCATGGACACTTGTGGCAGGCAGCGCTGGCCTACATGAGACTTTGCTTCTGTTATAGGACCAAACACACAAGGAGCCAGCTCACTTGGGTTATACATCTATTTTTCCTCTTCTGCAGTTAAAGGCCCATTCTGACAGAGAGCACAAGAGAGTGTATGCAGCCACAGTCAGCCTGACCTTGACTTCTTGCCTTTGTCCTCACAAGACTTCGTTTTGTATTTTCTGTTACCTTTCAGTAGGACCTTTTCAGACATTATGCCAGGCTCTGTTTACAAGACTTTGGTGGCGAATTTAATGTACTTTCTCTGTATGATCTGCTTTGGGAAGTCTCTGTTGGTTTGGGGTGAAGATAGTAGCAGGAGCCAAGGCAAGGACCAGAAAGGCAAAGGGAAGGAAACATAGCTAGCAGCGTGTGTAGAGTAAGATACTTAGCAGGCATGTTACGCTAATCTCCAGCAAGCCTATTTAGTCAATCTCTTCCTCATTCATTTTTTTGGGGTGGACCTTAAGTATATCAAAGACATCACACTCATGTATGTATGGTAGAGAGGTGATATTACAGTTTCCATGTTTAGCTCATAGTTAACAGTTTATCTTGATAAATGCTTGAACAGAGACAAACTCAAGGCAGTACAGCAGAGAGTACTCTACCCTAGGCCTAGTAAAGCATTCATGGAGGACTTACTAGAGAAGATGATACCTTGGTTGAGTCTTATAGGAATAAAGGCAATGGAGAAGAAAGGGGTAGGCATTTCAGACACAGACAAGAGCTTGGGAAAACAAGAAAGTGCTGATGATCAGGCCATGGGGTGAAACAAGGGCAGAGAGAGATCTGAGCAAGCATGGCAGCAGTAAGGGCATGGGCAAGGTTGGTGATTATAGGGCATGAATGAAATGCTGCTGGCAGCTTAAGTCTTCATTCCTTTGTAACAGTCACAGCTACCACTACGACACACCTCGATGCCACACAGTATACTAAGAAAGTTCTCTTGAATCATTTGACAGGCTCAAAAGGCAATTTTATTATCCACATTTACAACTGAGCGATCTCACATTAGCCAACACCAGGTGAGATACCCAAGCATTCACAGACACACTTGGCTTTGAGAAGGTTGTCCCTTTCAGTGTATCATGCTGATGAACTAGACTATCATTAAGTTAGTGTGACACCCATGGGCATATATTGAATGAATTACATGCTTTGTCTTTGTTCTCTGAGACTAAACACACACAGAGAGAGAGAGAGAGAGAGAGAGAGAGAGAGAGAGAGAGAGTATAAATAATCTTCTGAGGGTGTGCTCTCTATCTGCAGAGGATACGAACGGGCAGCCCACAGCTGACCTCAGCTTGTAGACTTGCTCAGCTTCACTAGGATGGAATGAATCAACTTGGTATTTTAATACATTTTGAATGAGTTATTGACATTTAAACACATGGGAATTTTTTTTTTCTGAAAAACTTTAGATTTTCAGCAACATTGACAACAAAGGTCAATATTCTTTCTAGGTAGGCACACCCCAAACTGAGAAAGGGGAGGGTACCTTTGTGAAAGACTATGCCAATTAATGAAAACCTCCCCTCCTGCTGCTGCATATGCTTCCCCATGTATTCTTAACATTGAAATAAAATGGTTACTGCTTTGTACCATATGTTTATTGAAAATTTTCTTACAGCAAAAATGAGAGGAGCATGAACTTGTACATAAAAAATAATTTGAGTATTTTAAGAAAAAAATAGGTATAGACTTTTTTGTTCCCCAAAGAATATTCCAAACAAATGGAGAAAAATCCTATCCTGAGGCACCAAAATAAAACCAGCCATGACTGTACACAGAAAAGATGGTCTTTGAAAAACGTAATGGCCTGAGGAAATAGCAGTGTTTGGTTTTGAATGGGAATTAAATAAGTGAGATGCTGAGAAATGTAGCTCTGTTTTGAGAGAAAAACAAAATATTTGGTGTCAAAACCTTTTCACAGATTATGCATTTCTAAGAGTCCCTTTGAACGTTGCAGAAACGGTGTGTCCAGAGAACAAACCTTTGAGAAGGTTGGTGGAACCAGCTGAGCACATGAAGTGTGTGGACTGGACATTGAGCATGTTAAGTTACTGAAACTGCTTTCTATTGCAGCACAAGAGAAAGCAGGTATGTGTGGGTGACAGCACACTGTGGTACAGTGAGCACTTGGAAGGGATCGAAGAACTTTTGGATGGGGGCTCATGAAAAGAAAAACATGAGAAATGTCATCTTGTGTGATGTGGGGGAAGTCTCAGATAATTTGGTAACCGAGTATGCACTGGTCAAAGTCAGTATTGCCAGAGGGGGATAGGGTTGTTAAGCTAAGGACCAAAGATGGCACTATTTTGGAGAAGCACTATACCTGAACCCCGTAATTTTCTCATTTATTATAAATGGCTTTGGGCAAAGAACTAAAATGGCACAAGCCATGGGTTCAGTAATGAATCCCACAAATTAGCTATTCTTCTATATCTTCAAGCAAAATCGGGTCAGTGCTTAATGAATTTGCTGGCTTGCTTGTGCTGTGCAGTGAAAGCAAATTTTTTTTTGTTTGCTTGTTTTTTTAATTGTTCCTGTCATCAATGGGAATAGATCCATCTCTTCTGAGTCCTGACAATTTCCCTCAGCCTGAGTTTCTTGCTGATTTTACAAATCATCTGTACTTGAACACTTTTCTACAGGAACATTCCTTGACTTACAAAGAGGTCATAGCCTGGTAAATCTATCACGTGTTAAAAATACCATAAGCCAAATACATTTCACAGACCACATTTACCAAATATCCTAGCTTAGCCAGCAGTCTAATGTATGTTATCAGCTGTTTCCTCCATGGTAGCTTAGCTGACCAGATGTTTACCCACTTGCTGCTGCCCAGAATCATGACAGTATTTAATGCAAATTCTGTCCCAGGAAAGGATCAAAATTCACATGCCAAGTACAAAAGTTTGGAGTTTAACTCAGTTGTGGCAGTACTAGACTACCATGCACAAGACCCTAGATTTTACCCCTAACACATAACAAAAATCAAAGTATAGTTTCTACCAAATATACATGGCTGCTATACCATTATAGAATTGTAAATTGCAAGTCAAGACACCATTACATCAGAACCTGTATTTGCCTATATTATGACTTGTTCCTCTCTGACAAGGCCTGGGGAAGTCACTGAGGAATAACAATCCATTTCTAGATGAGAATTATAGCCTAAAATTCATCCTCAAAGACAATGTTGTTCAAAACTGGATTATGAAAAGTTCTCTGATTCCAAGTTTTGTGCAAATCAACTAAATCATCATTTAATTCTCCAGCTCTGAAAGCCAGAACTGTATGTACATCTCAGTGGAAGGTAGACTAGCCTACACTTATGCTCTGGTGGTGATTCCAGCCATGATGTGATGACACTAGTCTTAGGAGCAGTTCTATTTCAAAAAAAATCAGAAAAACAAAGCAAAATAACCAAAAACCAACTCTTCCATGTTGCTTTTAAGACTGTAAGGCTACATATGTAGCAGATATAAAACTTGGTCTTCATGTGGGTCCCCCATCAAGTGGTGCAGAGTCTGTCCCTGACTCTGTTGCCTGCCTATAGATCCTGTTCCCCTAACTGGGCTGCCCTGTCTGGCCTCAGTGGGAGAGGATGTACCTGGTTCTGCAGTGACTTGATGTGCCAGGGTGGGTTGGTACCCAGGAGAGCCCCCCCCCTTCTAGGAGGAAAAGAGGGATGGAGGGATGGGGCTATTCAAGGTGGGGGGCTGTGGGTATGGGGGGCTGCTATCTGGATGTAAAATGGATAAATAAATAAATTAATGGAGAAAAGAAATAAAAAAAGAATGTCAGGCTGCATACATCGTAGTGAAAGTCAATATCCCAAAGGACACCATCATACAGAATAAAAGATGTTAGGTCAAAGTAGCAATGAATTATGAAAAAAATAGTGATAGATAATTTTCTGTTTCAAATAGCTTAAAATTATCAATATATAACAGTTTGTATGCATTCTGTATGTTTATGTTATTGCTATAGTTTGAATGTGGTTTGTGTGTCACCAGTGCTCATACATTGGGAGCTTGGCCTGGTGCTGTTGGGAAGTGGTGGGAATTTTAAGAGGTAGGTCCTGTCAATGGTCACTGCGGTAAGTAAGCCCTTGGTAGCTGTCATGAGGGAGATGTTATGAAAGGACCAAGTTTGGACCTTTTGTCCTCTGTTCTTATTTGAGATGAGGTCACTTTTTTCATTCAGACATGTACTCCTGTCATGATATGCTGCCACAAATTGGCCTCATAGAGGCCAGATCAAGCTCCCTGCTTCCTGCTCCCTGCTTCACACCCCTGCCCACCCTGCTCCCACTAATCTTGGACTTTGCACCTTCAAAACTCTAAGGTAAATAAGTAGCCAGTGTCAGCTATATTATTATAGTGATGGCAAGCTAATAAAGCCACACCTACACACCATAACAACAACAAAACCAAAATAGTGTTTCTTCTTTTGGCAGTTAGCTATCATCCATTTGTGTTACTTTGTTCAAGGGGACTACCTCCCCCAAGCCTTTCTTCACACACTACTCCAGATCCCTAGAATGAAAGTAGAGCCTTAGGAGATGGTTGGTCAATGTTGGTTTAGTTGAACTGAATTGCCTTTTGACCATCATTGGTCTTCAAAGTACTGGGTCAATTTCCTACTAAGCATATTTTCTTTGAAGACTGATGATTAATACCCATTAATAATTTATTAGTTCTTCTAGTTTCTAAGTGGTTGATATGCTTCCCACCATCCCCTAGTTACAATAGCCATTTCCTTTCCTGGAGAAGGGCCCCATGACAATCTTTCCACTTGTTGCAGGACTCCAGTGAGGGGAAGTGGTGACACTGTAGGAAGATGCACCAACTATCATTGGAGAAAGAGATGCCACAGTCCTTCTTGCTGGAGGACGACAGAGCAACAGCTGTGTAGTCAGGGGTCTCTGATTCTGTGATCTCATGTTCTACTATATCGTCTCCAGGAGAGTTAAGGTGGTTTTGCTATTTAATATGATTCTCTTAGTGGCAAGATGATGTAGGAAGAACTCTGTTCATTCATTAAGAGAAATACATTTGTTCAAGAGTAAACAAAGTAAAGAACCCAGAAATCCTAGGCCTATCAATATGGACTGAGGAGAAGTCTCTAGTGGTGGGTCTGGGATGTCTAGATGGGCTGGCTGAGGTAAGGTTGAGGAATTCACTTCTTGTATTTGTCATGTTACATCAACTTTAGGATATAGAATGGAGACACCCATTTCCTGAGGAAGCAATGTATTCAGGCAGGCCTGGGCTGGAGTCCTTAGTCTTCTACTCACTAGGAGGATAACAGCTGGTGGCTATAAACAAATAAACAAACACAGCTCAAGGCCACACTTCCTGCAAATAATGCAGGAACATCCCTCCTAATCCCTCCTCATTTTGGCTTGCATCTGTCAGTATTTTACCCAGAGCCTGGCCTTTATTTTTGGATCCAAGCTACAGCGTAATTTTTTTTTTTTTTTTTTTTTTTGGCTTCTAGTATGTTGCTAATGAGCATCTGGACAGAGTTAACACATGTGATATCAACTAAGGCTTTTTTTTTTCTTTTGGTTACCTTCTCTTACAAGAGCCAATAATATCACTCAGGCTCTCAGGGGGTGAGGCTGGTATCCTTTCACACCTGCACTTTACAAAAGAGCTTGAAATAGCAATAAAACTAGACAAGGAAGTGGTGAGGGCCATGCAGAATTAAAGTGTGCCTCTAAGGTAGGTGAGGTGCAAGTAGTATTCCCATTTACAGCTAAAGAAAGTGTACACACACACACACACACACACACACACACACTTTTAATGACTAAACACAATTTAAATCCTTTGTCTACCACTTGGAATGTGGTAAAATGAGAAACTACAGTCAGATGAGAAGGTTCTCAGTGTCTGCCAAATGGACTCACTGTGGTGGGTTTTTTTTTTTTCCTAGAACAGTGGTTCTCAACCTGTGGGTCTTGACCCCCTTGTGAATTGACTGACTCTTTTACAGGGGTCACCTTAAGACCATCAGAAAACACAGATATTTATTTATATTATGATTCATAATAGCAACAAAATTACAGTTATAAAGTAGTAATAATTTTATGGTTGGGGCAGGGGGGTCACCACAGCATGAGAAACTGCAGTAAAGGGTTGCAGCATTGGGAAGGTTGAGAATCACTGGTCTAGACTCTTCTGTATGCATCTTCAGTTCTAATCCTTATGGGAAAACTCAACAGTGTTTGAAAAACACCACCTATTCTACACATGAGGAAATCCAGTGTTAGAGCAGTGACTTGCCAGGGCTCTTTAGTGGTAGGCGGTTTAAGCCGCACTGTCCAGAGTCCCATGCTGATTTTGGGTGATGCGCCTTAAGCCCTCCACCTACCCCATGCTCCATTCCAGCCAACTGTACATGTGGCTGTTTGCAACATCATCTTGTTTTAGGGATCTGTACACACCCTTCTCTCTGCCAAATGCCTCTCCTGTGGACACCCTTGCTGTGATGCGCTTTATGCCTCTTTCTTCTCTTTTGTTCTCCATCTGTGGATGAAGAATGCATTTATCTGTCCCCATGTCCCAGAGTCACCTCCACACTTACGGATTCTCTCAATTTCACTTGAAATCAGGGTTTGTCTAAGGGCTTTGATGTTCTATAAGCGACACCCAATCTCATACACAGAAAACGGACCCAACTCTTGGCACACTCTTTAAAACTAGGCAGACTAGAGACAGTGCATGATGTCTGTGGAAGGGTCCTGGGACAGATTGCCCAGGAATGGAACCTGTAGCAGAAGGTAGCCCCTGTCTGGCAATATCTGGATATCACAGAAGCGGCTGTGGAGCGTGGCCTCGGACCTTCTGAGAATGCATACACATCTGACGTCCTGAGGGATAAAGGGGTGGGGCAGACCCAAGTTCTTTATGGCCTTTATAAAGAATATACAGACACCTGCTCCTTCTTTCCTTTGCCTGCCTCTGTGTTCTTTCCCATCCCTACGTTCTTCCTCCCGCATTCTTTCTTTCTTTGATTTAATTTTGTTTGTTTGTTTTTAGGAACCGAGGGCTTCTAGCTCCATGTTGTTTTAAGAGTTATTTCAGGGCAAGTTTGCCCAGAACCATTTTATTCTATTTGTCCATTTGTCTGATCAGTACAAGTTAGAGACAAGAGCATAGCGTTGAAGATGGTACAGATGACAGGGATGCGCTGTTTAGAAGCGGTCAACCTTAGAAGAGGGTTGTACAGCAGGGCCAGCTCTCCTTTAGTGGTCAGGAGCTATCTGAGCATCAGTAGGACAGACATCTTGGTATATACTGTAAGCCTTCATGCTCTGAATTTTGATGCTAGATTAGCTGTAACAACCAATTTAAACCTATAAGTTCCCTTCCTGAAATTTCTTTACAAAGACATGGTTTCTGAATTGATTTGGTTTCTTGAGCCACTTAGGAAAATTAAAAAAAAACAAACCCTTAAAATCCTTAAGGTTTTCAGTTGCCCATGTTACTGAAGTATATATTCGTACCTTTCTAGCCTGAAGCAAAAGTTAATGTAAAGGTCACTTTTATTGAACAATCCATTTAATAAACAAGGGTTGCAGAAAATCACAGTTCTTCTTACTTGCTATCATGAAAGAGGGACCCCGAATGTAGTTTGTCATATTATATTTTAAATTTCTTGGTTATGGCTCCTAATCTTTTTCTTGTACTGATGTTTATGTGGGGGGGATTATTTATTCAAATGAAACTTGTAGGCACAAAAAACTCAGTATACAGCATCAACAAAACTTTTCCCTGCTGCTCTTTGATAAGTTCTTATAAGAAATATGTAGAGCGGTTAACGTAGGTGAGGTAAACAGTATTAGAGTAAAAGTAGACACTTAGCACAGAATATAAGAAATAAATAATTTTTGATTCTTAAAACAAATTCAAACATTTTAAATATCTTCTTCCACAATGTGACCTACTACTAGAATAGCCAATGTTTTTACCCTGTGAGATCTTTGCATACTGGAATATAGTCTGTGCTCAAACACATATTTTTGTTTCTTTTGGAGTCTATCGTGTTTTTCCACAGCAAGTTACTATGGGTAAGAGTTCTGACAAATTACCAAGAGTTTGAAAGCCAATATGGGCTTCTGCCCCATTTCTTTTATCCCTGAACATTTTTGTTGACTTGTTGTCACTGATAGTTCAGAGAGGTGTCCTACCTCAAACAGGAATAATTTTGAAAACTTAATGTTTCTGAACATAAAAAATCACAGTGTGAATTCACGTGGATGCTAAGATCTGTTAAGAAATATATTTTAATTTCCTGAAAAGCAAGAAAAATGTCTAGGTGAAAACAAGAATATAATAATTGTAAAAACGGTGAAAAATGTTTTTGCAATAGTACTTTCAAGGTCTTCTTCCTGGGCCACAAATGACCAGATATTCAGGATATTAAATATTATTAAAAGGCAAATTTTGTGTTCAGAGAGTAGGAACAGCGTGACATTCCTACTGAATCAGGAATACAAATGTGCTTTTGACTAAGAAATTATTAAACCATAAAAGAATTAAAACAGAACACACACACACACACACACACACACACACACACACACATACACACGGGACAATTTGATTAAAAACCTAAAATAATTCTCATTCTCAGCCATATTGCAATTAGATTAATTAAGTTCCTATGTTCACTTACAGATTCATCAATTTACATATAAACATTACCTTACTTCATTGGCGATTATAAATACAAGCTGCTAACAATTTTACTTTAAAAATGTCTTTAATCTTTTCCTAATAGAACATTTATAGCTATACCAAGTTAAGGGCAGTATTTCCGTAGCACACATAGAATGACACACACTCCTTTTATGCACTCTTCTACTCCTATGAAAATAATAGAAACTTTCCTTTCTCGGTAATTATATGCAGAAATTTAACCCAACATCAAGAACAAAGTGTAATAGTCCTAAATCATAAAACCAGGGTGCTCTATCTTTAATTTTAGGATTTAATTTAATTAAGACTCCATGTAATGTCTGATGGTTACCTTGATTATCTGCTTGATTAGGTCAAGGGACACTTAGGAGATCAGTGAAGGGCATTTCAGGGTGTGTCTATGATGGGGTTTCTGGAGATGTTTAGCATGTGCCATAGAGAGTGTACTGATCCTGTGATGGATTCATGTGATGGTATTATTGAGTGGTGGTGAAAGGTATGAGGTAGGGCCTAGATGAGGGAAGCTCTGTGGGTGTGGTTTTTGAGGTCAATATCCTTCTCTAACTTCTAGTATTTGCCTCTTCTCTGCCTTCTGGTCTCCATGACATGACTTGTTCTGTCTGATTTTCCCTCCCAGCCACCATGGTTGACGCCTCTGAAACCATGAACCAAAATGCAACCTTCCTCAAGTTGTTTCTATTTGGCTTTTGGTTTCAGTGACAAGAAGACTGATTAACAGAGCGCCATGGTCCTTCCAAATGATAGGTTACATTGAAAAGATAATCTATGTCTGAGAGAAGCACAGAACAGCACCTGGGAACCTGGTCTCTAGAGACAAGCTGCTGTTATCAGCTCTAGCTTTCCCACCCAGGCTTCAGCATTGAGACAATGATATTATAACAGCACAGTCCTGACTCTATGGTGACACAGTGAAATTTCCTGGTATACAATATGGACAACAATCCAGAAACTTAGGTAAACAGAAACCAAAGAATATAAGCATTATAGTTTTATTTTAACAGCCTTCTGTTGATCTCAAACACAGAATGTTGGGACATTCTTGAACAAACTGCCAAGTGAACTTTTCAGCCCCAGAGAAGGAAGACTGAAGTGTGAGTGCTTCGGTCCTTCTTAGAAAAGGGAAGAAAATACCCACAGGAGCAAATATGGAGACAAACTGTAGAGCAGAGACTGAAGGAAAGGCCATCCAGAGTCTGTCCTACCTGGGTCATCAAACCCTGACACTATTGTGGATGCCAAGAAGTGCTTGCTGCCAGGAGCCTGATACAGCTGTCTCCTGAGAGGCCCTGCCAGAGCCCTACAAATACAGAGGCAGATGCTCACAGCCAACCATTGGACTGAGCACAGGGTCCCCAATGGAGGAGATAAAGAAAGGACTGAAGGAGCTGAAGGGATTCGCAACCCCATAGGAAGAACAACAATATCAACCAACCAGACCCTCAGAGCTCCCAGGGACTAAACCACCAACCAAAGAGTACACATGGAGGGACCCATGGCTCCAGCTACATATATAGCAGAGGATGGCCTTGTCGGGCATCAATGGGAGGAGAGGTCTTTGGTCCTATGAAAGCTCAATAGATGCCCCAGTGTAGGGGAATTGAGGGCGGGGAAGCAGGAATGGGTGGGTGGGGGAATACCCTCATAGAAGCAGGGGAGGGGGGATGGGATAGGAGATTTCTGGGAAGGGGGAAACCAGGAAAGGGGAAAATATTTGAAAGATAAATAAAGAAAATATTCAATAAAGATAAAATATCTCAGTGGCAGTAAATGACTACAGTAGAAATAGCTTAGTGAAAAAAGAAAGACAGGGTTAAAAAGAAAAGCACGAGCACTCTCGTTTTCTGGGACAGGATTGCACAGGCTGCTGGTGGCCTATGACTTAGAAATTTCTCTTGCTCAGTCCTCAGCCCCATGGCTTTAGTGGCCATTCATGACACCTTCCTGACAAAGCTCATACGCAAATAGATCAGCTATCTGGCTCTTCGTTACCTATAACAAACATACTGGATCTGTGCTGGAGAAACACTCACAGGTTGTAGAGACAGGCCCATGGCCAGTCCTCTCTCTCCAGAAGTTGTTTGTCCTTACCCTCTGGCCTGACCATGCGTCTTCCTTCACCCTCCACAGACAGCAGACGCCTAGCTCTATAAGGGAAAAAATGAAGCTGACAAACTATTTCCTATCTCACAATCCACCAACTTCCTGCAGCAGAAAGGATTGCTACTCTGCTCAATTCCCCACAAGCTTCCAGCTGCCCACAACTCTGCTGGTCAACAAAGGCCCAGTTCCTCTCCTATGGTGTACATCTATCTGCACTGGTTCCTTCATCCCCAGGAGCTATCTGATCCAGCTATAAGCCAGCTGGTGCAGTGGTTGGCCTCCCTTCCTGCTCTACTTCTCCACTGATAAAAATGATGACAACCTCAACCATCTCTAAGAAGATTGCTTACCCACAAATTCTTTTTTAGAACCTGCTCTATGCAAAAGGAACATACAGCAAATAGCACCACCCTCTGCTCCCTTTAGGAGCCTTCCTCTCCCAGGCCCGTATTTCTTGCTTTCTTGGGATTCTATGCTTTGATTTGCTTCACAGATGCCACTCCAACAGTTAGTAGTTCTCTTCCATGCACGACTGTTCATATCATCTGGGTGTCTTGAATGCGTCAGTGTTTATTTCATGATGAATTTTTAAAAAGTGTGTGTGTGAGTGTGAGCGTGTGTGTGTGTGTGTGTGTGTGTGTGTGTGCACGCATGTGAATCTGTGTATGCATGAGTGCACTTACCAGGTATGTGTGTGGATGTCAGAGGACAAATGTTTTTTGGAAGTCAGTCTTTCCACTATGTGAGTCTCAGGGAGCAAGGCCAGCTTGTCATGACAAATGCTTTTACCCACCTGAGCCATCTCAACCACTGTGATTAATTTTTATCATCATTTTCTCACTTTCTATGTCTTCAGATTTGAGTTTTATTTGACTACTTTTATCTATCTTTGTCCTTCTTAAAGAACGTAGCCAGAAACTAGTGTGTGTTTCATCCAGTCTTCAGAACTTTATAACTTACTATTTTTATGATATTTTATGCTTTTAAAGACATCTCAAGTAGTCAAGATTAAACATAAATGCAAAGTAAATGGACTCAGAAGGTTGTTCTTATGTATGCATATGTATAGGTACATAACTATAATAAAGAAGAAAAAGTCTTCAGTTGGAGAGGGAATGGAAAGAATGAACATAGAGTGGAAGGGGAGGAAGAGGGCAGAAATGCTGTAAATACAGTACTAATGTATGAAATTATCAAAAATGCTTTAAATTAAAAACACGCTTCCTTTCTCATTTCTTCTATTGTTGATACTTTTGTCAGGCCTTATTTCCCTCACACCCTGACCTGCATTTTGTTCACATGTTTACACATGCTCATGGTGTAGAGAGCTAGGCTCACAGGGGCCACTTGTACATGTCATCACATTTGAGTCTTCTGCAAAACGGAGACCATTTGGCTCTGCAAGCTTGTCTCTTGTTTGCTTTTCCTGTCCTCCCCTTGCTGTCTGCCATTTGACTACCATGATTAGAATTAACTTTATTAAATGCATCTGACCAAAGTGACTAATGGAATTAAATCATCTCAACTGCTGATCGCATAACAAAACCTGCAAGTTTCCTGGTATGGCTTCTGTACATTCTGTACTTCCTGGTATGGCTTCT
>JADRCH010000009.1:23776801-23801190 GCA_019843965.1 Rhynchomys soricoides
CATTCTGTACTTCCTGGTATGGCTTCTGTGCATTCTGTACTTCCTGGATGGCTTCTGTGCATTCTGTACTTTAAAGTTATGTCTCAACATTTTCTCCCCCATGATAGTTTCCTCTCTAGGCTTTTCCTCTCTCTGAAATTTATTTCTTCACTTAGAAAATATTTATAAAGCCCTCTCCAGTTCCTCCAAACCTTGTCAGATGGTGAAATCATGGCAAGAGCTAATTATGGCCTTCATTTTCTGGAGGCATAAGTGGGAAAAAGAAGACACATACTCAAAAATTTCCAGTGTCTAGTCAGGGCCCGAAGGCCATGTTGTTTAGAGGATTGGGACGGGACATACAAGAAGCTTCTGATCAAGACTTTATGGTCTGGAAAGCATCAATCCAGCCTAGAAAAGAGTGAGGACTGGGTAGGAAAACGAAAAGAAATTCTG
Source organism: Rhynchomys soricoides (assembly GCA_019843965.1). Classification (NCBI taxonomy): domain Eukaryota; kingdom Metazoa; phylum Chordata; class Mammalia; order Rodentia; family Muridae; genus Rhynchomys; species Rhynchomys soricoides. The sequence goes on from JADRCH010000009.1 coordinate 23,777,237, forward strand.
TGAGCTGGGGTACAGCCTGTGTTTCTAGCACCTGTAGCTAATAAGGAGGTTGTGAGTCACACTGAGCTACACAGTGGGTCCCTGTCATAAACACTCCTAAGCAAAACCAAAATGCCATGCTGTGGTGGTTTGAATAGATATGGCCTCCATAGACTCATGTATATGAATGCTTGGACAATAGAAAGTGGCACTATCAGGAGGTGTGGCTTGTGACACTGTGGACTGGGCTTTGAGGTCTCTTATTTACTCAAGCTGTGCCCATTAGGACACAGCCTTTTTCTGCTGCCTTTGGATCAAGATGTAGAACTCTCAGCTCCTCTCCAGCACCATGTCTGCCTTTATGGTGTTGTATTTCCTGCTTGATGATAATGGACTAAACTTCAGAAACTGTAAGCCAGCCCCAATTAAATATTTTCTTTTATAAGGGTTGCTGTGGACATGGTGTCTCTTCACAGCAAGAAAACCCTAAATAAGGCACATCTTTATTTATCGGATTGACAGATTATTGTTTATCACACAAAATATGGCAGTTTCCAGCAGTACATGTTCCTTTCTACACTGCTGAGAGAGGTGACCAATTCCTCATGTGTTCCATGTCTGTATCTTGTATCCCTTTGTACTGTGACAGTGTAAGTTTGAATTGCTCTCTTTCTCACTTTTTCCTTGTCCTGGCTGCTTCCAACTCCTCTTGCCTGTAAGTCTTCCTCCAGAGTCTTCTGAGGCTTCCTCCACCCTTGCATAGGGAGCCCTTGAATCCATTCTTATATTCCCAAGGACCCTCATAGTTCTCTGCGTACTGATCATGATTATGCATTCCCTAAATGATCATACACTGAGCATCTCCTCTCTTCTAGGGATGTGGACTAAACTGATGCTCAAATCGCAAGCAAGTCAGATGGAAAGCATCACCATCACTACACAGTATTTCAATATGCAGGGTTGTCCCATGGGGACAATATAGCTGAGAACCAGGCCCTTTCAGTATTGGCTGAGTAAGGACCTAGACCTGTGGCTTTTCATGCTACTTTCCCAGCACAGAATCTGTTCATTGGCCATTCTGTCCATGTGCACACAGAAGGACCAGCAGTGTCCTGGATTTCCCGCTTTGCAGAATGCACTCAGCTCACCCAGCCTCTGGCCTCAGAGAGCTCACAAGATGGCACTGGGAATCTTTTCTGAGCGAAGACTGAAGGGATAGCATGGTAGAGCCTACGGTGTGAGTATGAATGGGAGGTGAGGTCAGAGACCAAGAAAGAAAGTGAAGCCATGTCTGGGAAGAGCCGTGTCTGGGAAGAGTTCAGCGTGCGGGGTAAACCTTTCGTCTTCCCGCTCCTGCTCTTCAGCCTATGCAGCCCCGTGGTTTGACTGTCGGCTCTAATTTAGCTTCTGCTCATTACCTCATCACCCACTTTCTATAATTACATGTTGGGCAGCTCTTTCTCTTCTCATTTTAATTAGTTGTCAAATATAAAATGAACATTAGCAGTATTTTCTGCCTCGCTCTCATGGATGCCCTCCTTTGCATGTTTTCATTATCCAGGTGTTAAGATGAGGCTTTTATTTGTAAATGAGCCACTAATTTCACAGACCCTTCAAGACTACCGGGAACATGTAGGAAAGAATATATCAAAAACCTGGGACGGTTAGATGGTCCAGCAAGAAAGGCACTTGCCCTTAAGTTTGATGACCTGATTCCTGGGTCATGCATGTTGGAAAGAGAGAACTGCCTCTGTAAGCTGTCCTCAGAACTCCACATGATGCACGCCATACAGTCACCCTCTCCCACAGCTGTAACTTCAAAGATTAAAAAAAAAAATGTATTAAAAATCCAAATCTGGGGCTGGAGAGATGGCTCAAGCATTTCAGAAAATGGGCTACTCTTCCAAAGGATCCAAGTTTGATTTCCAGCATCTACACAGCCACTTACAACTGTCTGTAACTCTAGTTCTAGCGGTGGTGAGCTGTCATATGGGTTTTGGGAACTGAAATGTATACTTTTTTTTTTTTTTTTTTTAAAAAGGAAAGAACCAACTCTTTTTTTTCCCCTAAGATTTATTTATTCATTTTATGTATTTGAGTACACCATGTGAAGTACAGAGTTACTGTCTTCAGACACACCAGAAAAGGGCATCGGATCCCATTACAGATGGTTGTGAGCTACCATGTGGTTGCTGGGAATTGAACTCATGACCTCTGGAAGAGCAGCCAGTGCTCTTAGCCGCTGAGCCATCCCTCCAGCCCCCAACTGTGTACTCTTAACCACTGACCATCTCTACAGATCGGATTATGGGGTACTGAGACTTGACTCAGTGCCTCATGCATGCTAGGTAAACACTCTATTACAAAACTGTATCCCCAGCTGGAGTAGGTCTTGGTTGTCTGAAGTCCTTTAGGAACTGGTTTGTGGAAGGATACCACAGCCAATGAGATATGAGGTTTTGAGCTATGCCAGCCATTTTCTCACTCTGAGGTCAGGCTAATAATGAATACATCTTGTAGAACTCATAGTTTGAGTTCTCATAAGTGCCATACAAGTCTACTGTCTATATACACCTGGAGATTCTAGCATCTGGCTTAGAAATTTCAGTATTTTTGGAAGCTGCTTTACACTGCTTGGATCCAGGATTTTGTTTAATTATTTTGGAAAGTTTTTGATCAATTCATACCCAGTAGATCTAGAAAGACCTGGGACTTTATTCCTATCTTTTGCTGGTGCCCCAACAACACATGAACACTGACCCACAATGGGAACACTGACCCACAGCTCAGGAATCTATGCTGTCCTTCCAGAGATAGCTGTCTGTGACTGTCATTCTCTGAGTATCCTAGAAGCAAAACCCTCACTTTGCTGGAAGATGGCACCCCAAATGATCTCCTCAGTGCTTTTCCTTCACTGTTAAAGGAACTTGAGTGTACTGCTCATCAAAATGGCTGACCGGAATTTGAATTCTGTGCTGTAAAAGGTTTTAAAGAAGAATCTCTGTATAAACGTAGAGGGAACACTGATTTGAGATGCATATATACAACACATGCTGGACCATGATGCTGCTCAGTAGAGGAGCTATGAGGAAACACATAGTCTCTTCTAGGCAGTGTATCAACAAGGAAACAGCAGGATATCATTCAAGACATCTACAAAACCAAAACATCTTTGCTGGGTAGCATTCTGACTTTGGAGTCTCATGGTGAAAGCATACCTCATCCTGGGTAGAAACAAACCAATTCTGACTTTGGTTATATCCAAGGAGCTTTGAAGGTTGTTGCTCACCCCAGTGCTGGACAGGGATTCCAAGACTCATTTCATGTTCTCACAGTTTCAAGATGGATGCAGCTGGTGTCAGAAATCATATTGAATCTGCCTATTGCCCACAAGACCTCTCATGTCTGATGCAACCATGCCTTGGTTTCTTTTCTGTTGCTATGATAAAATTCCATGACAACGGGAATGAAGGGAAGATAGGTTTATTTTAGCTCATAGTTTATGGTACAATCCATCATAGCTGGGAAGTCAAGGCAGTAGGAGCCTGAGGTAACTAGTTTTATAGAGTCTGTAATCAGGAAGCAGTAAGCTATGATAAGTAAAGTAGTACTCATCTCTCTTGCCCTTCCCCTTTTCTCCTCCTCTTCCTCCTCTTCCTCCTCTTCCTCCTCCTCCTCCTCCTCCTCCTCCTCCTCCTCCTCCTTCTTCTCTCTCTCTCTCTCTCTCTCTCTCTTTCTCTCTCTCTTTCTCCCCTCCCTCCATCCCTCTCTCTCTCATTGCACTTAATCCAGGATTCTTACCCAGGGAAGGGTCCCACCCACAGTTAAGATAGATCTCCCCATCAATGAACCCAATCAAGATGATCTCTTGAAGACATTCTTAGAGGCTAACAATGTACACAGGTGTGTGCAGAGATTTGCCTTCTAGAGGATTCTAGATCCTTTTGACTTGACATTAACCATCATAAGCTGCTGGCTCAGGGAGGAAGCAGAAGTGCAGGATATAGAGACGAGACAGTGGGTGATGACGGTGGCTGTGTGTGCCTGCAGGCTGTATGTGGATGAGGCTGCTGGTGAGGGAGAATGATGACTGAGGTAGACTGGGTTGAGAGATGCCTGGGGCATTAGTAAAGCACAGCTCTGAGTGTAGAAGAACAGGTGTCTCCAGAGCTGATTAGATCCTGAGGATTGTGGGCTTATGCACAGTTTGATCTTAATGATTGATATTAACTGGTTGAGGAGTTAAGAAGCAGACCAATAGGAGGTGGTGGCACTGTGAAAGGTGGAGCCTGGCAGAGGGATCAGGTCTTCAGAGTCATGCTTTTGGTGCTGCATCTCACCCTGGCCCTCTTCTGATGTGATCCCCACTATTTCCTGTTTACCACGAGGTGATCAGTCTCTTCCTTCTTGCTGCTGTTGCTGTTCTGACTCACCATGATCCCAGAAACAATGGAGCCAGTGTCAGTGTGCTGAACCTTTGCATCAATGAGTGAAGTAAATATTTCACCATTAAATTAACAGGTGATTTTTTTCACAGCAGTGAGAGAAGTAAAATTAGGTGTGTGTGTTGGGGGAGGGGGGGCTGTTAGAAACTGCCAGCTCTACCATTGGCTTTAGGCAGGACATGGGTTTTTCCTGAATCTGTCTCCCTCTTTTGAAAGGAGCTGGTCTTTTCACAATGGTAAGACATTTCTTTTTAGAAAGCCATGTTTATAAATTGTTCCTGGTTCTATTATAATTGCCCAAATGTGGGTTCTGAATTGTTTTTGTCTTGAGTTCTCTTCTAATCGCTGTGTGGAATGTCAGGCTATTTCTGTCCGTTGATTGTGTCTTTGGTCCTAATGGACTCTTTCAAGCAAAGGCATCTGGCCAGCAACAACGCTTATTCAGATGGATCAGGTTGTCAGCAATTCTTAAAAGTATTTTATCCATTAACTATTCACATAAAATCCCACTTGGGTAGGGGGCTGGGCAGATAGCTCAGTGAATAAAGTGTTTGTTGTGTAAACCCAAGGATCAGAGTTTAACCTTCAGAACCTGTAAAAGGGCTGGGGGCAGGGCATGTGTATTTATAATCCCAGCACTGGAGAGTGGAGCTGGGTATCCCTGGGTGCTCACAGGCCAGCTGGTGTAATCTTCTTGTCAAGCTTCAAGTCAATGATAGACACGAAGTAGATGGCTCCTGAAGAATGACACCAGAGATCGACTTCTAGCCTCCACAAAAGGTATACACATACACATGTACCTGTGCACACAGGCGCACCAACATGAACAAATACCTACACCTACACATACAAGTCCTATTCTGTAAAAACAAAAATGCCTACTAATTTTCCTATGTGTATATCATAGTTTTGTTAGAATTTTCCAGGAAGAGTAACAAGCCTAAAACTCTCTCGTGGATTTAATATTCATGCCCCACTTAGATTCTGTGGGTATTTTGGTCTTCTAATACTTCATTTTGTTTGCATTGTACAGAAAAATTGTTAAAATCTTCAAGGAAGGAAATCGTACTTGTAAATGGTCTCACAAGTGTCTGGAGACTCTTTATAAATGCTTATGACCATTGTCATAATAATAGGTGTGGTGGCTAGTCTACAGTGGCTTTAGCAGGAATGGGAACCATGAAGGATGTCATAAAAATAATCCTAACCATATGAAGTGTTTAATGCCATGTTCTCCTGGTGTCACAATATTTAAGCACAGTGAGAGCATCTCGAAGGCAGAGGGAGATGAGCCAGCAGTACATTCAGCACACATGCAGTGCATTAAAACGAAGCCCATGATACCTGCTTGTAAGATGGACTGCTTGTGCTGTAGAGGTTGGCTGTGGTTAGGCAGGGTAGGGCCCATTGGGAAAAGCTGACTGGCAGTCACTGACCTACCCTAGGTGCTTCCTCAAGCTCTGGGTGTCGCAGAAGCCCCGAGGTCATTCAATACTGTATTTACTCTTTTTCCATCAGTTTCTTTGACCTTACTAGGTCATGATGGCTAGGGGCAGTGTATCCACACATTGTCCCAGCTACTGCAATGCCCGAGTGCAATTCATCTCTTCTCATAATTTTCCTCATCACGACTATTTCTTAGTTACATCGCCACTCCATTCTGCCCTTCTCTATATGTTCTTCATCTAATACAATAAAGCCTGGGAGGCAAGAGGCTTCTAGCCACTCCTCCCAGTACTGTTAGCTTTAACTATAACCTTAAATGAATTCTAACAAAACGTTATCTGAGGTCTTCAGATTGCCAGAAGTCTCAATGCCTAATTTCCAAAGTTTCAGTTGAACACGGGCTGTGACTGAGCTGACATCCAAGCCTTGAGCAGTAAACCCAACTTCACCTTATCTGACGTCAGGGGTGTGTAGGTATGTGGATGTGTGGGTATGTGTGAGGTGTGTGAGGGGTGGTGGAGCTGTGGAGCCTCATGCATACCTAAGGCTGCTGCTTCACTCCTTTTGTGATTCTCTTTTGTCTTTCCTGCTTTACAGAGGCAGCACGAAAATATCCTGAAGGAGCATCTTGTCATCAGGCTGTTCTACCCACTTTGACTGAAGCCAGTTAGCCTCGAGGACTGCCTTGATTTCTCCTATTCTTCACAGCATCTTATCACCAGTATTCAGGCTCAAAAACCTTGATCTATTGCTCTTAGATCACGCCCATTTCAAAGCTCACTAAAAGACCTATGGTTTATATAGGTTGAGTTCAAACAAACAAACAAAAATAAACAAGTAGGCAAACAAAAATGCACTACCATCTGCTCTTGAGGGTCAGACTTAACATTTTGGGGGCTACGTTTTTTATTTTTTCTTTAAAAAGTTTAAAAATTATATTTACCTATTTGTGTGCCTGTATGTGCACATTTTGTGTGCAAACACACACGTGTGTGTGTGTGTGTGCATGCATATATGTATGTGTGTGTATGTGTATATGTGTACACATGTATGTCACAGGATACCTATGGAGGTCAGAGAACAGCTTGTGGGAGTTGGTTCTCTCCTTCCACCGTGTGGATCCCAAGAATAAAACAGGTTGTCAGGCTCTGTGCCCACTGCCTTTACTCACGGAGCCATCTTGCCACCCTCCTTCTTTATCTTTTCTTTTGAGACAGGGTCTCATGTAGCCCAGTCTGTCTCTAAAATTTCTAAAGCAGAGGATTACCTTGAATATTTGGCTTTCCTGCCTCCACTTCCCAAGTGCTAGGTTTACAAGCATTTGCTACTATCACCAGATCTTGTTGAGTTTCCTATGTGCTTTAATGACTAGTTTCTCCATAGATCCCAACTCCAAGATAATTGGTCAGGATTTTTTGGCATCGTCATTCTAAATATACGTATATGTGGTGTGTGTTTCCTTTCTTCATCCTCCTTTCCCGTCCTCTCAAAGTGGTCTTCCTGTGCTCACGTCTCATATTAAGTTATATTTTCTTTTCATGAGTGTATAATGCGCTTATGGTGTGCCGGCATGTTTGCATGTGTGTGGGTGTATTCTCCCTTTGCAGGCTTCCATATTTGTGTGTCTATGTCAGGGTTGGAGGCTGATATTAAACATCCTCCCCAGTTGCTCTCTACCTTGGGTATTGAGGCAGGATCTCTTACTGAATCCCAAAGCTTACCATTTGGGCTAGTCTGGCTAGCCAGCTTGCTTCAGGGATTTCCTGTCTCCACTCCCTCAGGCTGGGATTGCAGGCAGGCTGCTGTGCCCACATGGCTTTTACATGGGTTCTGGGGATATGAACTCTGACCCTCATGCTTTTGTCACAACATTGTACCTGCTGAGCCATCTTAATTTACTATATGTTAAATCTTAAGCTACTAAGTAGTTCCTTTCACTAGTATATGGTGATTTACCATAAGCATATTCTCAAAAAACCCTAGGGATGGTTAATTAATTCTTATTGACAGACACTAAAATCACCTAGGAGATCTCTCTGGGAGTATGTGTCTGCAAGGGCACTTCCAAACAGATTTAACAGAAGAGGGGGAACTATTATTTACATGCGTGGTACTCTTTCATGGTCTGAGTTTCTCAGAATGTAATCCACACAAACTTCACCCCAGGTTGTTTGGGGTCATGTTGTTTTTACCACAGCGACAGAAAGCAAACTAGCACAGCTCTAGTCCTCAGTCTTTCTGTGCCACAATGGGTTGTTTCCTTCAAAGTATGAACCAAAGTGGACTTTTTCTACATATAAGTTTCCTTTTGTTAGATATTTGGTTGCATCAGGGATAAAAGTAACCAATATAGATTATAGGACTGAAAAGTGAGGAATTGGTATATGAAATCTGGCCATTAGGTTGCAGGCCTTTGGAACTGGTTTAAAGGAAGAATGTTGAAGATTTTGAAGCTGTAAGCTACAGAAGGGCTAGCGGTTTAATAGAATAATGAACTATTCTGGGGGAGGGGGTGCTAAGGGGAATGTGGACAGCAAAGAATAGGCATAGAGAGTTTCAGAAGACAGCAGGACTCTATTGGGAGCTGAACTAGAACTTATTCGTGTTATATTCTGGCAAAAAATAAAGCAAAACAAAACAACAAACAAACAAAACTTGATTATGTTCTTCCAGTGTTCCAGAAACTTGAATAAGGCTGAATTAAAAAGTTATAGACTAGCCATGTGTAGTGGCACATGTCATTAATCCTAGCACATGAAGCAGGCAGATTTCTGTGAGTTTGAGACCTGCCTGGTCTACATAGTGAGTTCTAGGACAGTCAGAGCCATGTAATTGTTCCCTGTCTTGGGAAAAGGAAAAGGAAAAAAAAGTTATGGACTAAACTGGAGGAGGAAATTCCATGACATCATTACATCTAGACTGTGCAAGGTTACTACTCACTATTCTTAGTCATATCTATGGAGACAGAGAACAGAAACGTGCAAAAAAAATGTGCAGTTTAGCAAGGAAATGAATGTGAATGAGTTTAAAGTCACAGGCAAGGCCAGTGAACTATAATGATTTCAGAGATCAGCACTACTAAAGACAAACTTTGAGCTCTTCCCCAGGATGAGAACTCAGAGTATCCTGTGTAGGTTCTATCATATGAAAAGACAAATTCATTGAAAAGGAGAGAGCCTGAGCTGAGAATTCTACTGAAGGGATTTCCTACCCCAGACCAACTCCTTAGGAAAGTGTTGCAGTTTAGGAAATCCTGGTACAGTTTCTATGACACACAGTGGCTATGGCTGCATTAGACAAGGGTAAAATTGCATCTCTAACCAGCACAGAGCTTGGCAGCACTTTCTAGATGCTGCTGGATTTTGCAGACATGCAAAATGCAGCAGTTATAGGATTATGGAGGCCTGTGACTGACTTCTAGAAAGCCTCTGAGAATGAGCAACACGTGGTAAGTTCAGATTTCCTCTAAGGACAACCTTGGAGGCTTCTGCATGAAAGTTTTGGAGCTAGAACATGGGATGCTGGTGGTACCAGGGGGTTTTTGCTAAGAAAGGCTTCAAGCTGGTATGTGAGGTGCCACTCATGTGCTACAGGTGGCAGCACTAGAATGGCAGGGCTGCCCAAGGCCACCGAAGTCCAGATGATTCTGTCATGCATCCATGTATTAGATTCCAGACCAGACTCTTAGACTACAGTAACAGAAGCAGCTCTTTCCCTGAGAGGAATTCTATTTAGACCACGGTCTGTGAATCTCTAGCTAACGTCTAGGTGTCAGGATTTCTCATGGGGGAAAGAAGTTTACATGAAAGGGGGTATCAGCGGGCGACACACTGGCTTTCATGCCTCTTGCCTGGAAACTAGACAGCCTGGTTCCTGCTGGGAATCACCCCTTTCCTCAGAGAGCTATAAAAAGAGATCCTCATTCCTGCTATGCTGCTTGTCTCTGGTTCTGGGACCTCAACCCCCTCAGAGCCCCTATCATGCTGCTGTCCACCTGCCTGTCCAGGTGTTAATAATGCTGAAAACTCCTTGCTCCTAACAACCATCAATGTCCCTCTTGAACCTACATCTGAGACCTTTCACTATGGAGATGCAGGATTTAATGTTTTCCATGTTAGCTTTTAGTCTTGCGTTGGCCCACTTTTTCCTTGCTCTGACACCATTTCTCTCATCTGGAATAGAATCTTTATTCTATGCTAAGGTATCTTAGGAGTATTAACTTTCTTTTTCTTTTTTTCTTACAAGGGCTCACAGTTGTGAGACTACCTTGAATCTTACAAGGGGCTTTGAACTTTTGAACAATGGTGGAATTGTTAAGATCAGGGGAGTCTTGCAGATGAACTCACTTTGCATTGTGGGATGGCCATGGAGACATTCAGGAGAATGGAAGGTATAGGTAAAATGGATGTTTGGGGTGTCAAATTGACAAGGTGATGATTAATCTTCAAGGTCAACTTGACTAGATTAAGAGTCACATGAGACATCATCTGGTGTGTTTGAGAGAACATTTCTGGAGAGGTTTAATTGAGAAGTGAACACCCACCCTGAGTGTATGTCAATAGAAGAAACGGAACTGAGCACTAGTGCAAGAGGAAATGGGGGTGGGGTGGGTCATGGGGGTGGGGGACACGGGGACAGGGAGAGGGATGGAGGAAGGAGGATGAGATGACAACAATGATGCTGCAGGGGTTCCTCCATCTTGTATTTTTTGCTGAGGCCATTTCAGGTTAAACTAGAATCTGATCTCCTTGGTGGAGAGTTCCATGGAAAATTACCCAACTCTGTTCTAGGAACCAGAGGTCAGGATGTCCTAGCTGACTTATCTTAGCCTTTGTTAAAACTGCTTGTTTGTTTGGAACCTCCTCCAGCTAACAGTTGATCTTGGCTGCCTGCTTGGGTGGAAACCCCCTCTAGCTGGAGAGCCAATTATCTTAACTTCTGTTCAAACTGCTTATTGTGTGAAGCCCCCCTGCCTACCTCCCTCACAGCTGATGAGGTGGGTCTCTGCCCTTAAAAAAGTGTTCTGGATACTCGGGACCACACCTAGGTCCCTGAACCCTTGGATGCAGTTGCAGCCTTCTGGAATACTTTTAACTGGGCACACACTGTGTCTGAATGGGTAAGCTTACCAGAGGGTAAGCTCCTGGTAACATGAGCATATATCTCTCTCTTCTTCCTGACTTCAGTCACAGTGTGACAGGCTGTGTCATAGCACCATACCATGTACCATGATAAGGAATAAACATTTGCATCCCAACACGCATTCCCACCTCCATTTGGTTCAGTCCAGGCCCTGCTGCCATGGAATAGTTCCATCCACAATTAAGATGGGTCTTCCCATATCAACTAGCATAATCAAGACAATGCCTCACAGAAATGTCTAGAGGATCATCTCCCATAGTATGATTCCTTCCATTAAAAATACTTTGTGTGTGCATTATTTTAGTTTGCCCCAAGAGTTTGAAGCAAAATTTTAAAAGCACACAAAATATATAGCATTATCAGAAAACATGTGAAGAATTTAGTCAAAGGGAAAGTTAAGATAGATAGAAAAATTGCAGGTAGACGGAAAGCAAGCTGAGGTGAGCATGTAAGTGTATATTTACATCTTGCACACCAGATAAGTAGGAGAGGTACATGGTCCTTGTCCTCTAAGACTGCTTTCTGCTTGAGGTAGAAGAGGCCATGAATATGATGGGTCCTTGGGCCTAGGCAGAGAGATGGGCATGCTGGACAAGGAAAGCATTCTTCAGAAGGAAAATGGGGGCAAAGCTGGATGGTCTCCTCCTGAGATAGAACCCTGACCTACATCACACCATTCTCTGGTATGTCCTTAGTCTTGTGCCTTCCCACTCACTGTCCCCATAACACCCCGAGTACTTACCAAGACCCAAGCATGAAACTCTGAGTCCAGATTTCCCAAGATTCCTAGAACAAAAAGAAAGCAACATATAATCACCATTCATGCATGTGAAGCAGCACAGTCTAACCCTAAACATTATCGTTCTTGACAGGAGCTGGAGCACCAGGGCCCACCAGTGCCTTGGCGAGTTCTTTTATCACTATTTTGTTTTTCATTGCTATTTCACTTTGAAATTGAGAAACTCAAAATCTCAGGCTTAGCCTAGGAACAACATATACCTCACAGAAGGAACCGTTTCAATTTCAAATCGTCTTGATTAATTTGATTCTACATTTACTGTCATGCTCTTTCTTTCTAGGATGTGAGCTTTTCTACAGCAACGAAATTTACCTTTTTCACTAATCAACTGTCAATCATTCATCACAGACATGACACCGAGTAAGCACTTAATAAATGTTGACTTATTGACTGACTTCTAAAATAGAATATTACTTCCATACGAAGAACACCCATAAAACTGTATATACTATAATGCACTTTTATACAAAGTTGTATAAAATTGTCACAGGAAGTTCAGATAATCCTTTAAAGAAAGTGTCTTATTTTCTTCCTCAGTACTTTTTTTTTTTCTGCTTTCATCACTCAAAGTTTATCAAGTAAAAAGCACATAGGTTTATAATTTATGTAGCATTGGAACTAGGAATTCATTTACCTACAGTCTTTATGGAAATCAGACTCCACCCATTTCTGACCTCTCACTAATACTTCTCAGAGAAGACACAGAATTCTCAGCAGGCAAATGTACCATAGATCCAGTGTGCAATCAAACTGAGGAAGCAACACCAGAATAACCACAACCTGGGGGCAGGAATTAGCCCGTTCTGCCCACATGCGGTACAGTTCCCTCCCCATTTTTGTTACAGAGTCACACACTGACCACTTTACCAGTTTGCTCTCCTCACTGTGTCAACTTTTGTTTCTCCAGAGTTCATAATCAGGACTTTCCTTTTTTCACTGTGACTTTTTTCCTCTTTATTTTTATTGTCCATAAAATGTCACCTAAGTGACACATGTAATCATAGAGCTAGCCTAGTACTTACCATAATGCAGAACTGAAAGACTCTCTGTCCCCTTAGTGTAACCTTAGAGTGACCTCAGGAAGATGCTTTCTGGAGTTTGATTTATTCATTAGTAGGTTGGGATGCTGGTATCTGTGGCATTCATTTAATATCCTCTCTATGTGGATGGAATCCGAGTAACTACGGTAACATTGTATGGAAAACCAACACAGGGAGTTTGGTACCTCCTGCCTGCTGACCTCTAACAGATATGGTGCTGAGTCTTCCTACATTAACTAGATATTTGCAACTGGAAGGAAATACGTGTGAGACATGTTTTGAATTACTAGATAGGAATATTTTCTCTAAGACATTTTTCTTTGAGTTTTCAGATCTTCCTTTGTAGTCAAAAAATCTGCTTCTTTCCAAAGATGGGAATCCAGAGCAGAAGTAGCTTACCAGGGAGAATAAAAACCACCTCATCCAGGGTGAAACAAAACAAGCAAAATGTAAGTGAATGCCCGAGTCTCTCAGGTAAGCCATCCAATGATGATGGATAAGTAAACACTTAATGAGAGGTCACTATGATCCAAGCTTTTGACATAGAGGGGATCAAGGCACAGATCTCTACCGTGAAGTAACCCAGAGTCCCAAGGAGGAACGAGGTAGAGCCTAACATGCCATCACTATTCAGTGGTGTGTGACCTATCACAGCAAACTTTGGGAACATGGAGTGGGCATTGTGATCTTGTCATGAGGAAACAGATCTAAACAAGGCTTCCTGTGGAACTTGACCCCATTTAGTGATCTTGAGAATAATATATAGGAGTAACAGCATAGAACAAACACAACAACAACAACAACAACAACAACAACAACAACAACAACCAACAATGCAAAGCAAAACAAGGCAGCTTTAAGGCTAAACCTGTACAGACCAGAGTTCTCTGACCCCATCAAAAAATACCAAGTTGGAATGCCTGGATGCTTTCTAAGCAAGAGCTGCCCTATTTTCCCTATGACGTAAGATGATGAATGATCAGTCAGGATGGAAGACTGGACTGGAGAACCATCAGCAAAAACAGAGTGCCTAATAGCAAGCCTGTTCCATTACCATTGCTACTTATAGAGAGGGCAGCTGTTCTGAAAATCAATATCTTAGAAAAATGTGGGATGAAAGGTAAGTTCAATTACAGACAAATTCTGAGTGATAACAGGCCCTACCTGAGCCTCAGTGCTTTTGTTTCTTTCAACTCTTTAGTTTCTATTTACATTCGCTAAGTATTTTATTTTTCTACAGAGAATGGTTACTAAATTTACGTGGTCATTTTAAAGTAAAAGGCATTTTCTATACTTCAGAGGTTTCCGAATAGTTCAATTTATTGGCCTTACTGTCTTTTCAAGATGTATACCACATAAATGAATCATTCTTGATACATGACTATGCTACTCACTTTGCAGATGGAGAAGATGGAAGAAACTGCCTTTCATTCAGGACACGAAATCCCAACACTACGGCAGTTATACCAAGTGGCATAGCATCATCTTCCTGACCCTGCCCATCAATGTGAGTCAGAAATGTGGTAGTGGCCAACTACTCTGACCCATTTAAACTCTTCTAGATGACAGAAGCCCAAACACTTGGCACATGTGAGCGTTGCCCATGAGCCTCAAACATACCATTTAGTTCTTTATGCATATGACTACATCATTAAACAACCAAGTGCATCACTCACGTTGAATTGTAACACATCACCCGGATCCATTCTGTCACCCAGGGAGAATTTTCACAAGTACATAATAATCTTTTGTGACACTATGTATAATGTTTCATTTTATTTCTTAATTCCTCAGAAGTCATAAGCGAGGGGACAGAGGGTGTCTTAAAGGTCGTCGGATTTCCAACTACCTTGAATCCCTTTCTCATTTGATCCAAAATAGTCTTGCAGCACAGGCTTCCCTATTTTATCTGTGTCAGATACGCCAGAAGGAAGTCTCACCATGTTCATTTTTAGTATCTGTTCTTGTTCGATTCAAAAATAAAAGCTCCTCTTTCCCAGGTGAACCCGGAATGCTCCGCTGCTAATATTAGAAATGAATGACATCAATATGGGGCATGGGGCACTTACTTCTGTCAGTCAAATTTTTGGAAATCCTAAATCTTAAAGCTTTAGTGAAGTGATCTGGAGGGAGGATCTAGCTTGTGGAGAAGTAACTAGAAAGTTTGGTTTCTGTTTTCTTCTGGGAGGGAGCTACCCGATCAGTGAACATCCAGCCGAGCTATTCCCTTGCAGTGGTTAATGCCTAGTATTGTTTTATGAGGCACCAGGCTCCTTTTGCTCTGAAGGTGATAATAGAATAGCATGAACTGAAATGAAGTATCATCTCAGCATAGTGCTGTGTGCCACACTTCGGCTCCCAGTTCCTTTGCAAATGGAAGATGCTAAAAGCAGAAGATTAGCAGCCCAAACGTGTTGTTTTAAATTGCCTGCTTCTGGGATGATTATATTTTAGATATTATTCACAGTTTCAAACTGCTAGGCAGAGAGGAGTAGCTAGCTAACTTATGAATCTTGCATTTGACCAAGAAAGAAGCATATTACGCCTGACAAAATCCCCCGATTTAAAGAATGTCACAGCAAGAATGGACCGAAAGCATATGTAAGCGGCTCCAGTTGCTGTGTAGGTGGAGGATACAGTCAGGTCGGGTCTGACCTGGTTTTCATGTGGCTGGAACACTACACCGATGATGACATCATTTGCTATATCTATCACACCCTTTTTCTGATCCTACCACTCTACGTAATATGCCAGGTCTTACCAGGAAATTGCCAACCAGTTTATCTTTTAAAAATGTATATTTAACTTTCTTAAAACAAATAAACATACAAACCAAACCAACCAACCAACCAACCAGATCCCCATAAAACCAAACCAACAAAAATCTCAAAACAAAACCAAAAATAACCCCACCCTCAAACTCCAGAATCCAAACTATATTTAATTGTTAAGCCAGATGGTAATGGGGCTCATATGGTTCATTTCTATACTGTGACTGTGGCTACATTTAGTGAATAGGCGACTACTTGGTGAGTGAATGGTAACTCTTGGGGGAACCATAAGCCACTGGAAGGATTTGGCCATGGATGCTAATGACAGAAAGTGATAAATAACATAGGACAGTGGCTCATGGTTATCTGTAAGCAGCAACAAAGTAGATAATTTTTTTTCTAGATTCTATAAAGATTAAGTCACTGTCAGTTCTAAATTCCAGCTAGATTGTTTTCTTGAGATAAATCACCCATTCACCTGGATTCCTTGGAAAAAGTCTAGAGGAGTGTGGCAAAGGAAACTTCTCTATAATTAATACGTTTAAAATAGATGTATGGTGGCCTATGCCTTGATCTATGCACTCAGGAAGCAGAGGCAGATGGGTCTCTGTGAATGCAAGCCAGCTAAGTATATACATAATGAGACCTTGTCTTAAAAATAAAAATGAGGGCCGGGCAGTGGTGGGGCATGCGGTTAAT
The DNA here is from genome assembly GCA_019843965.1 of Rhynchomys soricoides. NCBI lineage: Eukaryota > Metazoa > Chordata > Mammalia > Rodentia > Muridae > Rhynchomys > Rhynchomys soricoides. The sequence continues at coordinate 23,793,558 of JADRCH010000009.1, forward strand.
CCCAGCACTTGGGAGGCAGAGGCAGGTGGATTTCTGAGTTTGAGGCCAGCCTGGTCTACAGAGTGAGTTCCAGGACAGCCAGGGCTACACAGAGAAACCCTGTCTCGAAAAGCCAAAACAAAATAATAAATAAATAAATTAATTAATAAATAAAAATTTTAAAAAAATGAGGAAGAATATGTACCACATTTTATGTAATACCAGGTAGGAATGGAGCTTAGTTGAATCTGAGGTAAAGGAAAACTGTAGCTGTATCTTGAAAGCTGTGTCTCCTCACAGGAAGAATGTATCCTTGTCATCCTGAAGCCATAAGCAGATCCTTTTCACCATATCCTGAACTAAGGTTCCAGGGCACATCTTCATTATTACTCACGAGCACTACACGAGGAGTAACGTTTTAAATGGCCTTGACTTTTTAAAATACCATTTGCATTTTGGTGTGGTATTTACCCTTCTACCCCTTTGTGGGTCTTTCTTGAAGATAATGGGAAGAGCTACCCTAATGAGGAGATTAGGTTCTCCCTGAAGTGGAAGAGAAAAGTGGCTACTTTTCTATGAATATGCCACCCTCCTTGAGAACATTCACAGAACTCTGTAAACATCCACAACACAGAACCCTCTGCATTGCTCCCGGCTCCTTCAGGACAGACCCCATTTCTCTCCAGAGTACTTGCTTTTCCTGCTTAAGTAAACTTGCTCTTAAGCCATCTCTTGAGCAAATCCTTTCTTCTAAGAAGACAAGATTGGAAGAGAAACCTTTGCTTGGTATTAGCCTTGAGCTAGGCTTGGGGGAAGCTGAGTAGCAGATAGTTCCTGATCCATGGTACTTATGTCATAGGAAGGGAGACATTAAACTGAATTGATCATATGATTATGTTATACTAAAATAGCTTTGGCCTGAGGATGTTTCCATAATTTTAGCCCTTGCATAATGATCCTGCAGCTAAGTGGTATATAAACTCACTAAAAGACTAACTTCAAGCCAGGCAGTGGTGATACAAACCTTTAATCCCAGCACTCAGGGAGGCAGAGGCAGACAGATCTTTGTCTACAAGACCAGCCTGGTCTACAGAGCTAGTTCCAGGACACCCAAGGCTACACAAAGAAACCCTGTCTTGAAAATCCATAAAAAGAGTAACTAACTTAAGAACATAGTTTTGTGACAAATATCTGAGTCACGGGCAATCACAAACTGCCAAAGTGTTAGGCTGTGCTTAGATTAAAAAGAAAGAAAACAGAGCAGTCTTGATGTTAGCAGTGTGCCAGCAAACTGTCCCTGGAACATACTATCTTCTGTCTCAGTGATGCCTGCCCACACTGCAGCGTAGAATTCTCTGAACTCTTCTGGGTTTGAGGACTGTTGGAGTCATGACTTGTCCTCTGCTCACCTAAGCTCTGTAAAATGTTTCTAAAGTTCTTAACAATCACAGTAGTAAATTTTAAAAAAGGGCAATGTGGTCTAAATATAAGATTGTGGGGTAAAGCCCATGAGGCCTCAACCCTACACAAAGTACAGGCAACTTGGGAAGTGCTGAGAGAAGGAGAAATAGTCTTCCCCAGGAAGAACATACTGATTGTTATTCAATAGCAAGTGGTCAGCCTGGGAAACATACAAACAAGTAACATTATACAGACTGAAGATGCTCTTTGTGTGTGTGTGTGTGTATGAATGTAACAACAGTTAATGAAAATAGAGATCATGAATTTGAAAGAGAATGGGGGTGAAGGTTGGAAGGAGGAAAATGAGAAATGATGTAATTATAAACTCAAAAACAAACAAACAAACAAACAAATGACTATAAGTGGTAGAAGACTGCCCAGTTGGGGCAGTCAGGAAGAACTTTTTTTTTAGGAAAGTGACATTTAAATTTAGAGCCAAAGGAACAGGGAAGAGCTCCACATGCCCTCAGAATCTTCCTACTCTCTCAGTAAGGAGGCCAAAGACTCCTTCCTTCCTCTCCTTCTCCTGTCCACTACCCAGCTTTCACTGCCATGCCTCCACCCCTACCTCAGGCAGATATCTGCTGCTTAGGTGCAGACTACACCATCCAGAACAGGAAAGAGCCATACCTGCCCTCTGAACCTGCCCACTCCCTTAGTTCAAAGCCCAAAGGACCCAAGCCACTGACACCCCCAAGCACACCACCCACTCACCTCTACAGGGGGAGATACCTACTTCTCTAGGGCAGGCCACTCCAGTCAGAAGAACACATATCCACTGTTGAGCCAAAAGCCATGCTAGGTACCAGAAGTCCAGCCCCCAACAATGAAGGAGACTTCTGCTGGACCAGAGGTTAAGTTAGCCACTAGGAATACAGAACACAAAGACCAGAAAAACCAAAGAAGAAATGGAAGCCAAGGAACAAAGTACCTATCCAACAAAACAAACTCAGAAATCAGCTCTTATACATATACTCATCCCAAACCGAGGTGCCTAGATACCAGTATAAGAACACAATCAACAGCCAGGGCAATACGGCACCACCAGAGCCTAGCTATCTCCTGAATATTCCAACACAGCTGAAACATGAAAATAACCTTCAAACCAACTTTATAAAGATGAAAGAGGTCCTTAAAGAGGAAATGAAAAATCCCTTAGAGAAATCCAGGAAAACACAAACAAATAATGGGAGGAACTGAGTAAATCCCTTAAAGAAAACAATCAAAACCTAAAATAAAATAAAAAACCAAAACCAAAACTAAACAAATAGATAAAGGAAATGAATAAAACTGTTCAAGACCTGCAAATGGAAATAGAAGCAATAAAGAAAACACAAACTGAGGGAGTCCTGGAGATGGAAGATCTAGGTATGCAAACAGGAACCTCAGACGCAAGAATCACCAAGAGAATACAAGAGATGGAAGAGAGAATCTCAGGTGTAGAGGTATGATAGAAGAAATGGATGTGTCTGTCAAAAAATGTTAATTCTAAAAAGCCCCTGACACAAAACATCCAGGAAATCTGGAAAACTATAAAAAAACCCAAACCTAGGAATATATGAATAGAAGAAGGATAAGATTCCCAGGTCAAAGGCCAAGAAAAATATTTTCAACAAAATAGAAGAAAAATTTCCTAACCAAAAGTAAGGAGATGCCTTTAAAAGTCTAAGAAGCTTACAGAATACCAAATAGATTGGGCTAGAAACAAAAGTCTCTCTACTACACTATACTCAAAACACTAAGCATATAGAACATATAGAACAAAGGAAGACTGCAAAACAAAGTTGCAAGGGGAAAAAGCCAAGCAACATACTAAGGCAGCCCTATTAGAATTACACCTGACTCTAAAACAGAGACTCTAAAAATCAGAAGGGCCTGGACAGATATCTGATAGACTCTAAGAGACCATAGATACCAGTTCAGACTACTATATGCAGCAAACTTTCAACTACCATAGATGGAGAAAATAGGATAGTCCATGACAGAGTCAAATTTAAATAATATCTACCTACAAATCCAGTCCTATAGAAGGTACTAGAAGCAAAATTCCAATACAAGGAGGTTAACTATACCCACAAAACCACAGGAAATAAATAATCTCACACTAGCAAAACAAAAAGAGGGGACAAGCAGAAGCATGAGAGTGTGTGCACACATACACGCCACCACCACTACCATTACCAAAATGACAGGAATTAACAACCATTGGTCATGAATATCTCTCAATATCAATGGACTCAATTATCCAATAAAAAGACACAGCTAACAAAATGAATGTAAAACCAATCACTCTGCATATAAGAAATATACCTCAACATAAAAGATAAACATTATTTCAGAATAAAGGGTTAAAGATTTTTCAAGTAAATGAATCAGAGAAGCAAGCTGATGTACCCATTGTACTATCTACCAAAATAGACTTCCAACCAAACTTAATCAGGAGACAGAGAAGGACACTTCATACTCATGAAAGGAAAAAAATCCACCAAGATGATGTCTCCTATCTGAATATCTATATCACAAACACAAGGATACCCACATTTGAAAAAGAAATACTACTAAAGCTTTAAACACACAGAACTCCATACATAGTAGGAGACTTCAATACCCACTCTCACCAGTAGGCAGGTCACTCAGACAAAAGCTAAACAGAGAAATAAGGGAGCTAACAGATGTTATGACTCAAATGACCTACCAGATTCTATAGTTCATTTCACTCAAATACAAAAGAATATATCTTCTTCCCAGCACCTCATGAAACTTTCTCCAAATCCAACCACATACTGAGTCGCAAAGCAAATCTCAACAGATACAACAAAATTGAAATAACGCCTTGTGTTCTACCAGACGACTACTGATTAAAGCTGGACTTCAACAACAACAGAAACAATAGAAAGTCTACAAACTCATGGGAACGGAAGAACTCTCTACTGAATGACCACTTGTTAAGGCAGAAATAAAGAAACAAATTAGCAATTTCCTAGAATTCAATGAAAATGAATGTACAACATACCCAAACCTATAGGACACAATGAAAGCAGTGTTAAGAAGAAGGTTCATAGCACTAAGTGCCATCATAGAGAAACTGGAGATATTTTATATTAGCAACTAAACCGCATACCTGAAAGCTCTAGAACAGAAAGAAGCAAGCATACCCAAGAGGAGTAGATGGCAAGAAATATTTAAACAGAGGGCTAAAATCAATAAAATAAAAACAAAGAGAACAATACAAAAAAAAATCAATGAAACAAAGAGTTGGCTCTTTGAGAAAATCAACAAGAAGACAAACACTTATCCAAACTAACTTAAAGTCAGAGAGAAAATATCCACATTAACAAAATCAGAAATGGAAAGGGGGACATAGTAACAAACACTAAGGAAAACCAAAGGATTATTAGGTCTTAGATAAAAAACCTGTAGTCCACAAAATTGAAAAACCTAAAAGAAATAGATATCAATTTTCTTGATAGATACCATTTGTCAAAGTGAAATAAAGATGATATAAGCAATTTGAATAGACCTATAACTTTTAAGGAAATATATTCAGTCATTAAAAGTCTCTGAACTAAAAAGAGCAGAGATCCAGATAGTTTTAGCACAAAATTCTACAAGACTTTTAAAGAAGAGCTAATACTAATATTCCTCAAATTATTGCAGTAAATAATTGCAGAAAATAAAAAAGAAAGAAAAAAAAAAGAGAGAGAGAATTGCAGGCTAATTTTCTTTATAAACACTGATGTAAAAACACTCAATAAAATATTCACAGACTGTAGCCACATCAAAAAGACGATCCACCACTGCCAACTAGGCTTCATCCCAGAAATTCAGGGATGGTTCTACCTATAAAAATCTGACAATGTAATATACCATATAAACAAACTTAAAGAAAAAACAAAAACAAAAAACAAAATCCATGATCGTCTTATTAGATGCTGAAAAAGTCTTTGACAAAATCCAACACCCCTTCATGATGAAAAGTCTTGGAGAGATCAGGATACAAAGTACATACCTAAACATAATAAAGACAATTTACAACAAGGCTATAGCCAACATCAAATTAAATGGAGAGAAACTCAAAGCAATTCCACTAAAACCCAGAATAAGATAAAACTTTCCATTCTCTCCAATTCTATTTAATATAGTACTTGAAGTTCTAGCCAGAGCAATAAAGCAACCAAAGGCAATCAAGGGGATACAAATTGGCATGGAAGAAGTGAAAGTATCATTATTTGCAGATGATACGATAGTATACATAAACAACCCCATAAGTTCTACCAGGAAACTCCTATACACCATCAGTGAAGTGGCTACATACAAGATTAACTCACAGATCAGTAGCCTTCCTACGTACAAAGAACAAAAGTACAGAGAAAGAAATCAGGAAATAACATCCTTGACAATAGCCACAAATAATATAAAATACCTTTTAGGAACTCTAACTGAGGAAGTGAATGATCTCTAAGATAAGAATTTCAAGTCTTTGAAGAAAGAAAATCAAGAAGCTATCAGAAGATGGAAAGATCCCATGCTCATAGATCAGTAGGCTTAACAGTGAAAATGGCCATCTTACCAAAATCAATCTATAGATTCATCACAATCACCATCAAAACACTAACATAATTCTTTACAGATCTTGAAAACCAATAATCAACTTCATATAGAAAAACAAAAAACCCAGGATAAGCTAAAACAATCCTGTACAATAAAAGAATTTCTGGAGGTATCACCATCCCTGATTTCAAACTGTACTACAGAGTTGTAGTAATAAAAACCACATGCTGTTAGCATAAAAACAGACAGGTTGATCAATGAAATCAAATTGAAGATCCAGATGTAAATCAAAGACCTATGGGTATCTGTTTTTTGATAAAGAAGCCAGAATTATACAATGTTAAAAAAAGAAAGCATCTTCAAAAAAACAATGCTGGTCTAACTGGATGTCTGCATGTAGAAGAATGCAAATAGATCCATATCTATCACCCTGCATAAAACTCATCTAAGTGGATCAAATATCTCAATATAAATCCAGACACAGTGAACATAATAGAAGAGAAAGTGAGGAATAGTCTTGATTGCATTGGTATAGGAGACAACTTCTGAACAGAACACCATTATCAGAGGAACTAAGATTAATAGCCAACAAATGGCACCTCATGAAACTGAAAAATCTTCTGTAAGGCAATGGACTTCACCAAAAGAATATACAAGCAGCCCACAGATTGGGAAAATACCTTCACCAACTCCACAAAATATATAAAGAACTCAAGAAACTAGACATTATCAAGCCAAATAACCCAGTTAAAAAATGAGGTACAGATCTAAACAGATAATTCTCAATAGAGTAATCTCAAATGGCTGAAAAGCACTTAAAAATGTTTAACGTTCTTAGTTATCAAAGAAATGCAAAAAGACTCTCAGATTCCATTTTGGCTAAGATGAAAAAATTCAAGTGACAGCTCATGTTAGCGAGGGTGTGGAGCAAGGGGAACACTCCTCTATTTCTGGTGGGAGTGCAAACTTGTACAGTCATGTTACAAATCAGTTTCTCAGAAAATAGGTCTCTCTTTGGAAATCGGTTTCTTAGAAAATTGGGTATAGATTTCCCTTAAGACCCAGCTATACCACTCCTGGGCATATACCCAAAGGATGCTCTACCAAACCACAAGGACACTTGCTCAACTATGTTCATAGAAGCTTTATTTGTAATAGGCAGGAAATGAAAACAACCTAAATGTCTGTCAATTGAAGACTAGGTAAAGAAAATGTGGTATATTTACACATGGAGTATCACTCAGCTATTAAAAACAATGTCATCGCAGAATTTGCAGGCAAATGGATAGAACTAGAAAAGATCATCCTGAGGTAGGTAACCCAGACCGTGAAGAACAAACATGCTATGTGCCCACTTATAAGTAGATATTAGCTATAAAGTAAAGCATAGCCATGCTATACAGACTCAGAGAGGCTAAGTAACAGGGAGTGCTCGGGTGTGGGGTGGGGTAGTAGTATATCTCCCTGGGAAGGGGAAATAGAATAGAATCACTGGGGGGATTGGGAACATGACGGATCAGGTTGAAAGATGAGGAGGAGGAGGGAGAGGAAGAGGAAGAAGAGAGATAGAGAGGGAAGGAGGGAGGGAGGAAGGGAGAGAGAGAGAGAGAGAGAGAGAGAGAGAGAGAGAGAGAGAGAGAGA
>JADRCH010000009.1:23801200-23831646 GCA_019843965.1 Rhynchomys soricoides
AGAGAGAGAGAGAGAGAGAGAGAGAGAGAGAGAGAGAGAGAGAGAGAAATGGGAGAGAAAAATTGGAATTAGGGATTAGGGGTCATCTCTGGGGCAAGCTAGAAACATTGTGCAATGGAATCTATGAGAGTGATCTACTTAAGACTCCTAGTGATGGGGGATATGGAGCCTGAACTGGCCATCTTACCAGACTAGATATCCCATGGAGGGACTGAGACACCAATCCAACCACAAAATCTCTGGCATACAATATGCGCTGCCTATAAGATGCACTATTTACCATAGTAGCCAACCACTGACTGGTCCACCTTAAGACTCATGACATGATTCCTGATTTCATGCCAGGAATCAGAGGATGTATGTCCTAAGACCTAGAATAGAACAAGACTGGCAAAAAAAAATTAGTCTGCTATACTGGTAGGCACTATCATTAGAGAGACTTCATCTAGCAACTGATGGAAACAAATATAGAGACTCACAGTCAAACATTAGACAGAAGCCTGAAAAGAAGAGGGAGGAAGGAATGTAGGAGCCAGAGGGGTCAAGGGCACCACAACCCCCCCCCCCCCCCCCGAATCAACTAACCTGGGCTCCTAGTGTCTCACAGAGACTGAACTGACAATCAGGGAGCCTTACCTAGGCCCTCTGCATATATGCTATGGATGTGTAGCTTAGTGTTCTTGTGGAATTCCTAACAGTGGGAAAAGGGGCTGTCTCTGCCTCTTTTACCTGTTTTTGAGACCCCTTTTCTTCCCACTGGGTTTCCTTGTCCAGTCTTAATGTGGGAAGGTGCCCAGTCTTATTGTGACTTTATATTGTGTTTGGTTGACATCCCTGGGAGGCCTGCCCTTTTCTGAAGGGAAACAGAGGAAGAGTAACGGAGGGTGAGGAGAGGAGGAGGGAGGGAAAACTATATTCAGGATATAATATGTGTGAGAAGAATAAAAACAATTAGAGCTTAATTCATAAAGCAGGGACTAGTACTCTAGGCAGAATGAACAGCGTGTACAGAGCCTTAGACTGGAAGAGGCATTGCAGAAGTAGCCATCTGGGGCAGCAGAAGGAAGCAGAGGGAAGGGTGACTACAAATGAGTGAGGAGAGGGGGAGTCAGATGTGACAGAGTCCTACAGATTGGGTTGCGGGTTTTGGGTTTATATGTATGAGCAAGTCTTGAAAATCATAAGCAGGGTAGAGAGGTCATAGGGAGGCATGAGAGGGCTAGGGAGCTGCTTAGGTGCCCTTGATGAGGAGTGATGGAGTCAGGCAGACTTGCAGTGATTGAACAAGGGAACCTGCAGGTGTTTGCAGGTGCTGTAGGACTGTTTGACTAAGTGTAATCGTGAAGGAGGAATGACGGGCCATTCTCAGGCTTCCGACTTGGACAGCTGTGTAAAGAGGGTTGCTTTTTTTTTTTTTTAAAAAAAAACATTATTTATTTATTACGTATACAGTGTTCTGTCTGCATGTATGTCCACAGGCCAGAAGAGGGACCAGATCTGCTTGTAGAGGGTCATGAGCCACCATGTGGTTGCTGGGAATTGAACTCAGGACCTCTAGAAGAGCAGCCAGTGTTCTTAACCTCTGAGCCATCTCTCCAGCTCCCAAGAGGGTTGCTTTTTATTGAAATAAGGTGCCTTTCACTTTACAGGTCTTGGTTGGAGAAACAGAATAGCTCTAACCTCGCACAGGGATTAGAACACCCACGAGACATCGTGGCTGGAGCTCAGAATTGGGAGAAGGCTGTTCTGGAATTAGACATAATCAGACAACGTTAAGGGAACCCATATCCAGGCAGAGAAAGGGATGGATGGGCGCTTTCGGCGGCTCCAGTTCTGTAGACAGTGGGAAGGAAGGTATATTGGCAAAGGAAATGAAGAGAGGCAAGGGTGTCGGAGGACAGGGAGAGGGTCTGTGCAGGAGGCCATCAGGAGACTGCCTCGATGCAGGTAAGTTGGCAGCTGTGCTGTAGGTGAACAAGAGATCAAGAGGGATGGTGGAGAAATGTCCTTCAGTTTGAAACAGCATGGTGCCTGCTACTCTTCTCTCCAGGAGAGTCCTTTATTCTGGGCTCTAGCCATTAGGTGTTTCAATCCTTTTGTGCCCTAAGGTGGTTAAAGGTGAGTACATTACTGAATCTGGCAGGAGGCTGCCCCTATTTCTTACATGATTCACTTCTTCAACCCACTGATCCTCTTAATAGTTTTCTGGCCTGGATGGACATTCGCTCCAGTATTCCAAACGCCACAAATAAATTGTATGTGAATTTAAGTTATCTGCCTAGAATCATTAGGCAAGGTTGAAAATAGGACAAGGGAGAAAAAAAAAAAAGCAGTTTTGAGAAATAATGTGGGGCTGAAAAATTTAGCGCTATGTTTCCATGGCCACCAGGAAGGGAGATTGGAGATGGGACATGCATGCAATTGTGTGGGTATCAATATACATGCTCTAACACTATGTGGAAGGAGGGCTTGAGAAATGTCTATTCATGTTTACTGACCACTTGCATAAAAGCTACATAGTGTCTTGTTTTTACATCAGAAACACCCAAATCACCAGGAAAACGGGAAATCAGCAACTTAGCCTTAAAGGAGACTCTAGAGCTTCCATCTTGAAGGCACATAATTTGGGGGGTGGGGGTCAACAAATGTGAATGGAAATGAATATGTTTTTTGCCAAGTTTTAACTAATAGCATTTCCTTCAATTATAAATATAGCTGAGAAACCACTGAAGGACACATATGACCTGTGGCTTTGCTAACCATGGAAACTATAGGTAATCCTGTATCATACGGCTGTTGCTTCAGGTCTCAAAGATTCATATTCACCATTTATACTCAGAACCACTTAGAAACTCTGACATTCAACCTGCTGCATGTCAGGTAACATGTCAATAAACAAGAACATGTGTTACTAGGTCACAAATTTCATTTTAAAATGTTTTAACATTTAATTGGAATTCTATACATTTGATATTAGTTGTTTAAAAGTTCCCTTTCTGAGGTCTGTAGGTTTCCCCAGGATTGTGGGGGCATTTCTGTGTTAAGAGTTTCATATACAGTTGGTATCAAATCACTTGTGATATGTCCATGCATCTTTTGCCAAGTATATGAACTTAGTGCTGGAGAGATGGCTCAGTGGTTAAGAGCACTGACTGCTCTTTCAGAAGTCCTGAGTTCAATTCCCAGCACCCTCATGGTAGCTCACAACCATCTGTAATGGGAATCCAATGCCCTCTTCTGGTGTGTCTGAAGGCAGCTATGTAAACACACATACAAAAAAGTGTATGAACTTACAGGTGTCATTGCACGTGTATGCTCTCGTGTACACAGGTACGTGTGTGCAGGTGTGCACACATGTATGTGCATGCGTTACTCTTCTAATGTTCACCTGACTCATTCATAAAACCTTGTCATAGTATCCTTTCTTCTATAGCTTTTTATTTTAAATATAAAATATTTCCTTCCCTAAATCTTCTATCACATTTGTTGTCTCTGAGCTGGGCTACTCTGGTCTTGAAAACCTCCTGTTTCTCTGCTATGCCAGCTGGAGAGACTTGACTATCGGATACTTTCACCTTGATAAGAAAGAGTTTTTATTATATCAACTGGGAGGGATGCAAAGTTGGAACCAAATGATAAAAACTTAAAACCTGAGCATCTGAGACAGATGGAAGAAGTGTATATGCAATAAGAAATTAGTGGTTGGGTCTGCCTGTCTGTTACCTTCTACACAGCTCTAGGGAATTCAGAAGTCAGAACTGTCTTTGTGTATGCCAAGGAGAGGACTGATGTGTGAAGATCCTGGAGAGCCTCGGGATAGGATACCAACCGTGTGACCAGGCAGGTTGAATGTGTTGACTATGGTATGTTGGGGACTTGGAGCCCAGTGGCTCTCTTTGCTGTGGGCATGTTTTCCTTTCAGCTTCTGCTGAGTTGTGTTATTTTATAGTAAATGTGTTATAGTAAGTAAAACACATTTCTGGCTTCTATAAACCACTCTAATGAATCTGATCACAAGGAAGGGCTTGGGAACCTTTCACTTATAGCCAAGGTGAACATAGGCTGTGAGTAACCTGGGCAGCACAGTTGTAATGGATACCTCCCTGGGGCTGCCTTATGGGACTGGCCCTTGACATGGGTGGTGTCCACACTAAAGAGTTCACACTAAAGAGTTCAGTGTTCAAAATGAGCTGAATTGCAGGCACCCAGCCAGTGTTAAGAAACTGGGTAGAGCAGGGAAAGCAAAATACCACATCTGGCCAGAGGTAAGTGTATGCTTAGACTATAGTAGGAGGAAATAGTTCCCGATACCCTAATATGTGACGGAGTCAGAGTCATGGGTCTCTTGAAAAGGGGAAATACACTTTTCCCTTCTAAATTTTATCTAGGATACACTTTGCTAAGTAAACATCACCCACGTTTGCCAGTTTTAGAGCTTGGAGAGGCTCTAAAGATTTCCACATTTTTATCTGGTAGTGATGCTGTCTGTATTTCAAAAATGAAATTCCAAAGATGAAGTTAAAGCCTTCCCTGGTGTTGTCTTTACAAACTGTGACTGGTTTCTCTGTAATGAGCTACAGGGCTCTCAGAGGTCACACAACCCAAAGAACGTCTGAGCATGAGCCCCAGGTCCTATGTGTTTCTATGTCTGTTTTCCCAGGGCAAATCTGCCTTCTCAGTAGAAAGAGCTAAATAGGATGACAGATAGTAGAAGGCTAAGGGAGTAGGGTGGGGATGATCTCTCAATATGCACTTAAAGGTAAATGCCATCAGCCAGATTGGACAAGTTTGTCTTCCTTGGTCCTTGACATGGGCATAGAAAACAATGTGCTCACTCACATTCTTTCTCTCTGAAGTCGAAAGGCCATGGCGATGATGCCTAGTGTACCTAATGTATGCAAGGCCATTTCCCCTTCCAGACTAGAATCTAGAACAGTGGCTGTGTCTGAATCATCTGTACTGTTGGCTACACCACACTCAGTGCTGGGTGTATAGTGATGTCTAGTAATTCCCAGAGTGAATATTCTGATCCCTTCACTTTGCCATGAGTAAAGACAATATTGTTACTCACTATGACTCCTTTGTTAGCCAAGCAGGCCTTCATTCATTGTAAAATACTGGGCAATTGAGTACAGTTTCCTTCCTCACTCCCAGAGAAACCTTGGTCAGAGAACCTCTGGTGCCCAATCTGCTCCATGATGATAATAATAGGTGCCCCCAGAAGGTGGTGGTGAAGGTCCAATATGAAGATAGCAGCACCTGGCACATGGGAGATGCTCAGAAAGTGCAAGCTGTTACTAGACAAATGTGGATTTGATTTCAAGCTCTGTCCGTTGGCTTTCAGCCTCACCTTTTGTGTGAAGTCTCCAGCCTTTGTGAAGCAAATCTCTTCCCACTTTAGAGAACCACAAAAGACACCAGAGCGCTAGGACTCCTTTCAGTTTTACCAGAGGCCTGAGCCTGGCTAAGTGCATTTTGTCCCCACTCATACCCTTCTCCCTGGCTCCTTGCCCCCTCCCCCTCCCCCAGGTATTGTCATGGCTATTCTAACGGAGTAGACATGTCCTACCTGGTGCTCAAGGATTCAGGTTCAGAGACTAAAATGCAGATAAAGGGGAATTATGACTAAAGTCTGTTGCCATGTTCAGCTTTGATCTTTGTCTAGTTTATCCACTCAACATTTTAAGCCACCTGAAGGTCATAGGTCAATGAGTGTCTCAGAATTCCGAATGTCAAGCTAAGCATCTGAAAAAAGAGCCAGAGCCAGATTCCAGAGCTCTCTTTATCTCCTTCCTCTTGGCTTCTACAATCCACTAACTAGAAAATTCCAAAAAACTCTTTGCTGTGCCATCTCTCACCTCTGTCCTGGCTTCATGACCTCTTCCTGGTCAGATTCTGACTCTTATTGGCTCTAGATTTTCTTTTGTTCTTTCTGAATTTCTCTCTGATTGCAGTGGCAATCATCTTATTTTTGTCTGAAATAATTATTGTTCATGTCTTGTCTTGTCTTGTCTTTTGTCATTTATAAAGTATTTTTGGGTAGGTACCAAGCCTGACTTCCCTGGACCTTTTCCATAATGTGTAGTCATGGAAGCATAAGCAAATATTTCACTGAATGATCAATTAGTGGGTTGAGAAATCTTTCTCAGTTCTGTGATGCGAACTACCACAGTTAATTATTTAAGTCTTGATACTTTGTTGTTTAGATTATTAAAACTATTAAGCATTATAGTACAACAAAAAGAAATAGAAAGCATAAAGATTAAAAAGGAATAAACAAAACCATTTCTCATGCAAACAACATAATTAGCTTTGTGGGAAAATTCTCAAATAATCTCCTAAACTCTCCTAGAACTATCAAGTGAATTTTGTAAAATTTAAGGGTCTAGTGTTAGTATATAAGTCAATTGTAGATTGGTTAGATGGCTCAGTGGATAAAGGCACTTGTTGTGAAGCCTGAAGACCTGAGTTTGACCTCTGGGGTCTACAGTTCTCTGGGTAGAAGAACTGTAGGCAACAAATTGTTCTCTTATCCCCACCTGTGCAGTAACACATGCACCCATATAAATATAAATATAAATAATGTATTAAAATGTTAAAAATCAATTAAATATTTAATAACAAAAGACTGGAACTTGAAATTTAAAAGAACAATGCTACTTACTTGTTTGTTTCCCAAACAAGATATAAAACTATCAAAATGAGCTGGGCAGTGGTGTCGAACGCCTTTAATCCCAGCCCTTAGGGGCAGAGGCAGGTAGATTTCTGAGTTCAAGGCCAGCCTGGTCTACAGAGTGAGTTCCAGGACAGCTACACAGAGAAACCCTGTCTCAAAAAACAAAAAAACAAAAAACAAAAACCAAAAAACCAAAACCCCCAAACAAACAAACAAACAAACAAAACCAAACTATCAAAATGTAATTAGGACCTGTAAGCAAAATAATGAAGAGAGAAATAAAAGAGCACAGTTATGATTAGCAAGATTCAATTATGCTAAGATGTCAGTCCCTCTCACTTTGATCTGTGAAGTAAACTCAATGCCAATTTAAGTCCTAACAAAGTATCTTATAAATATTGATGAGGTAGTTCTAAAATCGCCCTGGCAAGGTGAAGGAACTGAAACAGCCAGGACAATTTGAAAATGAAGAACAAATTTGGGAGGTTCTTAGTACCTGACTTCTGGGTGCAATAGAGCATTTAACAATCTAGGTAGTGTGGCACTGTCAAAAGGAATGAGTATATGAATTAAATAGAACAGAGAGGGGAAAGAGGTACATACATGCAATAGCTAACTGACTATTGACAAAGGTACAAAGCAATTCAATAAAAAAAATAACTTTTCAGTAAATGGTGTTAGAGCAGATGGAACAATTGTCTTTCTGCTAAAAAATGATACATTCCTCACATTCTGTACAAAAATTAACTTAAAATGGGTTATAGGCCTAAATGTAAAATGCAAAGCTGTAAAACTTCTAGAAGAAATGTCAGAGGAAATCTTGTAATTTTGGATTTCACGAAGTTTGGGAGTATGTGAACAAAGGGATAATCTCTCCAAATTTAGAAAGATTATACTTAATAAAAATTTAAATTTTTACTTAAAAATACCATGAAAAGATTGGAAAGACAAGCTGCATTCTGGAAGAAAATATATGCCAAAGGGCAATAAATAAAATGATTTAGGTAATGGATAGGGCTCTGAAGAAGATATTTGGTGGCAGATAAAATTTTAGGAAGAAAATCAGCTCAGTGTTACTAAGTACTAGGAAAAAACAATTTAAAACCATAATTAGATGCATTAATATACTTATTAAAATATATAAGATAAAAATTAAAATAGTAAACACAAACACATATTACTAAGAGGTGGCAAAGATGCAGAGCAAATTTCTGGCCAGGAAGAGTATAAAATGGAATAGCCCACTTGAAAGGCAGCTTGACGGCTTCTTAGAAAGTCAAAGATACTCATACCAAGTGATTCAGCAATTCTATTCCTAGGTATTTACTTGAGTAAATTGAATACTTCTGTTCACACTCACAAAAATGTACTCAAATATTTATAGCAGTTTTACTCATAATCACCCCAAATTGGAAACCACCCAGATGTCCATCAACTAATGAATGGATAAACACATTAGACTTTCACACAATGAAATACCACTTGGCAGAAAAAGGAGGGGAACAATTGATTCATGATTCACAGAATAATATGGTTATATCTGAAATGCAGTTTGCTAAGTGATAGAAGCCAGGCTCGAAGGGCTACACATTGTATGAGTCTGTTTATACAACATTCTAGCAAATATGAAACTAAAGGAAGAGTGGCTAATGTTTGGAGGTGAGAAGAAAGGTTGAATATAAAGAAGGAATGTGTGCACTTATGAAACTGTTCTGTATGGTGTGTGGGTTGATCAAAACTTACACAATTGTAAAATACAGTAAGTGCCTGGACTGCTCAGCCATATGAAACACATCCTTTCTCCAAGACTGAGGGACCATCTCAGAAAGTGTGTGTGTGTGTGTGTGTGTGTGTGTGTGTGTGTGTGTTACAAGACTGTAAGAGCCAGAGGATGGGGAAAGACTGGGGCTAAGCAGTATCTTTTGGACAGGATGTGGTTTTGTACTCATGAATCACAGCAGCTGTGGTTTTCTGTACAAGACTTGCACAAGATCAAGCCAGTCAATAGTTCAGCATGGCTAGTCAAAGAACACATGAGCTTTCTCCCATAGCTGAGGTTCTATTGACAGTTGATATCCTGTTGGGGGAGGAAGAGTCAGTTTTATTTAGGGGTGTGGCACTTTGTAAGGGTGACCTTGCCCCAGAGGATTGCCCACATCTGTGTATGTCTGTGCAGTAATAATTATCCTTGGTGGTTTTAAAGAAAGAAAGTAAAGAGGGCATAAAGTTGGAAGGAAGATGAGGGAATCTAGGAGGGATTGGAGGAGAGTGGAGGTATGATCGAAATACATTGTAACCACGGATACATTCTTAAAGAATAAATAAAATCATTGTATCAAAACCCCACAAACTATAATCTCATTCTATGAAGAGTTTTAAAGTCTGTCAGGACCCAAGGGTAGTAGAGATGAAATATAGCCTGTTGGAATTTAACCTAACTTTATTATGACGACAACTAAACTACCCAGCATGAGGTGCACTGGGTAAGTTTTTTTCCCTCAGGACAATGAGTTTGGAAACTAGGGTTGACTGAGAAATGTAACCAAAAAACCTTGAACACCAGGTTGGGAAACTAAATAAAAGTAGAAGAAAATTGAGGATCTCTTAAAGCTAACATCCTTCCATTCCATTTCATTTCATTTGTAACCACTCTCATGAGGCTACAGCAGTTTTATTTTCTAAACTCAGCATTGCTATTTATACATTAGCTCCTGAGCTCTGCTGTGAACCAACGTTAGGATGATAGGTGATCATAGTCTCTGCAAAACTAAGAAAACCTGACCTGGCCACTAGTGGAAATTGAGTACAGATGGTCCTTGATGGCACTTTGAGCCTCAGTCTTGGCTAGTTTTTGGCCAGGCTGGACTGCCTGTCTTTGGCTACACTCATCTTTCCTCCTCTGCTCTGGTCTTTCCAATCTTCTTGGGATGTATTTATTAAAACAACTTCTCATTGTTCATCCTGTGATGACCAGAAGCAAAGTGGTGCCTTACCCAAGGGCAGGAAATAGTGATGACTAGTAAGAAGTGCTCTTCTGGATGGTTCTGGGTGCCAAAGTATCAATGCCAATCCCGACTTTAGCTGAACTAAAGAAACAGTTCTGTTGTACGTGCTGGAAGGGAGGAAGGGAGGAGAGCAGCCTACACTGCAGCTCCAGAAGAATGTGCTGCTTACAACCTGCAGATTCAACTGCACTGAGATTGCAAACAGAAGCCAAGCTACCTCTCCCTGGACCAGATGCACAAATATGTTTTCAACACCAACTTCAGGCAATTCAAGTTAATCACGATATGACAACCTTAAAATCCTGTGAAATAGTTTTGCCTTCTTATTAATGAATAATCTACCTCAGGGAATTAAAGTAATAGATTTCAAGTGGTTAAAATCATTGTCTGGACTCTCTTCAAGCTGAGACCTTAGTTGATTCTAAATAAGACTTGGATGATAGGATCCCAGTATTGATGGCTAAGTAGCTGCGGATTTGAGAATTCCTTGGTGTAGCTTCAAAGCCATTGATATCCCACTCCGGTGTCATCATACAATAAGAAGTAAAATCAATGTAAAAGTAGGCACAGTCTATAACGTGGCAGTCAAACATTTTGTTGCTATAGTAAAAACTGCAATTATTTGGACTACTATATGTGAAACTAGACAATATAATAAAGGCTTGAAGAATTACTTTGTACCACACAAGCCTTTGGCTTTTAAAGATGGAAAAGTACAGCCAGTCAGAATGTATGCTTGGTTTCATCTTCACTTAATTCTTCTATGTTTAAACCCTTAACAACACTGCACAGGGCACTTGCTGTGTATAGCTTTAGTCTGTATACATTTTTATCCAAGGCACATATGTAAGTGCAAACAGTTTTACTGATCAGGCACTGTGTATCCAGTTTATATACAAGGAGGAGAAAGTGAAGTTAGACTTCACTAAGTGAAATTAGTTTGCTGAAAGTGCAAAGAGTCTAACATATCTGTTAAATACACAGTGGAATTTCTCATGGGCAGCCTATCTGAGAGGGAACTGTTAACTCTTTTGCTGGTTCACATTCTCTGACCACTTACACTGACTGAGGCATGAGCCTTGGGCTAAGAAACCTGCAGCTCATAATGACCCAATAACCCAGCGTTGGGTTCCAGCTTAGTTTGGCCAGTTCTGGCAGCCTAGAGAAGAGGGAAAACAGACTTTGGTGCAACCTGGCTAGTGATGCAAACACTTTCCTGCACCTGCCCCTTGTTCTGCTCCACCTCTGCCTGTAGCTTTCCGCATTCTGTTCATGATTGATGGCACTGCAGTGGTGGGAGTTACTGGACTGCCAATCATC
The DNA here is from genome assembly GCA_019843965.1 of Rhynchomys soricoides. NCBI lineage: Eukaryota > Metazoa > Chordata > Mammalia > Rodentia > Muridae > Rhynchomys > Rhynchomys soricoides. The sequence continues at coordinate 23,812,202 of JADRCH010000009.1, forward strand.
TTGTTCTTTTCCTGATCAGCCCTCATCCAGAAACAACTGGGGGGGGGGGGAAATGGCAGAAGAAAATTTACAACTTGAAATGGTTCAGAAGTCATCAGAACTGATGCCATCCTGCTTTTGTATATGTGCTTTTAGAAAAAGACATTAAATGAAGCTGTTTGTGTGTTCTGCTGATTGGAGATGGGAAGCAGGGCTGGAGGAGGTCAGGTTTGCAACCTGTGGCATGTGGGCTCATAGGTCACAGAAGGGGAATGGAAAGGGAACTTTGAAAGAAGTGAATACTAACTAGTTCAGTAACAGTTTTCAGTGCAATTCAGGTTAATGAACCTCACAGCTGCTAGTAATATAGAGTTTAGGACCCAAAAATAAATGCAGTGAAATGAATCTGAAAGAGAGATATTCATTCCTTCACCCTATCCATATTTATTGAATGCCTGCTAAAAGATAGGCACTGTATAGGCCAGGTTTCTGGCCCCATGAGGCTTACCCCCTAATTGGGGAAGTCCAAGCAAACTAGTGAACATACAAATAGCTTTCATGAATAATAGATGTTCTGAAAACATAAAAGCAGCTCAGTGGCAAAGGTAAGAGCTGACCCCCAAATAAGAATACTTCTAGAGAAGATGACATCAGAGTAGCGATTTCTGAGAGTAGCGAAGGATAGGAAGGACCAACATTGTAGAGCTCTTGAGAACCAGAGTTCTAGGCAAAGACTTAACAAGGCCTAAAGGTGGGGACAGGCTTCAGAAGAAAAAGGGTAGGCCTGATGAAGTACAAGGTGTGAATGGAGAGCCAGACCAGATGGTGCTAGGAAGGCAATCAGGATCCTGAACTTACAAGGCTGCTGGCAACTGGCTTAAGTAAGCCCTTCTACCAGAGAGGATGAGAATGGTCCAAATTGCTGCAGAGTATATGCTAAGAGTAAATCAAACAAATCTGCAAAATCAGAGGTGATAACTCTTCTTTAGAACTTTTAGAAAGCACAAAGGAGTGGGCTGGGTATATATCTCAGCCATGAGCACTTGTCTGGCAAGTGCAAGGTCCTGAGTTTCGATCCCTATCACTGTAATAAGCAAAAGGATAAAGGCTCTGTAGTTGTTCGAGGCTAGACCACACATTCCTATACTCAGGAGAGTTTTCATGTTTTGGGACTAGGGTTACCTTGTTCTACAGCAGTGTGTAATCTATTTGATGTGTGTTCCCTTCCCCAAATGCACAGATCAGTTGTTTGTGAAATCTTTTGTTTTTGAGGCAGCATCTTTTCTTGTAGTCCAGGATGGCCTTTGATTTGTGAACTTCCAGACTCAGCCTCTTGAGTATTGGAATCATGGACCTGACCCATATTTTCTTCTTCCTCTTTTGGCCTCAAGCAGGTCCAGGTCCTAGCCCCCAACTGTTTTACCTTTATCAAATCTTGCTCTGAGGAAAGTTAGAACAACTCATTCCTGCCAAAGTAAGAATGACTAGCATGAAAAAAAGCTAACTGAGATTGGTGAAGGGAAGAAAGATTTGGATTCCATTTCCAGGGTTCTCTGGAAGGAGGAAGAGTACTTCTTTGCATTTGTGTATGCTGCTCTCATTCAAGTCCCCTCTCTGAGGAAGGCTTCCTCCCTGGGAGAACTTTCTGTACTGTTTGTGACTCTCAACTCTGCCATTCTGATACTGATGGATCTGTCTCTACAAGTGAGTGTACTTCTAGCAGCTAGGCAGACATTCTATCTCATTTATCTGTTTTCTGGCACAATGCCAGCCTTCTATCTTCTCACTGACAGCAGTACTGGGAAGGACCACCATAGGCTGATGAATCTGTGCTTATTAGAAGCCATTCTCTTTGCATCATCCTGTATTAGTTTCAGTTCTATTTTTACCATTTTTATAGTTTTTATAACTTATAACTATCACACACACACACACACACACACACAAACTGTCTACCAATAAAACACATTTGTTGGCAAGTATCCACTTTCAAAATGCAAATAGACCTATGAGGACTGAGCTGATATATTTATGGAACAATCACATGTTTCAATAATCTCTATGGTGCACAGTTCAATTACTGTGCTAAGGTAGTAAGAGATATACAAAGACTACTTTCCCCCTCTCACATATTGAATCAAGGGCTGCAATTTCTTCTTTTTCTACTTTTAAAAATCTACCTTAAACAAAAATTCAAATCTATAAATCAAGTTTAAGAATAAAGGTATGGAGTATAGTAATTATTTATTATAGAAAAAGAAGAATATTGATAATGAGAGACTCATAAAGCTTTATCAATATGATGAATTATTACATAACTATCTTAAAGCTATTAAAGAGTATTTTACTAATGTTGAAGAAAATGCTTTTGTTGCTAGGTTAAATGAAAAAGAAAGCTATGAAATCTGTTACAGTATTATTATAGTCATTTGTTCAAAACAGTTTTTAAACATCTATAGTGTGCAAGGATTGGCAAGGCAAAAGGAAAGATAGACATTGTCATCACCCTCATGGTCCTTTAAAGCCTTGCTGAACCAACAGCAAATGAATACTGTGGGGAGCCGCCTGAGTCACACCCACATTCGCCATTACAAGATGGCGCCTACATCCGGCCGAGGACAAGTTGTAAACAGGCTAGTGCGCATGCACCTGGTAATTTTCCACCTCAGAGTCTCAGCCTCTCTCGTGGCGGCATCTGGCCTGGTGTGCAGGAGCCAATGGGGAAGCTCCATGTCCCAGGCAAGCGCTGTGACCTATATAAGGGACGGGTGTTCTATTGTTCGGGGTCTCCACTCGTGGCAAGCTTATGCTCTCCCTCTCAAGATGCATTAAAGCTTTACTGCAGAAGGATCCTATGTGTGCTGCGTCGTTCTTGCTGGCGAGATGGTAGTGCGGGACAGAATACCTTACATTTTGCTGTGTGTTACAAAGAAATGTAGGGAGTGATACATTTGGTTTGCCAAATCGTCAATGTATGTGAAGGGATACAGTAATAAAACTGCCAAAATGGCCACTCCATGATTAAAGAATTAAGTGTTTATCATGAATAATAGAGAAAAATATCCAGTGGCATCTGAAAGACTACAGAGCAGAGAGAAAAAGAAACAGACTGGGATGGGCAGCAGACTGGACATGGCCAGGGCTATCTGTGAGAGGAGGAAGAACAGTGGAGAAATAGTGGAGACTGAGTGATAGCAGAGCAGGGGCCAAATCCTTGCCACTGAAGAGAGAACAAAGGGGCATCTCAGAGGAGGAAAGCCTGAAGAAGTTAGAAAGACCAGTAGGATAGCATGGGGCTTTGAAATGTATTATAAATAGTGTGAATAAGAACAGAGGGAACTTGGAGGCCAGCAGGACTTTGATATGCTGATAGCTGCCACAGGTATCTGTCAGTGGAAAGCCACATGTCTCTTCTGCCTTTTCATTTCATTGGCTTCTGAGGAATGCTGATTTTTATCTAATCACCAGAAATCTTTCTTTATTCTGGCTTTAATTGAGCCTAGATTGTAATTTTTGGATGTATGAACTGCCTTTTGAAGTTTGGAGAATTGGACATGACATTATATTGCATACCACAGTCCAGAGACACCTCACGATGAAGCCCTTAAGAAGTGGCTAATGTAGTAAGAAGGGTCAATTTTCCTTAGCACTTGAAGGAATTAAATAGTTGCCACCTATTTGTGGACACATCACCTATTCTCATTAAGCCTTCTTTTCCACATCTATAAAACACATACCTTAGTTTTAAAAAATAAAGTTACCAACTTAAAAATTGTTCCTGTCAAAAGCATACTTCAAGAAAACTTACTTACTGCCCATTATGCAGAAAGCATTTAGAGGTAGGTAGTATTATGTATTATCTAACAGGTATTAACTTGTATAATTTTCAAGATATTTTCTAAAGGCTTTGAGACAATTTTGTAGCCCACAGGACTAGTATATATATCTAGCATCATGCTTGGCTTCAATTTTGGCTGCTATCTTTGTTTTTCTTAATTATAATAATGCATGATATGGATGAATCATAGACAGATAAACAAATTTTGACAGGGCAAGACAGTGAAGAATTTCCTCTGTCTTGTACTATTGCTGAGGCCATTTCAGATTTAACTAGAATTTGATCTCCTTGATGAGGAATCCTATGGAAAATTATCCTACTCTATTCTAGGAACTCAAGGTCAATATGTCCCAGCTAACTGCTTATCTTAGCTTCTGTTAAACTGCTTGCTTGCACAAAACCTCCCCTTGCAGCTGCTGAGATCAAAAGATGTGGGTTTTGCCTTTTAAAACCCTTACCCTAAACACTTGGTGCTACATTTGGGTCCTGACTACCAGAATGTGGCTCCAGTCAGCTGGAATAAAGACTTTCTATTAGCTATAAACTGTGTCTGAGTTGTCATCTCTGATGGCCTCCCTATAACAAAATGATATATCTCTCAACTAAGTTAAGACATCACACTTCTATCTGGGCAACAGTACTCAGAAGTCAGACATTTCCTATACATTTTCACAGGCCAATCTGAGGTTCTACACACACTATTGCCTTTCTTGATTTCACTATGTATCCAGACATGAATGGATATATTGTTTCCCTGAGTCAATATTGAATGGATCTAACTACTACGGAACAACATTCATAATCAAAAGCACCAAAAAACCAACCTAAGAGGTGACTTTTAGAAAATACATGACAAACCAAACTCTCTTGCTGAGGCTTCTACCTTGTGTGTCTTTCTGTGGATAACAGTATAAAAGTAGAGGTTGGGATAGCTCAGTACTGATTTCAGCCAATGTTTACTAATGTTACTAAATTCTTTGCTCTCTCTCTCTCTCTCTCTCACACACACACACACACATACATACATACACACACACACACATGCACACATGCACACATGCACACACAGAGAGACAGGCACACACACAGACACACACAGAGAGAGAGAGAGAGAGACAGACAGACAGACAGACAGACACATACACTTCCTTGTTTTGCTGAGCCTGGTGGTGCAGGCTTATAATTCCAGGTACTTAGAAGGCTGATTCAAAAGGTTTTTAATTGCAAGTTTAGGTCTAGGTAGGACAACTTACTGATATCCTGTTTCAAAAATAAAGTATAATAAAAGGGTTGAGCACATAGGTTCCATAGCAAGTAGAACATTTCCTAGGAACATACAAAGCTCTAGGCTCAATCACAAATAACAAACTCTAGCATGCACAAAGGTTTGTGAGTGATGTTTTGCCCCAACAGATGGGCAATGATATTAAGGAGAAGTCACTATAAGCACTGGGCAAGGAACCTTAGAAAGTAGGATTCATAGGTTTAAGCCCCATCTACTTAGAGGCCACACCTTTGGGTTCTCATATCAGTGTTGAAGTCTATCTTGCCTTTTACACACTAAAGTGTTCCATACTGGATACTAGATTATGTGGTCATCCTACTTCAATTCATTAAATAGTTATGTGTCTATGAGTCTCCCATTGAAAATAAAACAGTTCTCTTCTGAAGAAGGTAGGAAAAGAGAAAAGAAGCCAAGAATCTCTGGGGTCCCTCTTTTCTGATTATCCCTGACCTGCTCAGTCTGGTTATAACTCCAGAAGGGATGGGAGAATGAGAAATCATCAGATAGATGTGTGGAAACCTCAGACTGAGAGCTTATTTTTTTTTTTAGCCTCAGGATTCCCAAGAGAATTCTAAGCCCTGGATAGATGCTTCACACCAGTGGGCAGGACTTGGTCAGCAGGGCAGTGCCATAGGTGGTCCTGATCCTTTCCCAGACTGAGAGATTGCTACACTTTCTTTCACTCTCTGATGCCATTTTTGGAAGAAAAAGAGACAAGATAGATCCCAAATGAATAATTTGACTGTTTAAAGTCAAATAAGATAGAATTAGCATTGAATGAGATATTTTAAAAAGATTCTTCATCTGCCATCAGCAAGAAAAGACATTTTAGGGAAATATATGATCAGTTATAGGGGGAAAATGCCTTTCCCATCCCTTCACATTTATATTCTCAGAGCCAGGACAAGGTGAATCTGCAAGAAACTGTTCAATGGTCATAGACAGACAACAAACTCTATTCTAGCATTATCCTGTAGAAATATTAAATTACTTCCTGAAATAATATTTCTAGTTTTGCTATTATAATAGAGAAGTTGAAAAACAGACAGAAAAGAATTATTTTTTTTGTCGTTTGGGCTGTGGTTTGTCTCTCTGTGGCATAATATGAGCTGGTCTCTAGTATTATATGGAATTAGCTTTTCTTTAGTACATTTCCACAGCTATTGCCAAAGACAAGCTAATAGATTACAGTCTCTACTGACTTTACTCATTAAGGAGATACCAGAGTTCCAGTATTTACCAGTTAAGCAAAACCACGGTTTGAATAATTATATATCAGCTCCTCATCAGATATGCAAAAAGATAAAAATATAACTGAAACCCATTATTTAAAACACAGGTGTTTATTTATTTGACTCTGGGAAGTTTGATGACAATTATATTAAAGTTTCCTAATCTAAATATTTTCAATGAAAGCACAGTTGGCTAAATGTAAGTTTATGAACAGGGGTTGTATGAAGTTAGGGTAGAGATCTATTTCTTTTCTCTATGTGGATAGAAGAATATAGTTTGTGAAGAACATGTAAATATACTACTTTTCTATTTAGAGATAATGGATGCCTTAGTACTTAATATTAGTCTCAAGGGTTATGAAACATTGTGATTATTGCCCTTCTTGCATGTTCACACCCACAGTATATTTTCTTGAATTTTTTCTTAAAAAAAAAAAAAAAAACTTGCTTTTGTAAACACCCAACTAATGTAGACAATAAAACTGAAAGTCTTTGCTTTTTTTCTGTTAATGAAATCCTAAAAAGATGCCATTTCTTCCCTCCCCACCTTCACTCTTTTTTTTATTTTTTAAAAATTGTAGAGAGAAGCATGATTTTTAAATTGAATTTGGTTCATTTTCGAGAAAGCTCATTTTATGCCTTTCTTGTGTTTCTGAAAAATAAGTTCAAATTCTACTGGATGGTGAAAGCCTTTGGGTAGCAAAGAGTTAGTTGTAGGAATGTAAATTCTCATCGTCAGAAGCACAGAGTAGAAATCCAAACTCAGACCCACAAGGTGGCTTCCTGAAGACTAACTGAATGTGATGGATCAAAGCACCCTCATTTTGACACAGATAAGCTTCTTATCTCTACTGCATTCTTAACTTGAATTTCATTGCCTCTCTATAGAAATAGGAAGGAAACAATCAAAATTCAATTCAGCAATTCATTAAGTACCTTTTCAGTATGAAAGGCTAGAGCAAGCACAGAACTTCAATTGTAGAGCCTCTGATGAGTCTTCAGCTGGTTCACCCAGGACTCATGGTTTTCCATGCTTAACACAAAACAAATATCCAAAGCGATAGATTCACATGCTAGGAAACGAAAGGTAACAACAGAAGGCTGTTTCTGAATTACATTCATCTATATTCTATTTCACCTTGAGGATTTTTTTTTAACGTATTTACTGAAAGCACTATGATTTGATTTAAAATGTTTATAGTGAAAAGATAGCTGAGTGGAAGGTCTTCCCATCTGGAAACCTGAGATTGCATTACCTGTAAATAAGAATGGCCCTTGCTAGGGCACTGTGTAGGGCACTGAGTGTGTCTCAGTGCAGTCCTCAGAGAGGATGTACTGAAAAGGTTATAGGACTCACTAACTGGTTTCTGGGGGTAATGAAGGAAGTAAAGGAAGATAAGTCTTACTCTGTGACAGGTGAAGGACATACAGCTAAGGAGAGGTAGGAGCAGAACTGTGGGTGGGGAGCTCTTATGGTGCCAAGTACAGCCTTCTCAGAAGGATGGATTTGAGCTGAGAAATTCACCAGGGGAAGAAGTGGGGAGTGGTAAGAGCCACAACTGAACAGGAAGGCATAGATGGTCAGTGGGTCTGAGGACAGCTCTGGATCCTGGAGAAGAGCTGGAAAGATGGAATGGAGCTGGAGAGAGACAGCTTGAATATCGTGTTTAATTTGAAATGTAACCTGTAGGTGATATAGAGCTATCAGACTATTAAAGCAGGATGAAATGTCATCCAATTTGCATTTTAGAAAGATACTGACAGCAGTGTGGAGGATGGAGTGGAGGAGGCTGCTATTGGAGGGAGAGAGTTCAATTAGGAGGTAATTGCAGTAGCTGCAATAAGAAAGTGTCTGAGTCTAAAGTACTGCCTTCGATTGACAGGGGCTTTCTACGGGACCTGGATATAGAGGCTGTTATCTCTACAGACTGCAGAGCTTCACTGGGCTCCCAAAACACTGCCAGTATGCTTGGCCAATAAAGGAATTCCTCAGGAATTCAGACATTTTTAGCACTAATGTCCAGCTTCTGTAATCCTTCTTTCCCTTTGAATTATCACTGACAGATAGTTCATCTTCGTCCCCTGGAGGCATTAAAGGAAAATGAGCAGCTCTCATTTTGGAACCATGAAAGAATTAATTATGGATTCACCACAACCCTGAGGTGTTTAAAAACTATGACTAACACAGAGTCCCTAATGAGGAGGGTGGCCAAGGAGCATCTGCTGCCCCTGAGGGATAGGGCACACAGTATTAACAACAATGCAGGTGACAGACCTAGAGGAAGGGAATTGGGAAGGCAATGCAGTCATTTGACAGAGCTTCTGTCATGGTGGATTGCAGATGGCTTTGCAACAGAATGACTTCTTTTCTACTTTTTTTTTTGTGATGGAAAATTGTTCCAGAGAGAAAACCTGTTAAATTTTACTTTGTGTTCTGGGTGTACAAGACAGATTTGATTCAAACAGCTTCTGGCAATATTGGAAGGCTGTTTTGGGGGGCCTGTTCACTATGAGCTTCCACTTCTTAAACAAGTTGGGCCTTTCGCCTCAGCTGTTCTGGTCTCACCAGCTGTGTTGTCAGGCTTGGGCAAACCACATTGTAACCAGTCTTTTGCTACTTTGTGAGTTCTTCCTTCCACCCTCCTCCACCCCTTTTCTTCTACCCTTCCAATCTCCCCTAGCACTAGGTAAGAGAAAGAAGGATAGAGAGGAAAGAGATCCCCGAATAAAGTCAGGAGGTGGAAAGGGGGCGATGCTATTGTTAGACCACTTCCTGCTGATTAGGAGCATTAGGAGTTCCTTGGGGGCAAGTTTAATGTTTGCTGTCAGGATATCTAATTTCTTTTTCCTGTTGTTTCTTCTGTGCACATGACCACTTAACAAACTGCAACCAACAATAACCAACAACAACCAACAACCAATCAATAACCAACAACCAACATCCGGCCAACAAACCACCATCCTTCTCATGGCTCTAGGCATTTCTATCCCTCTAAAAAGTTCCCAGAATTCCAAGCACCATACAATCACAGAAACTATCTGCAGCAAGCAAAATCACAGCTTGCCAGAGCAGGAATCTCATAGTCAGCTGCTGTGGCCACCTGAAGAGGCCTCATATCCCACACCTGGGATTAAAATGAAAGCGTTCTTATGTCTGTGTTTTTAAAAGAAATCAAAATTCCAAAGTTGTCACCATACCACACAAATCTTTGAAGTGACTTTGCCATTTCCTATCAACAACAGATGTTGGCATTGCCATTTAATTTCTCTAGTCTTTATTTTGTCTTTATAAGATGAATGGAAACTCTCTGAAGAAAATGTCCTCTCTTAGGAGAACCCCACATGATTCAGACTGATCAGTTATACTCATTACAGCTGTGTCGAACACCTCTGCCTCACATTGCCATCTGTACCCAGAAACAAAAGATGGAATTGTTTCTGCAAATAATTTGCTCTATGTTTTCCTGGGGAGGGGGTGTGTAACCATTCCAGATGGGGTACTCAAGGGTAACCAGAAACCATTCTGACTTCAGAGTCATTGGCAACAAATAACTTTGGGGTGCTGCATGTATTTATTAGTAAAAGGGGAAAATTAAGGCTGATGTAAATTTTACTTTGGGAAAATAATCCTGTAAAGCATTAGTCTAAGCTAAGTAAGAATCTACTCAGCTACAAATTCCCCTAGGTACCTTTAGAGTTGATGTGAATGAAGGAGGAGGCCTTAAAGAGGAAACATGGGAGCAGGAGACTGGGGCAGGGAAGAGACAATGGAAAGACTACACCTGGGTCCTGAGTGGCCAGTATGAACACTCAGTCCTGCAGCAGTATTCTGCTCAGTTCTAGGGTATAGTTGCCAAAATATGCCTATGGTATTGCAAGAAGAAAATGCCTGAAGCACATACATTTGTATTTTAAATCTCTTCTTCTAAGTATTTCTACCTTTTGAGGATTTTTAAAATTAATAAAATATGAGCATAGTAGACATGAATTTAAAAAAATGCTTCTCAAAATGCACTTTCTTTTCCTAAAATACAAAATAAAAGCACTTTGACATGATCTACTATACAACAAACAAACCATACACCAACATTCGTTTTTTCCCACCAAAGGGCTTCTCGTGAAAAGGCTGAAAACACGCTCATGACAAGCACTCATTGATCCATCTCCTGCTGTCTGCTCCCTGCCCGGGTCCTTATGTAAGAGTGAAGTAATGATACTCAAGGATGGAGATGGACACAAGAAAAGAATAAACAGAAAGGAGACGAATAAAGAGCCACCTCACCTTGTAGGAGAAGGGCATTTGAGAATTGTGACCATTATTCTTAAGAGGGCAGGGTTATTAATGCACCAGAGCAGTTTTAATGTCTTTCCAGATGAAAAATGAAGACATCAGGCATTTTTGTGTCAGCTGTCAAGAGTCATCCCATTTTAGCTCCATTTAGTATTTAGTTAGATACTACGCTAACAGCATGAGAAGATAATTCCATTTCTTCAGAAAGGTAGCCTAACTTCTCATGTGCCATCTCTGAAGCCTTCCCTTCATTAGAACAAGTTGAATATATAGAAAGTTCAGATTTTTGCGGCATAAGCAGAGTCAGGTCTGCACGCTAAGTATTTAGGTTGTCATGGGTACATTCTTCACAGGGTTCTTGGGTCAAGTTCTTTAGTCCACCACCTCATTTACTCCTGATAAATAACTGTGAGTTGATAGCTTCTTTGCCTTATTAGAGGTGGATATTGAGGCAGTTTTAGTGATGGATTTGAGTTTTGTAGCTAGCAAGTGTCATTGAGGATTCTACCCACCCTTTTCTGTACAACACGTTGTTCTTGAATACTTTGTGAAAGGACACCTCTCTCCTATCTACAGACAACAAACCCAGACACTATTGTTGATGCCAAGAAGTGCTTGCTGACAAGAGCCCAGTATGAGAGGCTCTGCCAGCACCTGACTAATACAGATGCAGATACTCACAGCCAACCATCGATCAACTGAGCCCAGAGACCCCAATGGAAGAGTTATGGGAAGGACTGAAGGAGTTGAAGGGGATTGCAACCCCTTAGAAAGAACAACAATATCAACTAACCAGATCCCAGAGCTCCCAGGGACTAAACCACCAACCAAAGAGTATACATGAATGGGTCTATGGCTCCAGATACATGTAGCAGAGGATTGCCATATCTGGCATCACTGAGAGGGGAGGCCCTTGGTCCTGTGGACACTTGATGTTCCAGTGTAGGGGGATGTTAGAGGGGTGAGGTGGGAGTGGGTGGGTGGAGTAGCACCCTCTTAGAGGCCAAGGGGAGGGATATGGAATGGGGGTTTGCAGAGGGGATATCAGGAAGGGAGAAAACATTTGAAATGTAAATTAAGGAAAAAATAAAGAAGAAAGAAAGAAAAGACACCTCTCTATAGTTATACAGTGCTGGTTCTGGGAGCCAGAGTGTATTAGTTCTCTTGCCTTGAGGTACAGTGGTGATTACTACTTCTCATGTACATGTCAATATATTCTAGTAAATATAATCAAATAGGAATAAGCAGCCAAACCATCCCAAATGTTTTATGAATCTCACCATATGTGTTTAGTTGTGTTATTATGTTGCCTGTCCTAATTAAGATGACAGAAATCTGAACAGAAGTAACTGATTGTTTAGAAGACAGAGCTAAGATAAAATGACCATTACCCTGAGCCCTTCTATTTTCAATGTTGCTTGCTATTTGCTGTCCAACTCCATTTTAAAAATATTTGTCACTAGAAATGTTAATATATACCAAAACAGATAAAGCTAACCCAGAAAATTTGAAATAGTAGGGGCTGTATACTTCATTAAATTGTGAATTTGCCAGAAAACTTAAGGGTTTTCCAGCATGTTCTTTGGTCTGATCAAATGAAGGGAGGACACAGTCATGGCAGAAATGGATGGGTTGAAGTAGTCAATAGTTTATCTGACTAGTAATAGTAAGTTATGATTGGGTACTGTGTTGGTGAATCTGGGTGTTGTGTTGGTGAGTTTCTGTCATCTAGACACACTAATGTCATCTGGGAAAAAGAAACTTCAATAGAGGGGTTGCCACCATTAGACTGGCCTGGCATATCTGTGTGGGGCATTTCCTTAATTAATGATTGATGTTGGAGGGCCCAGCCCATCGTACATGATGCAACGCTCGGGCAGGTGGTTCTTAATGGTATAGGATAGCATGCTAAACAAGTCATAGAGAGCAAGCCAGTAATCAGTGCTGATGGCTTGGCTGACCCAAGTCTTTCCCTGAGGCCCTGATACACAAAGGTAGAACCAGGAACATGACTGGCAGAGCTAGTACTAGTCTGGCTCAGAGTCATTGGAGCTTTCTCCTGAGACCCTATGATTGGGGAAGGAACACAGCTTCTTTTCTAAAACCAAGAATAAGCTTGGCAGAGTCAGAAATGTCTTGGGGCCAGGGTCTTAGGGAAATTGTGGTGGACCCTGAGAACTTAACTCTTCTCACTGTACAGGATATGGTTATCAATCCCAAGACTGCCATAAGCTGGTCTCTGAGACCCTTGAGATATCCTGTGTTTCCCCTGTTCAGCACTGTATAGTTAGCTTCTGGCTGACTTTGTCCCATTGTATGATAGTTTCTACTGACTTCATCCCATTTCTATCTTGGGAATAATAATCTAAGATGCACGTTCTTAATGAACTTGCTTGTGCAGATCACCTGATTGCAGCTTTTATCTTCTATTTTTCTCATCCTTTGGTCGACTTTACCAGGAACCTGACCCTAAAAAATGACTTGTCTATCTAGGTCCATCAGTGCTCCTGCATGATCTCTGCTACAGTGTACTGCTTCTAGATTCCTGCTTTGAGCTTCTGCCCTGGGTTCCCACAAAGATGGGTTGTAACTTCTTAGATGAAATAAACACTTTACTCCCCAAGTTGTTTTTGGTTAATCTTTTAGCTCAGCAAGAGGAAACATGAATAAACAAACAACCAGAACAAGCTTGGTGAGAGAAGTTTGCCTTCTTCTGGTTGAAAAGATGAACTTAAGAACGGAAGGATGGAAGTGGCTATCCACTACATATGAATATTTCAGAGATAAGTTTTATAGTTCATCTTAAGCTTAAAATTTAAACCTTAACTCCAAAACCAACCTGTTGGGCAACATGTGCTCACTGCAGAACAGACGCACAACTGGCATGAGAGTGACCATTTTGAAGTTTGAATAAGATGTTCCCATGACCTCAGGCATTTGAAGTTTTGGCCCCCAGTTTGTGGCACTGTTTGTTGTTTATAAGGTGTGGTTTTTCTGAAGGAAGTACATCATCAGGGGCTGGATTTGAGGTTTCTAAAATCACATTCCATTCTCTACCTTGTGCTTGTAGTTGAAGACATAGGCTCTCAGCTTCCCTGCCATGGACAGACTCTTATCCCTCTGGAACTGTATCACTTTGTAAGTTGCCTTGGTTATAACATTAAAATGCCTGCTTACATTTATGTCCATAGACAAATGCTACTCACAGCCATAAGGAAAGGGATGTTTTCCTTTTAGTGAATAGTGGTGAGTTTAGAGACTCATGGCCATACAAGGTATTGAGAGCAAGTAAGCCATGATGGCTTAGCCCTAAGCAAGACATTTGTATCACTGATTCTAGGGTTCAAGGAAGACTAAGGAAAAGGGGGCAGAAAGAATGCAAAAGTTAGACCAGAGAAGTTCTGAGAGAAACATTGTTTTCTGAGTAAGAAGACAGAGATATAATGTCTTAGACATAGATAAATCAAAATAACTATGGATGCCTACATTGGGTCTGCACTGGAATGGGCCAATCAACAGTCAGGCATGGGTGGAGGAAGGGCTTGGAGAACTCTAGATAAGTTCAGGGAGGGAAACCATTGCCTTTAGTTGTGTACCCATGGCTGACTCCCCTAGGCTCCAATGGATCGCTCCCACCAAATGGTCACACTGATGGCCCTGGTTAAAGTGAATGGATCACAAACTAACCCAAAAGTCCTGAAAAAGTCTGGGAACGAGATTAGTAGGGAGAATGTGGGCTGTTGATAAAGAAAAGGGTGGGGGAGGGGTGATAAGAGATTGTGGAAAAAAGCAATCAAACTGCATGATATACAGGCATAAAACTGTCAAAAACACACCTAATAAATTAAAAATACCTTTAAACAAAATAGTCTGTATCTTTGGAATTCCTATAGTAAGTGCTTTTTGTTTTATTATTTTTTCTTTACATAATTTAAAACAACTTTTATATTTTAAGTTAACATGTATATGGTAAGAAACAGACAAGAAGCAAGGAACAGAATCTTATCCATGGTCACAAGCACTTCCATTGGACGTGTCCTTCCAGGTCTTGTATTCCATATGTGTTCAAGCAGCTTTGATTACCTGTAGTGAGCAAGAGTAGTGTTGGCTAAGAACAAGCAATCATCTAGGCTCAGCCAAGTCATATGGCTTCAAAGAAGAAAAATAAGCAAGCCTTAGTGAGTGATAATGCCCTTCATCTTTTCAAAGGAAGCTAAAGCAAGGCCTATGCAGCAATGTGGTTTTAAAGAACCCACTGGATTACTAGAATGCTTAGCACCCATCCTTGGTACTGCCACTAAATTTCTTTGAAGCAGTAACACTGTAACCTCCACAGACTGTTGGTTGAAGCACCATCCCTGGGTAGGTCTCAGTGGGAACATTTGTATATGGTAACATATGAAGTATAAAGGAAGGGCTGTCTTTCCTTCTTTTCTGAGTGTTTGAGGGTAATGATTTCTCTGCAGTCACATGCCAGTCAATTTATGCTCATATTCATTCTACATACATTTTCAGAATTTATGTTTACAACTGGGAAAGAAACATACTGCTTTGAGAATGTTTATTGTAAATCTAGAACCTACTTTTTTTTTTAAGCAAAGAAACATACATACACATATACACACACACACACCAGAAATTGCAATACCTACTTTAACAAATGTTTTTCACAAATAATAGAGCATAATTTTGTTGGAACTGCAAGTTCCAGTGTGGATGAAAATTTATTAAGTACATAAAAGGAGAAACAAGACATGTTTTGAAAATGAACACTGATCTGTGTTTGTTGGACATTTACAACCACAATACACATGGGATTAAAGCATGAAGTCTATTAGCCCAACACCGTGAACAAAGAAATGCCAGTAAATGAATTTAGGAAAGTTCTACTTGGTATCTGAATGTTATATGAAACAGAATGGCAAGGAACTAATGAGAAGTTGCTTTTAAAATGGCCCACAAATCACTGTTCTTGGTTATTTAGGAACATTTCCATGTCTGCAGTGAGCTACTTTCAATAACGGTGGATGATTGGCATGTAATTACTACCTTCATTTATATCCTGAGCCACTTCCACAATTATGGAGCATTGGAGCAGGAGCTCTCACTGTTCTTTCTTGGGTGTGAAAGCAGAGTAAAGCTGGTAACCAGAAGCACACAGAGACCTTAGAACTGTTGGTAAAGGGTAAGTGCACCGCTTAAGAGGGGTGTTAGGAAGCAACATGGGGCTGAACAGATTAAAGTCATCCATTGAAGACAGTGTGTTGTTCAACCTTTCCATGTGCTTTGGGTGGAGGCATCCTTTTTCTCTCCCCTTCAGCCCCACAGACTGTCTTCTGCATGTTCAGCTAAGTAGGAAGTCAACACATGGCTGTGGAGGCAGCTGCTGCCCTTGCATACGCCATCTGAGAAGAAAGTCTCTATTCACTTCTCTTCCACCCAGAATCAACATGGTGTGATTATCTTCCAGCTGACACTCGTCCAAGGCTTCTTGTTCTTATCTTTACTCAACTTCCTCTGCCAGTTCTGGAACCTACCTTTGAAAATAGACTGCACTCTTAGGAGCCCATTTTAATACATAGCAAAAAACCAACATGACGTATTCTAGCTTCTTCGGTGACATTTAGCTTGCTTCTAGAAGATTTTTAGAGAGGTAGTAAAGCTAATAAAAATAGAATGTTTATTTCTAGTTTGTTTCTTCCCTAGCATAGGCCAAATTCAATCTCTTAAAAATTGTGTATTTGTATAGCACTGTCTCCTTAAAACCTAGCATATTCTTTCTCCTGTTTGAAGTGGGCAGGGTGGGTTGTTGCTCCATGGGCGTCTAACTAATGCTTCCAAAGTCTATTGACTTTGCAAAGTAGAGACTGAGGAGTCTAGAGTCAGGTTTACACTTTGGCCATTTGATTTGTAAGTAGGTGTTCTCACCCTAAGCCGTAGAGCCTCTTTAGCTGGGGAGAAGAGGGATGAAGACTAAGAAATCACCTCTGTCTTCAAAGTCTTCCATGTGCTGATGTGGCAACCATTTTTAATTTGTGCAGATGAACACTTAATCACAAGTTTCTTAACCAGATCTTGTTATTTATTTTGAAAACTGTCTTTAATGCTCCCTGGTAAGAAGAAACGGGGGTGGGGGGGTGGGGTAGATAAGACCTTATCACTGTTACGAATGGCCATTACAGTCTAGTCACAAGCCTTCATTGAGATGAATGGGGCATGTCCTCTGCTCTACCATAGAGGGATACACATGTTAAGAAAGACTGTCTCATGGATTGAAAAATAGGACAGGTTGCCATAACAGCTAGAAAGTACTGGTCAGAGGGGACTAAAATGCTAAGGGGTACGGAAAAATGTATAGGGCGGAGCTAGTAGAAGGTCCCATGGGAGAATGAATAGCTGGCAAAAGGCGAGAAGCCATCAAGGAGGACAGAGTGTATACTGAGAGAAGATGAGACTAGCAAAGGGTGGCAGGAGATAGAGGCATGGGATGGAATTAAGGGGGTAAAACCTTCAGGCCAACTAGAAAGTAATGTCTTATTACTTAATAATTTAACCTTAGTCTCGGGGTAGCTGTTGCTGCCTTTAATGAAGTCTCCTTGAAGGTCTGTATATAGACCTCATAGTCCAGTGTGGTGTGACTTAGTCTGGAGACCCTGTTTTGAGGGGAATTTCTTCATCTCTTTTCCTTCTTTCCAATCTGAATAGTCATAGTAGTGTTTTTTAAAAAAACGTATTTTAACGTAAGCAGCTAAAACAAACGAGAACAAAATTTGTGCTCCCTCCCCTTTAACACCCCCTTTATCTGTATCATGAGGTCCTTTGTTTTTTATCATGTATGGCCTTCATGTACAGATGTTGTCTTACTCATATAATAGGCAACATCTCCTTTAAGGTGTCTTTTGAGGTAGAAACTATTGCCACTATTTCACATGAAATGGCGGAAGCTTAGAAAGCTGAGTCACTTGACAAATGGAGTACTGGGGGCCTTGTCTCCTGTCACGTGACTGCTTGCCTCACTGGCCACACGGCTCTCACCACGTCTGCGTTCCCCTTTTGTTCTTGCTGTCCTCTTTGTTGAAATAATCATTCTTTCTCTTTGCCACTGAACTTCTGCTCCTCGGTCAGAGTCCAGACTAAAATACGACCCATTAACCACGCTCATAGACAGAATCAGCACTGCCTGTTTCTGTGAGCAGAATCTGGCTTCTGTCGCTGTCATAAGGCCTGCGTTTTGCTGTGAGTTACTGCTGCTTGGTAATGGTGTCTAAGCAATCCAACTAGGTTTAGAATGTGGAGATGATAAAAGTGCATCTATCTGAAGGCTTGAGAAGGGCTCAGTGAAGAATCAGAATCAAAATCTGGGAGAGGCTAGAAACCAGAGCAGAGAGCTTAGATTTGGAATGCTTATCTATCAGTGAGGCAAAGGGTGGGCCTGATGCTCAAAGGGTTGGTTAGCAGTGAGTTGAATAGTGCTTTTGACATTCTTCGAAGGCTAATGGTATAAATCCTAGGTTTGGGATGGTGGTGGTAGTCTGTATAAACTTCCTCCTACTGGTGTAGGACTCTGGGTAGCTGAATTTCAGGAGTGAGAGCAAATTGAATGTACACTCAGCCCTGACAGGACTTCAGACAAGATATGAATGCTCGGAAGTTCCCAAATCAGTTCAATATGGGTTGTGGCTTCCCTCAGTTCTCATAGAAGCACAGGAGAGGCCTAGGCTTAGTTGGGGTCAGCAGTGAATTCTATCAAGTGCTAGCGGGAGAGCTCACACTGGCTGGTGCAAACCTCCAGAAAACAGAAAGAGGAAGCATTCTCGGGGTTTTGTTTATTTGTTTGTTTTTGTTTTTGTTAAGGCCAACATAGCTCGATAACAGTATTAGACAAGGACAATGTGAGAGAAGAAATTTGCTGCCAATGTCATTTATGACAACAGACGCCAAGGTAAAGAGCAACATATTAACAAATTAGGTCTAACAAAAAATGAAAAGGTTAACGTATCATGACTGCATCAGATTTCTGTCAGGAATGTGGGGATGCTTTTATATTTGATAACAAGGGGAAACATCCTAAGACTGTATTAACAGCTGAAGTCTTTGCTCAAACACAAAATTTTTAAAGTTAGCAAGTTAGGAATATCTTCTTTTTAAAAAAAATGCATTTATTGAGGTGTGTGTGTATGTGTGTGTGCGTACACGCGCACGATCTCATGCATGCCTGCATACATACACAGGGAACAGCTCTCTCTGCCATATGGGACCTAGGATCAAACTCAGGTCATCAGGGTTGGCAATGAGAGCCTTTAAGCATTTAGCCTTACTCACTGGCCCCGTCTAGGAATACAGGAACTTCCCTAATGAGATAATGTCACCTCCAAATTTATATCAGTACACTGCTGAAAATGTTCCCTTTGAGAATAGGCAAGAAAAAGAAGCCTATTATTGTGACAATATTCACAGATGGACTGATTGAGCCTGTATAGTAAAGCTATATAGGAAAGGTATATCAATCAGAAATGAGCTAATTAAACCATAAAATTGAATGCAGAAGTCTTTCTAAAATAAGTGACTTACTGAATCAGTTTGGGTTGAAACACTTGTTTTGCAATAGGACACAAATTATTTATTTATCTATTTATTTATTTTGGTGTTTTGAGAGAAAGTCTCATTATGTAGCCTTCACTGGCCTAGAACTCTCTATACAGGACAGGCTGTATAGAGATGGGCTATATTGAGCCATAGAGATCTGCCCTGCCTGTTTTTCCAAGTGCTGCCATTAGAGGCATGCCTCACCGTGCTAGGCATATAAAAGAACACATATTA
>JADRCH010000009.1:23842045-23873863 GCA_019843965.1 Rhynchomys soricoides
CTTCTTCTTCTTCTTCTTCTTCTTCTTCTTCTTCTTCTTCTTCTTCTCCTCCTCCTCCTCCTCCTCCTCCTCCTCCTCCTCCTCCTCCTCCTCCTCCTGAGCATCAAGGCTAAGATAGAGCTGGGCATGGAACCACATTTGTCCCAGTGAGACTGAAGATCACACCATAAAGTTCACACCATTTATCTCCGTACTTAGGCCTTTCTCTAGAGGGGAAAGAAAAGGCAGCTTAGAGGCTGCCCACTCAGCCATACAGCCTGATGTTTCTGGTGAGTATTACCTGAACTTTCTCAACATGTTTCGACAATGAGGCATTTGCTTCACGTAAACTTTCAGGAACAAATGAAGCTTCCCAAGCAAATCTTCTCAAGTTTGGGTTCAAATGAAGTATAAAGTATCTTGGAAAGTTGTGGTAAAATGAGTAAGGAAAGGCAGTAAAGTCAGTCCTAGCCTGCCTCTAGCCTCCTGTCTCTCACAATACAATGTCACAGCAGAGTGACAGAACCAGAGCTTAGGGATATCTCAGAGGTACATTCCTCTGGCTCGCTCTTTCTTTCTTTCTTTCTTTCTTTCTTTCTTTCTTTCTTTCTTGTTTTTTAGTATAGAATAGAGTTTATTCAGAGCATGGGGAGGGGAGTTAAGAGGGTAGTAGAGGCAGAGAAAGGCAGAGAGAGGGAGAGAGTAGAGAAGTAGAGGCCGGCCATGACCATGTAGAGAGAACGTGGGAAGAGAATGGGGGGGGGCAGAGCAGGAGAGAAGCAAGCAAGAGCCTGGCTGTTTTTCTTAATACATTGAGACCTAAGAAGTATGCTTTCTAAGCCCATCTGGGTAACCTCAGAGGTACCTGCATGAGGTACCTCATCGGTAGGTGACATATAAGATCCACCTTATGGAACTTTTTTAAAATTGACCAAAATGCAGGTCTCAACAGATATAAGAAAATTGAAATAACCCTTTGTATCCTATCAGACCACCATGGATTAAAGCTGGATTTCAACAGCAACAGAAACAACAAAAAGACATTAAAGACTTCCTAGAATTTAATGAAAATGAAGGCACAACATATCTAAACTTAGGGGACACAATAAAAGCAGTGCTAAGAGGAAAGTTCACAGTACTATCTGCCTTGATAGATCATTCTAGCAACTTAACAGCATACCTAAAGGCTCTAGAACAAAAAGAAGCAAACATACCCAAGAGGAGTAGACTGCAGGAAATAAACTTGGCGTTGAAATCAATAAAATAGAAACAAAAGAACAATAGAAAGAATCAATGAAACAAAGAGTTGGTTCTTTGAGAAAATCAACAAGATAGACAAACCCTATCCAAACTAATTAAAAGACAGTGAGAGAATATCCACATTAACAAAATCAGAAACAGTAAGGGAGACATAACAACAGACACAGAGGAAACCCAAAGACTTATTGGGTCATACTTCAAAAACGTGTACGCCACAAAAATGGAAAATCTAAAAGAAATGGATAATTTTCTCAATAGATATCACTTACCAAAGTTGAATAAAGATCAGAAAAACAATTTAAATAAACCTATAACCCCCAATGAAATAGAAGCAGCCATTAAAAGTCTCACTACCAAAGAGAACCCATGCCTGGGTGATTTTATCACAGAATTCTACCAGACTTTCAAAGAAGAGGAATACTAACATTCCTTAAATTTTTCCACAAAATAGAAACAGAAGGAGCATTGCCAAATTCATTTTATGAGGCCATAGTCACCCTGATACCTAAGCCACACAAAGACCCAACAAAGAAAGAATTGCAGACCAACTCCCCTCACAAATATCGATGCAAAAATACTCAATGGTTGCAAATTGAATCCAAGAACATATCAAAAAGATCACCCACCATAATCAAGTAGGCTGCATCCCTTAGATGCAAGGATGGTTCAACATTCAAAAATCTGTTAATGTAATCCACCATATAAACATACTGAAAGAAAAAAAAACACATGATCTTCTCATTAGATGCTGAAAAGCCTTTGACAAAATCCAACACTGCTTCATGAAAAAGTCTTGAGTGATTAGAGATACAAGGGACATACCTTAAAATATTTGAATAGAAGCATCCTACATGGGTGTTCCTTCCATAAACCAAAGGTTATTGAACAAAAATTTCAGTACTGTGTGTGGAATACTTTCTTATGAGTTGTTGGTCAGGAAGGCCCCGAGGATTATAGACCACTGTCTATAATGACCTTGTTTGTCAGAACTAGATGGTAAGATCCTATTGCTGAAGACACTATACTCTCGGGTGTGCATCATACTGGACTGGAACTGAAACATCCTTTGTGCTGGAGAGCTTTCATAGGTACTATGCAAATTGTTGTGTCTAGAGTTCTTCCTAGTTGTAGACTCCATGAGCTACAATAATGACCTTCTTAGCAAGGCATGTCTACAGGTGCAGTAGTATGAGGAAGATGAGACTAAGCAGCTGCTCTCAGATTGGACTTGAGGTCTATTCTGCAGAAGGGAATTCATGCCTGGTACTATAAGCCTGGTAAGGGAATGCATGTGACCGGGAAGTTTAGAGGCCCTAAAGAAAACCAATTACTGTTGTTTTGCTATGGTCTCAAACTCCCTTCTAAAATATGTTTAAACTCATGATTCATGCAGGTCTCATGTCTTCATAAAAAACCCAGTCCTCTTTTTGCAGTAGGTGGCAGTTAATGCAGAGACTCACAACTGGTCAAAGTGTGGTGAATAAGTATCTATGCTGTGCTCAGCCATAAAAGAAACAGCTATATCGTACATACCCAGGGCTCAAGACTAAAAGGATATCTACAGCACTCACCACCAGGTTAATCTAATAGGGGTGTAGGTGGAAAAATTTAAAAGCCAAGGTTGGGGAAGAGTGTTGTTAAACTGTTTTCTGGACATGACGTGGACATTACATTTACAACACACTGAAGCTATGGTTGTTTGTCTGCAGAAGAATCAAACCTGTCCTAATTTTATTATGTAATGGGTGGGTGTTCATGAGGCACATCCCTCACTAGGAGACTATGGGCAGTTAATGGTTGCCTAGGAGACTGCGTCATTTTCCTCAGTGGTATAACCTCTGATAAGCTGCCCACATTCCAGTAGATAACTTCCCACCCGTGCTCATCTGTAAGTCAACAGTGAGCACAAGTAAATAAACACACCCCAGACATTAAAGGAGGAGGGGGCTTCCTGAGAAGAAGGGCTTCTGCAGGAGAAAGGTGGATGAGAGAGCGCGGTGCGTGTATGTGTAAAAATGACTAAAATTTCAGTATTCATGTATAAAATTGACAAAGAAGGAGGGGAAGTAGATTTACAGGCTGTAAACATTTTCAATGCACTTAAGGTTTTGTAATGTTCCTTTTGCATTTCTTTACTGTCTTTCTCTGAAAGATTGAACTCTCTTTGGCACTAAGGGGTCTTAATTCTCACATCCAAAGCCTGCCCAGATTGTTCCTTCTCTAAAGGAACAATGAGATTAAGCTCCTCAGTTAAGGAGCAGCTGTACCAGGGGTGATTAAATCTGTCTGGATTCCATGTGGCCTGTCTCTCAGGAAATTTCTGAAGCTTGTGTGGCTTTCTCCCCCCACCCAGCTGTAATTGTTTTTCAGTAGATAAAAATTGCTCTGTAGATTTGCCCTGTTCTGCTGGGATGAAGTAACGAAAAGAGACAGTTTCAGCTGCCCAGATGATTGAATCTTGAGTCTGGCCTGGAAAGCTCAGCTCGGCCTGTGTTTTCCAAGAGAGTTTGTTAAGTGGTCAGCTGGTCACCTATGTGATTGGCCAGTCAAGCCTCTAGTGCCCTGTACACACAAGCACCCATTATACACCTGTCATGTGTAGGTGCCTGCATCTTCCCGCCACTAGCCAAGGTGGTAAGAGGTAAATCGAGAGGACTACAATATAGGAGCTCCTCATTTCAAGTCTTTGTGACAGTCACAGGGACTCCCCAGGTCTCCTCTCTCACAGGCTCAGTTTGTCTCCTCCGACCAAAGTGTGTCTAATCTAGTGACACCTACTTTAATTTACCTCAAAGCATCATGCTGTTTATTTTGAATATGCCTTTTTTTCTGGAGTGCCTTCTTCCATTTCAAAAACTCCCCTCTATCCATGTAAACTCATCTCAAAAGCATATGACATCTTACCCTGTTTGCTCTCACAGGAGGACTCTAAGCCTTTGCTTTCACACAGGCCACCAGTATCAACATGGTCAGGGAGCTCCTTAGTGAGGCCAGTTCTCAGGATCTGACCCTGGACCAGGATCTAGGGGGTGGGGCAGTGTCTTCTTACCACGAATGCTCCAGGCAAATCTGGAGCACTTGCAGATTTGAGAAGCACCATCTGAAAGTAAGGCTGGCAAACTGCCCTGTCAGGTAGACAATATTCTCATTTTGCAGCTGAGTTCCTCATTTAGGCACAGAGACATTGAGTTACACACCCAAAGCCACATTAGTTTACTACCTGATGCATTCCGCTCTTGGAATGTTCTTTTCTCTCTTTAGTAATTCCTTTGTTCTCTGCATTACCAAGCATGCTGTGTCCAATTTCTCTTTTCCCATCACAGTGTATGAGAAGAGATGTAAGTCTCCAACTGACCCAGGGACAGTGAGACCTTCCAGGTCACAGATAATGCAAGGAATTTTTGTCAACCCCACACCTGACTTGGGGCAGATGCTCATGGAATTTGTTTTTAAAATTAAATTTTTAGAAAAGAACCAACGCCAAGGTTTATAAACATGGTGATGCAATAAAGTAGATTAAGAATTGCCTTTAATGTTCTCCAGGAAGTGAAGATATAAAGACTCATCATGTCCATTTCATCACCTTCTGGTGGGTTTTGGGAGGAAAACTGGAATAGGCTCTGCCTTTATTAAATGCAGGGTTAGAGTGGCTATAATTCATCCCAGCACCCACTGACTACAATCAGTATTTATTATGTGCGAAATACTGTGAAAACTGAGGGGCAGAGCTAATTTGCTTTCACAAAAATTTATTAACGTTGCAACAAAGTCAAGAACCCGCCTGTACCGTGTGTATGTGAGAGAGAGAGAGAGAGAGAGAGAGAGAGAGAGAGAGAGAGAGAGAACGAACTAACTCAGGTCCCTAATTCTCTTTTAAGATTGTATTTCTATAATTTCTCACAATGTGGCAAAGATCCAAGGGTAAGCATGTGTGTGTGTGTGGTTTTTTTTTTTCTGAATAGAAGTGATTTGAAGGGAAGACAGTCCCAAGAGAAGAAATGATGTCTTGACCTGCTTGGGTTTTTCAGAAGGAAACCAGAGCAAGGAGGATTGGGGCTTGAGGAAATAGCCCAGAACACTGAAGCTCTACTGTTTGACTTCACAGTAGTCCTGTGCTAGCCTCTGTTGCCCACACTACTTAGGCAAGGCAACTGAAGCTGAGGAAGTCAATAAATGTTCTCAAGGTTTTAGTATCCCTAAGTGGCAAGTTTAAGGTCTGTTTCTGCTTCCCCTTAGGCCAATCAAGGGATCTGCCAAGCAATGTCTCTGAGCACTGGAGGTGGGTGAGGCAAAGGAACAACTGAGGCAAGGACCCCTTGAATTCTTCCACATAAGTTTTCCACCCTTTCAGCTCCCTGACTGAGTTCTGTCCGGCAAAGTTTGCTGGATGGTTGAAGGGACAGCTGCTGGTCCTGGGCCCTCATCCTGCTTAGTGCCCTGGGCAGGACAAACGCCTCCTCTGGGTCTTAATCCTCTAATCCCAGGCTTTAGGATTTACTGTGTCAGTGCTAAAAAATATTTTGAGTCAACACTGTGTTTCACAGTACAGATGCTACTTGACTCCCAGTGCAGTCACGTTCCAATAAACTGTCAGAAGTAGCAAATATGGTAAGTTAAATACTCATTCAGGCTCTTTATTGCTGACCATCCTAGCTCAGGTAGATATATAAATGGACAATATGACCAGCCCATGGTGTGGCTAAGGGGAAAGATTGTATTGCAGATATGAGAGAGAGAGAACGGCTGGAGGTATCTGCAGGATGCCTCCCTGCAGAGAGCAACCCTGTCCACTGCAGAGCCCAGGCTGCTCGCATTGACTGACTGCATGTGAGGGCTGGCATGGTTCCCCAGCATCACCTCCACTAGAGGGAATGGCCAACAGCTTTCAGGTGACTGTGCTCACAGACACTTCTTAAACTTTCTGACCTTTCTTTTTCTGAGAGGCCCTAGAGTCTGGTGGCTGTTTCTCCTTCCTACTGTTAGGTCCAAGGGAAGCTATGGTTTCCCCAAATGCCAAAATGCAGTTCAATGAGCAAAACCTGGACTATAGGAAGATTTCTGGTGGCTAGATAAGAGCCAGCATCCTTCAGGAACTTATGAAACTGGTTCCCATCTTCTGAAAGGAATCATTTCCCTTATCTCTGGCAGAAGGGACATATGGCTACCGTCTGGTGCCAAGCGCCTTTGGAAGCATCATAAGTACCTCTAATCCATTTCTAAGTCTATGCTAGCATCCTGTATCCTAGCCCTTGCCCACCTTCCCTACCCTAAAGCCCCTCTAGTTCCTGGGCTTCCATTCCCCCAACTACTCATTACCCTTGTAACCCTGCTATTATATAACTGTGACCTCTCTCTCTCTCTCTCTCTCTCTCTCTCTCTCTCTCTCTCTCTCTCCCTCACTCTCTCTCCCCCCCACTCTCTCGCTTTCCTGCCTCCCTATGTGTTTTTTTCTATTTTCTATTCCCTGCTGTTTTTACCTCCTTCACAGATAGCCCTGGCCATGTCCAGTCTGGAGCTCTTTTTTCTCTCTGCTCTGCTCTCTTGCAGACACCTCTGGCTGTTCTCTTTCATATCTACAATACAATCTTTCCCCATAGCCACACCATGGGCTGTTCATATTGTCCATTTATATATCTACTAGGGCCAGGAACCTCCTTTCCAGGACTTCACACCGAAAAGCCCGTGGCTTAGTTAGGGTTTTTATTGCTGTGAAGAGACATCATGACCATGACAGCTCTTATGAAAGAAAACACTTAATTTAGGTTGACTTATAGCTTTAGTCCATTGTCATCATGGCAGGAATCATGGCAGCACACAAGCAGACTAGGTACTGGAGAAGGAGCTGAGAGCTCTACATCTGGATTGGCAGGCAGCAGGAAGAAAGATTCACTGGGCCTGGCTTGAGCATTTGAAACCTCAAAGCCCATTCACAGTGTTACACTTCCTCTAACAAGGCCACACCTCCTAATAGTGCCACTCTCTGTGAGCCTATGGTGGCCATTTTTATTCAGACCACCACAGCCCCCAAATGTACTTGCTGCCCCCAACAGAGAGGGAAAGTCTTACATGGGCCCTGCTTAGGGCCCATCTTTATTCTGCAAAAGATCTGGTTTGTTTTATTTCTTGGCAAACTGGAAGAAGGCTGTTGCTTGTGTAAGAAGACTTATTACAAAGTGTTTTCTTGTATCTAAGAGATATCACACGATGTATGGTAGCTGGAACAACTTGAAAACGCTAATGATATCTTACAGGTTTATGCATGAAAGAAAAATGTGAAGATGTGAGCATAGATTTTATGTAAGAAGAGATATAGATGCATGTTTAAATTTACATCCATTGCTCATCGGTGATTGAGTGAATAAGACACCCAAGTTCTCAGTAGATTCTCCTTGAATAAGCCTCTGTCCTAAAATCTGTGCCCAAATTCCCATAATTAGGGTGCAGAGAGAGGAAGATCTCTGGTGGTCTCTAATCAGTTTGTTTAGCCAATCTTCGACTATCAAGTTCATTGAGAGACCCATATCAAAAGGTGAGGCAGAGAATAGAAGAAGACTTGCAGTGT
Source organism: Rhynchomys soricoides (assembly GCA_019843965.1). Classification (NCBI taxonomy): domain Eukaryota; kingdom Metazoa; phylum Chordata; class Mammalia; order Rodentia; family Muridae; genus Rhynchomys; species Rhynchomys soricoides. Next base: position 23,849,847 of record JADRCH010000009.1, read on the forward strand.
TGACCCCTGACCTCCAAACAGGTAGTATGCAAACTCACATAGATGCACTCAGCACACACACTACGTACACACTAAAAATAAAATCACAAAGGTCTCAGTGTGGTCAGTTTACAGTTTTGTGTTGGGTCACATTGATAGCTATCCTGAGGTGCATACAGCTTCACAGGTTGAGGGTCGGACAAGCCTGGCTCTTGACATGCCTGTGGTACTCAAGTATACACATATGAAAATGTATTAAGACATACATTGGAGATTTGTATTCTTAACAAAGAATACACAGGCAATGAGACACAAAGAAGAGAACAAAATCATAGCAAGAAACTTGCTAGAGAAATGGCTCAATTGTTAAGGGCACTACCTCCTCTTTCAGAGGACCAGGGTTAGAGTCACAGTACCCACAATGCAGCTCACAGTGTCTATGATGCCAAGTTGCAGGAGATCCAACACTCTCTTCTGGCCTGCAAGGGCACCAGATGCATATGATACACAGGCATACATGTAGGCAAAGCACCCATACACATACAAATTTAAATGATGATGATGATGATAACAAAGAACTCATTCTTGCAATGGTTTTCAAGAAATATGAGAGCTCAACCAATTTGGAATTTCCTTTCCTGGGGAGCAAATTGCGGTAGGACCTTGAACAACCTTGGGCAATTGTCTCTACACTGATATATCAGGACCCTTTAATTCTCACTTTAATTTAGCATGCATAAAGGACAGGTGTGTTTATCATTCTTGGTACCAAATGTGTGTTCATTATTCTGAGGTCACACTACCAATAAACATCAGTGTCAGAGCTGTACCCCACGTGCAGGTACTGGCGAGGGTGGGGCTTCTCATTTACTGTGTGACTAGTCCAGGCAAACTTTATTTGCAAAAACAGATTAGCAAAGGGCAAATCTCTCTCCACAACACAGCAACAGACTGAATTCTGGAGCACTTGGGACTTTGTGGTATCTCCTGGATGCAGCTGCAGCTGAGTGGTCTGTCCAGATGTCAAGATTCCAGGGATTCTGTACCCAGGAGGCCCTTCCCAGGTTTGGCAGATGAAAAAGGAATGTCTTGCTCAAATTGAATTTCAGATCAACAACTGATACATCTTAAGATCAAATTTACATTTTATCTGAAGTCGGGATTTGATGGGCATCTTTTTTTTTTTTTTTTAAAAAAAAAAAACCTGTGTTATCTCTTCCCTCTCCCATGATAACTGCCAAGTCCGAGAGCCTTCCATTTTCACACTCACAAATTAGATTTAAGTGCAAAACTCCAAAGATACATACAAACAAAACACCACAAAGAGCATCGATGAAACTTGGGTTAGGAAAAGAGACTCTGTGGGTGGGGAAGTTTCACCTCCTAAAATTTTTCCTTGTTAATTTTTTTCCTTCTTGCATTTTGGGATGTAGGTAAAAAAAAAAACCCTCTCAGTTTTACATTAGTAAATGAATTAATGACAGGATTCTTTTTCATTTCTGGCATATTTATTCACTATCTGTGGCTAAGGATAAAGGAAGTTGCATGTGATGTCACCTTGACTGTGTCTGAAATCAACTAAAATCCAAACAGCTGGGCCCTCCTGTGAGGGATTTTCTTTAATGGCTCCTTTGAGGTGGGAAGACTCTCCCTAAGTCTGGATCTTTTAAGGTCTGAAGACCCACTCCAAATCTGGGCCACACTTTTTGGTGGCAGCCCACTTAAAAGGACATGAAGAAAGGAAACTCTTGCTTTTTGCCTGCTTGCCCTCAGTGTTGCTGGCAAGTCCATCTATCCTATTTCTGAGGCATTATTACATGGGTGTTGGAAACTTCTTTGGGATTCCAACACTGATTGAAAACTTGCAGCTGTCTAGGACTGCAGTACCAGATTGAGACTGCTGAGATATCCAGTCTCATGGACCGGGTATCTACTGGATCCTTGGCTTTCCCATTAGGAGATAGCTATTATTGGACAATTCAGACTCCAGCCTATAAGGTTCGCTAATAAACCCATATATATACATATGTATATATATTCATTCTATTAGTATTATGCCTCTAGAGAACCCCAACTAATACGAATTGTGGTACCTTGAAAGGGAATGACCCTTATAGGCTCATATTTAAATACATGGTCTCCAGTCGGCAGAACTGTTTGGGAAGAATTAGGTGGTATGGCGTTATTGGAAGAGGTATGTCGTGGGGTTTGAGGTTTAAAACGCCCACTGCATCCCCAGTGTCCCTCTCTCTGCCTCATGCATTTGCGTCAAGATGTAAGCTCTTAGCTACTGCTCCAGCACCATACCTACTGCTTGCTGCCATGGTCTCACCATGATGGTCACGTCCTCACCTTCTGAAACTGTAGGCCCCCAATAAACAATACAGATCACAATGTCTCCTCACAGCAAATAGAAAAATTAACCAAACAAGAGGTATTGGGGAATCTCTCACACCTTCACAATGGTGCTATGGCCATTCCCATTTGACAATTTTTTTCAAGGACTATGAAAATTTTCCTTACAATTGCCAGATTCTAAAACAACACTGGCTATACCCTTTAATTATCAATTTGGTGTGTGTGTATGTGTGTATGTTAAGTGTCCAGGGAGACTGCTTTTTCATTTTCCAGATAACTTCTAAAAATAAAGAATCTGTGGTAAAGCTGTCAGATGACTCTGATATGCCTCTACTGGGGAGAGGAAATGTTAAATCCATGCAAAAGACTTATGCGAACTACAAAAGTATGCATTTTTCCCACTTAAATTCAAGAATCTAAGCAGTCTGCACAGGTATTAGAAAAGCCACTGATAAAATGATGGCTTTCTGTTCCTTTCCAAGGTTTCTGGAAAGACTCTAGGGACCAGGTCCTTTTTATCTGTTCACTTTATGCTTGTTCTTAGGAGCCAAATAAAACCACCTAGGATCTGAGTGGTTTAAGTTTAAGTGCAACAATACTTTCATCTAAGATACATACAATTTACAAACTACATAGGAGGCCACATGAGCAAAGAGCTTTCCTGTTTGAGTGTGGTTAAGATGCAGAGATGCAGGATTCCCTTCCTGGCAGGGTAACAATTCAGATCATGGCTGCTAGCTTTGACTCAGCTGCCGAAGCAGCATCTGTACTTCTGGCTGGAATGCTGCTTCTGGCAGTTAAAGAGATGGAAGAGTCAGGGAATGCTTCTGATTTGGTCTTCTCCCACAAATGACCTTGGAGGAAACTATGGCTCCTGAGGCTAGGAGCCTTAGGAGATCTGAAACTCCACTCTTCATTTCCAATGTTTGAAGCCTTTTTCTGGGTGTTAGGGGCACAGTGATGAACCAGATCTCCAATGCTTCCCATGTTAAGGAGTGATCAGTTGTTCAGAGGATCAGGCAGACAACTGTTCAGGACTAAGCACACAATTTCTCTTTCTCTTTTCTCGAATATATATATATATATATATATATATATATATATATATATATAATTTGTATTTTTGAATAACTGGACTGTCATCGTTTGTATATGCTTGGCCCAGGGAGTAGTATTATAGAAGGTATGGCCTTGTTGGAGTAGGTGTGTCACTGTGGGTGTGGGCTTTAAGACCCTCATCCTAGCTGACTGGAAGCCAGTATTCTGCTAGCAGCCTTCAGATGAAGATGTAGAACTCTCAGCTCCTCCTGTACCATGCCTGCCTGGATGCTGCCATGCTCCCACCTTGATAATAATGGAATGAACCTCTGAACCTGTGAGCCAGCCCCAATTAAATGTCCTTATAAGAGTTGCTTTGGTCATGGTGTCTGTTCACAGCAATAAGCCCTAACTAAGACACTGACTAAAGTCCATCTTCTTCTCATGTTTCCATTTGTTTTGAATACCATGGGACAGAGGATACGGAGAAAGAATAGAACTCAAACATACACACAAATATAGAAATACTTGCTGTTTTTAGTATTTAAAGTTCACGAAAATGCCACATTCTTTGCATATTTGTAAATGTTGTATAAAACTTTATATATAAGTTTTACTAACATTTTTGAGGACCAAGAACTTCCATTTTTTCTTAACTTTTTGTCTACAGGTCAAATGTAGAGCTAAATATTTAGTGTCTAGTGGCAAGAAAGAGCTAAGAATTGAACATTTACCCCTCTGCCGTTCACTGTGTGAACAGTGAATCTGTTACAGGGAGTGGAAAGCTTGGAAATCACTGTGGATATTTTGAATTCTATTTCTTGTTTTTTTGGTAATTAAAATTAAAAATATCATATCTGCCCCTCCTCCTTAGGCCTCCTGGTCAAAAGAATGGTCTTGGGCGGAGACATGACATTCTAATCTCCAAAAATCAGAATATTACATACTTCAAGGTTTCAAAAGTTTGAAATGAGAGCATTAAATTTCTGATCTTCTAAGACTTCGGGGTTTGATACAGTTGGACATAAAGACCCCACTTCCCAGTGCCTCTCGAGTGAATCCAGCTTGGCCTGTCAGTAAGCAAGTCAGGAGTCTACCCTTCTTGGAAAGCGAATTTATCTGAAGCCATTCTAATTAGATGGGAGGAATAATTATTCCCTTAATGAGATAGTATAGTATCCTTCCCAGAGGCTGCTTCTTGTGGAAGTGGCTTACAGAGCTGCCCTTAATGGCAACACTGTTAAGCCTGTCTTATGAAATTCATTCATTCATTCATTCATTTTCTCTCTCTCTCTCTCTTTCTCTCTCTCTCTCTCTCTCTCTCTCTCTCTCTCTCTCTCTCAATTTTCTATATTTTTCTTTCAGTTATTGGCCAAAAAGCTAAGCAAGCTTTCCCTGACTCTTTGGGCTTTTCCCTTTCTCTGTAGCCACTGCCCCCATTCTCCTATGCAACTGACTGTGGATTTCCATTGCTGAGTAAACCTGCTTCTTTGGATTCTAACAGAAAAAAATCTTGGCTCTCTTTCTTCTACTTCCCTCTTCTCAGCCGCTGCCAAGGTTTCCAGCTTGCAAGCCTTGTTGTTTTTCTTTCAAATGCTAATAATACCTTAAAGCTTTCTTTTGAGTCCATTTTCCATCTCTTTCATTAACAAGACTAAGAACCCCAAAAGCAAAGACTAATTTCCCCAATAACAAGCCCGCCCCTCTAAGATATAGAATGCTTACTTTTTAGACTTTTACACCCTGTACAAAGAATTTAATCTCTGTAATTTTTCAAATCTTGTTTGCCAGGGTTACTTCCTCCATCTGTATCCATTTAGATTACATGAGGTTATAAACTCCTGGAAGTTGGGACCCTGTCTATTTAAAATTATTTTGTAAAGATCAAAACCAGAGCCAAATGCCTTGTAAGATAATGAGCAATCGTGAACAGAAACTCAAAATGAGAGAGCCCAGGTCCATTCTGATAGATGGATTTGATTTGTTCTTATCTAATGCCTTTCTCAAATTATCACAGACTGAAAAATGTAATAAAATGGCCCAGCAGGAACTCAGACTACAATGTAAATTAAAACAAAATATCTGAATATGAAAAGCATGCAATCACTGTGAATAGATCTATAAAAAATCAATTGTTTATAAGAATAAACACAGGAAGGATCACACTGTTATGAGGACAGGGGATATATATGCCTCAATACTGTTAGTATCATGTGAGGCTAAAGAAAATTCAAGGGCAACCACCATTTTCTTTAGGTCAGAAGGAGGTGAGCCAATTTTCCTTCAAGCAGAGAACAGACACTAATAGCTGATACTGATACTATGTAGCAGGCCCCTCACGCATTAACCACTCCAACTACCTTGTGGGGTCACTACTACAACCATGGTTTTTCATTTCCCATCAACACAGCAAATATCTGAGGCTGAGTGTGAAGAATATATGAAGAGACGCTCACGGTTTGGGAGATTGAAGGTTCTAGATCAGGTGGTGACACTGGTTCAGCCTCTGGTGAGGGCCTCTTTAGCTGCATTCTGTCAAGGTGGAGGACATCATGGCAGATGTCAGAAGCCCATGTGAGAAGAAATGAGGATTTGACAAGAAGCTGGAGAGTGACTCAGGGGTTAGGCTTGCTCTTTTTATAACAACTCACTCTCTTGAGAACTAACCAGGCAGGTCACATGAGAACTACTGTAACCATAACCTGTTCTAGAGCAATGCTCCAGTGACCTAACCATGTCCATCAGAGCCTATATCTCCCTAGTTCCATACCATCCTAGTGAGGACCAAACCTCTAAACTATGAATACTCAGAGAATAATCCACGAATTTATCTCAAAATTACATGTGCATAGTGGAGCAAGAATTCAAATCAAGGCTGTATTAATTTCAGATAAACACATTTCACTTCTTTATCACATGGTAGAGACCTGGAACAATGAACACTCAGGAAGATCCTCAACTTCCCAGGGCAGGACAGTCCTAAAAGACCAATGCTGTGTTTTGTTTCTGGGGAGAACAAACCATGCTTCATCAAGGATGCACTGTACTTGATGAGCAGTTTTGATGTTACCTTTTCTTTATGACACCTCTTTGTCCCCACTATGTCATGTCTTTGACATGACAGTATGGCAGTCAATATGAAGTTATTTTAAGTGAAAAAAAAATCCCCAGCTGTTTTTTGTCCAGCAGTTTCCTCTGAATCAAAATATTACTTCCAGGAGGAAAGGAGAGGCTCACGAGACTCAGAAAATAAACAAAATGTCACTTATTTGGAAAAGCAGAAACGTCAAGATTCTCAAAGGCCCCTGCCCAGCTTTGTAGAAGGTATGAAAGATTGCCTGTGGAGACTGAGCAGCACAGCTGAGAGGAGATTCTTAGACCAGTAGAGCTGCCAGCTAGCTGTGCAGTCAGCTCCAGGTCAGCGGCTTCCATGACTCATCACCCATGTTGGGGTGGGCCTTTTGGTCATCCAGTTGCTTTTAAGTCATCTCTGCTCCTGTAAGTAATCCCTGAATAAAAACTCTTTGGTTCCTAGGTGGAACTTTGGTACAGTTGTTATTTTGTTATGTTGTGAATTCTGTTTCTTGGGAATTCTGTTCTAGAGTGAGGCACTCAAGCATGTGTGTGTGTGTGTGTGTGTGTGTGTGTATGTGTGTGCATGTATGTATATGTGTGTATGTGCATGTTTGTGCACGTGTGTGCATGTGTGTGTATGTGTGTGTGTATATGTGTGTGTGCATGTCTGTGTGCATGTGTGAGTGTGTCTGTGTGTGTGTGGTGTCTTCCCAGAAAAACTTTCTCATGTCACAGATGACTGCTAGAGCTTTAAACAACTCATTCTGAATACTTCCTAAAATGTATTGTTTGAGCTAATCATCATTTGATACTATCAAAGAATTTAGTTGGTTTTATACTTAGCTGAGACCCAAAGGGAGAATTTATAACATGAAAAATGGGCTCATCTTAGTTAGAATTAAGATATTTACTCTGGTATTAAAATGTTTATCATATATTGTCCATCTTAATTGCTTTGACAGGGCAAGTTTGTACATCTCCAAACTACATGTTCAGAATTTTTTTTTGATACAGACTCTCTCCACATAGCCCTAGGTACTCTGGAACTTACCATGTAGATCAGACTGGATTCAAACCCACAAAGATCTGCCTGCCTCAACCTCCCAAATGCTGGGATTAAAGGTGTTTACACCAAACCCAGCTGTGTTTAGAATCTTAATCTTACAATTCAGTTGTTACAGAACAAAGTATCTTGCATTGATAATTCTATTCAGTCTTTGCCCTGCCATCCTGCTGGTTTTTCTTGGAATTTTAAGAACTGATTACATAAGGACTGACAGACTTTGATAGAATATTAAGTAGTATGGAATAGAAAGAAAGATTAGTGAATTACCAAGCACTAAATTAGTACACTAGATTTACAAGTTCTCACCTGCCTTAATGGTAGAAACAGTAGAGTCTAGCATCAGAGTCAGCTCTCCCCGTTCTAGTCTGTCTTGGAGAAGGTTAATGGTGAGGTTTTCTATCATCCCCTGTACTGCTGCGTGAGCATCCCCAGCTGTAATAAGTGTGACTGCTGAAGTATGGAATTTGCAAATATCTTAACACTTTTTTCTACACTAAGCAATATGCTTGATCAGATCTAATTGGGTTATTTATAAATGAGTATGACAAAGACACCAGATGAAAATGCTTGTAGTTTATAACATAATTAGCTTTGGCTGGACAGGCATTGAAAGTGGCTTAAACAAAAGAATGGATATATGTTCCAAATACTAAACCTTTCAAAATTAAACTTGATAAGGCATAATCACTTGCATAAAGTAAGAATAAATAAAATTCTATGGTATTTTACTAAGTTATTTTTATCACATAAACTTACCCAATATATAATTGAGTTTATTAATTTTAAATGTGATCTTAGACTAAGTTTAATTTTTTTGAGACAATGCAGTAGTTTATGTGGCTTTAATATAATTCCCCTTGAGAACCATTTATTCTCAGTGTATTGACGTGATATGAGTCCTTTTTCACTACCTTTAGCGTGGCAGCACAGTAGAAAACACCTGCACTCTCTTCTTACATGGGCAGGAAATTAGTTTCTACAGACAATGTCTAAGAACATTCTGAGAACTTGGATTCAGCAGGACTGACTGTTGCTCTCTTCTAATTGTTGTTTAGTTCTTGATAGATTTGCCAACTACAACATCAATCTACTATTCAAATTTGTGCATGAGAATGAAATTCTAAATAGTGTTTCTCTCTAGAGCCTGTAGATACATGATTAAACACATGATATAGAGGGTAATTCTTCCTATTTTTTTTTTTACATAATAACAGACTAAGCAGCAGCAGCAGCAGCAACAACAACAACAGCAACAACAACAACAACAACACGACAGATCTTGTTTACTGTTATTAGCTTTGTGTTCTGCATGAGCCCAAAACCCTATGTCAACTCCTCTCACAGTTCTATGGAGTGTTATGACTAATGACACTACCAATGTTTCCCATCTTCAGAAGAGGAAGAAGAGCTGTAGCAAGAGTTATGATCACATAACTTCAAAGGGTTTAAGTCCAGGCATGGTGTCTTTGCAAGTAATTCTTTTATATTCAGAAGCTGTTCTTTTTAGTTGTCTTAGTGAAGTTTCATTGATTGGAAAATATTAACCTCAGATCACATGAAGAATGAATGCAGTCTGTCTACACAGCTGGACAGATTTGTTTTTTCTTTTTGTCCTGTACCATTCGCGCCTAGTCAATATTTCCAAGGTAACCATTTATAAACACATTGCTATAATATGGCACAGCCCATATTTAAGTCTCCTAAAACCATTTCCTATCCCACTCAAATGGTTTTTCTGCATTCCTAATTTTCTCTCCACGTAGTAGTATATTTATACTTCAAATATTTATTTTTCTTCGGTGTCACATACATGATGTGTGACTCCTATGCAGTGATTTTCCTCATTAATTAATCTGTGCCTTTATTAATTCATTTCAATGAACATTTGTAAGGCAATGGGGAAGTTTTTATTTTGCTCCTACACAAGGCAGGAGAGAAGTCAAAAAGGATTCCAAATTGTTGAAAGCTGTCAATAATTCAGATGAAGGAACCTTAAGAAAGGCTGGTTGGGAGTGGTGGCTAGGAGTTTGGCTTAGGACATACAAAATCTGAGGTTCAAGTAGTAGAGATGGCAAACAGGTAGCTGCAGCCCAAATCTAGAACCTCAGAGTAACACAAGATGGACAAGATGGTAAGTGTGCATGCTCACTTACAAAATTGAGATTATTTTATGGATAATATACCCACTGTTTTATGGATAAAAAACCACTGTTTATACTGAACATTTTCTCATATGGTAAAATAACATTGTATGTTTTGATGTTATATAAGAATCTAACATTTAAAGTTAAGATATTTATCCTTTTTAAACCTCTCTCACGGACACCTTGGCATAATTATCCTGATGGTTCCTTACAGACAAGGAGAGTGAGGCTTCAGTGTTAAAATGCCTGTTCCACATCAGCACCATTCCATGGAGATCAGATTCAAGATCAGATTTTGTAGGGCTCCTTTCTTCAGCCCACCTCAACCTCTAACATGACATTCCCAGTTCCAGTTTCCTGGAACCATGACAACAAGCCATGTCAGGGCTTACTGCAGCAAAGGATCTGTGAGGTTTCTTAGGATGCTTCCCCCAAACAGACTCTGCAGTGACACAGTCCGCACTGCATAGCCCGATGTGCAGCTTCTATCTAATCTGATCAGTTATAGATGAATTCGGTAGTGTACTCCGGTCATTTCCTCAGTGTACCATAAGCTAGTACCATAAGCAAGCCACGCATGCACTCCTGCGTCCTTGCTTACTTTCCCAGCCCCTGAATCCTGACTTAAGTCAGCAATCATTCTGTTCTGGGGGCAAGATTTCAGATGTCAAACAGGAGGAAAACCATTGCTTATTCACAGGGCTGCACCTTAAAACATCTTTTTGATAAATGATGGCCGTGGGTTGTGGGAGAGTCTGGGCAAAGCCTGGGGTTACTACAATTCCTTTAGAAGAGATGAGAAACTGACATCTATTAGGGGGAAAAGACAGATGAGCAGCCACTGTCAGTTGACGTTTTCCTTTGGCAATGCAGAGGGCTGTATATATTTTTAATGCATGTGAACAAAAAGACCCAGACACTAGGATTCGGAAAGCAGGAGGCATGAAAGTAATATATGCTTCTTTTCATGGTGGAAATGGGAGATTGTTTATCTAAAAATAGTTTTGCCAAGCCATACAAAACAGTTACTATTTTGTGCACTGTAGGAAGGGCTGTTTTAAACAATAGTTTGTCTACAGTGTCTCCATTTTTTAAAAATTACTAATAGGTTTTGTAAGGATCTAAAGAAATCATAGTGAGCTTTCTTGCTTTTTAGCCATTAGCCTCCCTGGCAGGTATTTCAAATACCAACTTATTTAATGCTTGAGGGAACTATTTTACCCTACAGGGACCTGAGATGTGTTTTGTCACACAGGAAGGGGAGGCTCTAAAATTTTGGCGGAGAGCCTTTCAAACTAATGGAGGGGAAAAAAAAGAGAACAAAACAAAATAAAACGCCCACCCAAACCAAAGCAAAACCAACAGCAACAGTAGCAAAAACTATGCCTAACAAAAGAAACCTCACCGGCTAACTGATGCAATTTTACTTTGCTAGGAAAACCTTGAGCATTTTAGGAGTCTCCAGCTGCAATTAGACATCAAAGTTCTGCAGCTCTGTAACTGTGTGGCTTCTACCTCCTTGTTGCCCTTGCTCTGGGTTCCATTTTTGCTTCTTTGTTGTTCTTTACTTCTGACATCCAGGCTTTTTCCTTCCCAGGATTGCAGCTAGTATCACCTTGGGTGACAGTTGATCCATGATGGAACATATATGGTACCAAACTTATGTCATGACTTCAGCTTGGTGGTGGTGGTTTAAGAGGAAAGATGATATATCAAGACACTTCTTAATCTTTGGCCCAAGGTTTCTAACCCTTTAAGATGAATCCATTTCTAGAGAGGTCTGTAGTAACAGAAGAGGTCAAGGGCCCTCTCTATCTGTGTTGCCTAATGAGGTAGCTGTCAGCTCTTGTGGTTGGCCCTCATTTGGAGTGTCGCCACTGCAATTGAGGTGTAGATCTGCAATACTGTTGAATTTTAGTTAATTAAGCTAAAATACATACTCAGGTTAGGCAAGTCTGCAAACAGCCTGGAAACATGACGAGCTATCTCTCTAATATGAAATCTAAGGGTACATTATGTGTTTCTGACAAGACTTAAGCCTCTAAACTGGATTTTTGTTAAAAATAATATACTATATTTACTTAATAGAGCTCAGAGATTTAGTATAGAAAACTAATATCTGAGATAAAATATTTCAGCAATCTTAATGCCTCACCATTGATATCTAGGAATCTTGTGGGATAGGATGATACACTAAAATGATATACGTACAGTAGATTAAATCAAATACATTACTGTGGCTGTTTGAATAAGAGTGGCCCTGCAGGTTTACATTTGAATATTCTGTCCCTAGTTGGCAGAATCTTTTTGGGAAGGATTAGGAGGTGTGGCCTTGCTGGAGAAAGTGTATTATTTAGGGGTAGACTTTGAGATTTAAAACGACCCACACCAGGAATAGTCTCTCTCTGCCTCCAACTTTTAAATAAGATGTGAACACTTGACTACTGCTCCAGTGCCAGACTGGGGTCATGTTCCCCACCATGATGATCATGGACTCACTCTCTGAAGCTGTAAGGAAACCCCCAATTAAATGCCTTGTTTTATAGGTTGTCTTGGTCATGGTGTATCTTCACACAATAGAAAAGTCAATAAGACAATTATTAAAATTAATTTTACCTGTTGATTTTGCTTTTAAAAAACAATACAGCTATTTGTAGGTTTTAGATTACATATGCAGCATCAGTGTATGCTATTGGACAGTACTGCTTTTATACTTGCTATTATTTACTACAAACTCTTAATAAAATTTAGACAATATTTCAAGCATTAAATAGGCTTTGTTGATTTTTAACATATGAATTTGCATAAAAATATTAAACCAGTTATACTATATGCAAATTACTCACTACCTTTCTTAAATATTATATTGCTGTACAAAGAGGAAGAACCGGAATTCTTGAGTGTCTTATAAGAAAAAGTGTGTTTCCCCAATTGAAAAATAACAACTGCTACTATGCTCATTTTTCTACTTCAAAGGACATAGCTAAAGGCAGCATGACTCCATTCTTCAACCTGCAAAGGCATCCCCTGTGGGAATGACATTGGTATCGAGATGCAGCAAAGATCTCTCTGAGCTTGGTAAGCAAGCCCACAGTCAGAACAAGGTTTTCTGTGGGTGGATGGAGGCTATGTACTATGATGTTCTCATGTGTACATTCATATTTCATTATGATTCGCCCATAGACTGTTTGTTTCTTCCACTTCACCACTTCAAGTAAAACACCCACAGCATCACAACACACCCGAGGCACCCTGCCAATTGAGTGGGAAGTTCAAGGAACTCCCAGTTGCTGTCAGTTGGAAAGACAGAGCCAACAAGATAGAGGATTCCCTTGGTATCCACTCTGATGATAGAGTGCCTCTCCTATATGCTGGTCCCAGCTCTGTAGCATTGAATACCAAATGAATTTTGATTAAGGAGGTTACTTATATTGACAACATCAGAAAAATCATCATCTTTCCATGGTTAAATATGCTTTGACTTTGTTTTACATTTGTACTAATACTTGCTCAGAGTTTCAATGAACAGTAACATTTTAGACAGGTCAACATGCAGGCTAATTGTTTTGGAAAGGGAGCATGTGTAAAGTGAATACAAAGAGGCAGCTGGCCAGGCAGAATGGATGCTTCCATCTCTTGTTCTGAGACTGTTTCCTTAGGGCCTGCAGTGGCTACTCTGTTAATTATCCAAGATGGAGTTAGAATCTCAAGATGTGGTAAATAAATTATATAAATTAAAATAATGGATTCTTTGGTGAACTGTCTATGTTCTTTGTAAAATAGGTATTTCCATTTTTTTTTTTTAAATGCTGGTACAAGTGGTAATGCAATCTTAAAAATATTAAACGAATTGCTTTTTAGAATCTATCTGTATGACACATTATTAATCTTCAGACTGAAATGTAAGTTTCTATACATCAAACTCAATAGATACTGAATATCCATCCATGTCCTTGGTATCATTCGAATGCATGGTATCAAGGCAGCCAGCTGGGAATGCCCTTGATCTCTCTCATTGGCACTGTAACTAAATATTAACTGAGCATAAATTATTGAATGGATATCTTATAGTATACATAAGGTCACACGTTTTATGGGTTGGAAACTGAATACGAACATACCCAGTCAAGTTATATACATTACACATTACAGTACCTTTGTTTTCCTAGAATCAAGGAGGGACAATTTTGATACCTTCCTGGCACTCATCTAGTTTTTGTTTGGGGTGGGATATTCTTGGTTATACTGAATTGATAAGGGTATTTCAGTTTTCTTTAGAGATACAGATGCCTCTTTGGGCAAACATAAGAAACTCAGAAACAATGAGATTTTGTTCTATCTTTGGTCTTCCTTCTAATCCTCCCGTGGTTTATCACCCTTCTCACTATATCTTAAGGAAGTGCTGGTTGGTGTTTTTAGCTTGCTGATTTTGGCCTAGGTGATTTGAGTCTTAAATGCTCTTAGAGACATCAGTGATCCCACAGTAGGAAGCCTCTAACATGTCCTTAGACCCTGGCCTCCCAGAAACGTCCTTTGTGTTATCTCCTCCCTCTGAATGTGGCCTGAACTCAGTGACTTGCTCTGAGCTGATAGAGTTGGGCAGACATGTGCAACATGAGACTGTGGTCACAGAGGATTGGCTTCCTTCTTGCTGACACTCCCTTTTCCCTCTGACAGGAAGAAGCCTTCATGTTATATATATCTCCAAAGACAGGCTCACAAGCAGGAACTAAGGGACAACTCGGGTCAAGAGCCAGAGAGGAGCCAAGGCAAGCCAACATCCTAGTGAGTTTGGAAATGGGTCTTCCCTGGCTAAGTCTTGAGATGCCAACAGCTCAGGTCAGTAGCTTAACTGTAGTTTTCTGACAATACCTGAGCTAAGTCCCACTTGGATTTCTAATCCCCAGAGATGGTGCCATAACAAATACAGCTTAAGCCATCAGACTTGGAGAGACTTGTCTCGAAGCAGTGTACAATCAGTACAACCTCTAATACCAATGATAACACATTCACTTTTCTGAAAGCGTCACGAGGCCGAGATCTGGTTCTAGTGCCTCCTTCCATGTCTGCTGCCCAGCATGCTGCTTGGCAAATTCAGAAACCCAAAACCAGTTTGAGAATGAGTGAAGGGAGGAAAACAATAACAAGTGTCTTAGTCAGGGTTTCTATTCCTGCACAAACATGACCAAGAAGCAAGTTGGGGAGGAAAGGGTTTATTGAGCTTACACTTCCATGCTGCTGTTCATCACTAAAGGAAGTCAGGACGAACTCAAGCAGGTCAGGAAGCAGGAGCTGATGCAGAGGCCATGGAGGGATATTTCTTACTGGCTTGCTTTCCCCTGGCTTGCTCAGCTTGCTTTCTTATAGAACCCAAGACTACCAGCCTACAGATGGTACCACCCATAAGGGGCCCTCCCCCCTTGATCACTAATTGAGAAAATGCCCTACAGCTGGATTTTATGGAGGCATTTTCTCAACTGAAACTCCTTTCACTGTGATAACTCCAGCTGTGTCAAGTTGACACACAAAACCAGCCAGTACAACAAGAAGGAGGAAGAGTAAAAAGCTAGCACCAGGAAAGGAATGGAGACTTGAGTTGCAGGTTACCTGACAGAACTGAGAATTAAGTTAACTGTCCTGGACTTATAGTCACTCAAATGACTTCACTTCCTGTCTTAGGGTATCTATTGCTTCGATAAAACAGGATGGCCAAAGGCACCAAGTAGAAGAAAGGATTTATTTCTTCTAAAACTTCTCAGGTCACACTGAGGGCATTAGGGACAGGAAGTCAAGGCAGAAAGCTATAGAGAAGCCTTGGAGGAACTCTGTTCACTGTTCTGCTCTTCCTCGCCTGCTCAGTCTGTGTTTTCATACAACTTGGGAGCAGCAGCACCCACAGTGGCCTGAGCCCTTCCATCAATCATTAATCAAGAAATTGTCCAACAGATTTACCTGCAGCACTGTCTCATGAAGTCATTTTCACAATTGAGATTCCTCTTCTAGAACAACTCTGGTTTGAGTCAAGCTGACACAAATCTAGCCAATGTGCTTCTATTTCTGACATAATTTTATATTTGGTGAATTGCTTAACATGCTCTTAGCAGAGTTCTCCTCTTGGATACGTGCTAGAACCTTTAAAGAGCTTTGTTGAACGTGGGAGTGTAGAATGCCCATTCTGTTGGGTGGCTGGGTCTGGCTGGCCATGTGTGCTTCTGGAAGGAAGGCTCAGCTCCGTGATCAGCTCCTGGCAGCCTACACATGGTCTTGATCACGGTACCGACTTCCCACTGCTGAGGATGCCTGAAGCAGAAGCAAGTCAGAGAGCACAGTAGACCACAGGGCTTTGTGAGGGTCAGCTAGTTGATGGGGTAGGGGGATGCTATTCCCAAGAAAAGCTGTACCCTCTGTGCAGATCACTCCTCCTGATGATGGGGAATGTTTTCCTGTCTACCTGAGCATCTGGGAACATCAGGAGAATATGGAATAGATATTCAGACGCTTACTTGCAGACTTGGAGAGGAAGCACTTTGGGAGGAAGTAATAACTTTTGAAGAATTGGTGATCTGATTTAAGGAAGACTCTAGACAGCAGTCTCAAGGCAGGGAACGGAGAGAGCTTGAGGGAAGTGGGAGAGCTTGGCATCGATGTGAGTCTAAGAGGAGCCATAGATAAGGGGTAACTGGTCAATGCTCTCAATGATCTGTATGGGGAGGGGCGGCTGATGTCAACACCATGGCCTAGGCAACAGTGTCTCCTCGTTCTCTTACTTCAGCATCTGTTCCCTAGCCCTCACCATGGGTTTTTAGTCTGGTAGAGCCTCCTGGTGTTCTCCATGATCTTACTGTGGCACAGAATCCACAAGTCAGCACCCAGCTGTAAGAGGGTAGCTAGAATATAAGGTGAAATGTGTCACAAGATCAGAACTGACAGAGACTCGAGGCTGAATGGGAACTACAGCGGCTCAGCCCCAACTCGTCTCTCCACCATGGGAATCCTTCAGAAAGGGGTATTGGCCTAGAGGAAGGGCAGGGGAGCCACTGAGCTAATGTTTCACAGGCCCAGGGACTGATAGATACTATAGGAGCTCAGACACAGAGGCATAAAGAACAGGATAGGTCTCACTCAGCTCAGCTGGTGCAGTGAGGTGCTTAGCTACCTTGGGGCCTCTCATTTGTCAGGAGGTCAATTAGGGGAGGTGTGGGGAGAGAGGAACTTCTCTAATAACCAAAACCCTCTGTCTCCTCTACTTCCAAAGGGCTAGGGACATTCTGTATATGACTCAAAAGTTTGCTCTACCATTTAGGCCACAAACGAGGCTTTACATTTGAAAGGGAACCAAGGGATGATGAGCAATAGCACAGTGAGAAAGCGTTAAGTTAGAGCTAGACTGGAGCTTTAATTAACATCAGGTGGCTGCCAAGAACTTTGGCTCAGTCAGGCGTGCAACAGAGACTTCAACCCTGGGTCTGTTCATAACTCTCCAACTCTCTGCCTGTTCCCAGGAAACCTGCATGTGCCCTAACACTGAGCTTTCTTCTGCTGCCACAGAGCTGTCCTGTTGCTTTGCTGACTTCTTTCTCTGATTGACAGGTTGCAAGTCACACCAGTGTTGTGGAAGGCAACAGAAACATTGCGGGTCTGTGGTGAGATTTCTCAAAGGACCTCAGAGGCTTTTCCATTTCTTTCTTTCCATTCCCTCCTGAATGATCAGAACAGGATTCCCCCTCACTACCTTTTCATGTTTGATTTCTGTTCACTCACTAACAGCTTGTTACGAACCCTGTGCATAGACTGGTGCTGGGCCTCAATCTCAGGACCTTGGGCTTGTTCAATGTGAGCACTCTATTCTTGAGCTACACCCCCAGCCCCTCCGGGGCTTATTTTTTTAGAAAGTTTTTGCAATTATGATTTAATTATAAAATTTCTCCCTTTCCTTTCCTCCTTTCAAGCCCTCTCATATACCTCACCTCACTCTCCTTCAGTCATGGCCTCTTTTACTTTTTACAAATTATTATTGTATGAATATATGTGTATAAATATAACCTGTTTAGTCTGTATAATGTTGATTGCACATGTTTTCAGATCTGACCACTTGGGGCTGGACATCCAATTGGTATGCTTTTTCCTGGGGAAGACCACTTTAGCTCCAAGCTTTCTTCAGTTGCCTATAGTTCTTTGAATAGGGCTGAAGTCTCATAGGATTTTCTCTATTCACTCTGGCACATTCACTCGTATCATTCTTGTTCATCTCATGTTTAGGAGGTCATGTTGGTGAGACCCTATGGGTGTAGTTTCTGATATTACTACAAGACACAAACTCACAGAAAACTCCCTGATTCTGGCTCTTACAGTCTTTTTGCCCCCTCTCTTTCCAGCCCTGAGGTCCTCCTGCATTTCTCACAAGCTGGGTAGGGCAGAGCCTGCTTCTGTGGGCTTCCCCTTTATAGGACACCCAGTGCCAGGGCAGGGCATATATAGAGCGTTTGAAGTAAAAGCTGGGATGGAAGGTGTCCAGTGAGGACCTCTGACTCACTATTATTAGACTCTTTATTAGATGATATCCAGGAAGCAAACAGGAATTTGAACAGGGACTTTTGGGTTGAGCTCCGATGGAGTTGTAGTTTTAACAGGACACTTTATAGGCAGCTTTTCCAGTATGGTGCTGGCAAGAGCCAGGAAGGTGGCTCTTGTGCAGTTCCCATTGGCACAAACACCATGGGCGCACAGTTTCCAGATTTCTCTTTGTTTCTTTAGCTTGCCTCCAAGTAACCTAAGTCAGGCAAACGTGATTGCTCCCATATACTGGCTGCCACCTGTCTTATTCGATGTCACATAATACAGTGTTAAATTCAGGAAACAGAAATTAAGCACAACGCATAGGCTTTCTGAGCCTCAGTTTCCTCTGTAAAACAAGCAACCAGCAGCTATGAGTAGCAAGCAAAAGACCAGGGAGAGTTCATTACTACATGGCATCTGGTAATGTCTCATGGAAACCAACCGCAGAAGTTGGCGAAACCATTCACCTTCAGGGGCCTCACACATAGGCAGGGGCCTGGATGCTCTTGAGGGGAATGTTGCACGGAAAGCCTCCTTCCAAGTGCTAAATGTTTGACTGAGAGTTTGCAGATGGAGAGACCCATTGGAAATGAGTAGGAAGGCAGGAAGCTCCTTTCCTGTCACTAAGAGGAGGCCCTGTCCTAGCTCCATGCCTTCTGGGATCATACACATTCACAACAGCTCAACAACAGTGCAGCTTAGTCAGATAACACCTCAGTGGTGTGAGACTAGACCCCTCCTCTGCTGTGATCCTTAGACCCAGGTACAAATGGCATGACTACACACAAATGACCCCCTCCCAAACCACACAGGCTAGAATCATAAGCAGAGCCAGTTTCTCAATGCCCTGTACCCAGTTTTCTCCAAAGGTAAGCCATCTCCACTGTGCATTTATGTCCACTGCTGCTCAACTCTTCTATCACTGCTCTGATCGGATAATCCTCAGCTCTTGCCTGGATGACTGCAGAAGCCCCTTGTCATGTCTCTTTCCTCCTCTTCAGAAGCAGTTCTCTCATCTGTGGCCTCTGCACTTTCGGTCCATTGCCTGCATGCCTCTACCCTTGACTAGTTGTTCTGTTTAGGCCCGAGTTAGACATGTCAGCATCAACCCCCACCTCAACCCCAAGTTCTCTCTGCAACTTTCTATCTCTATCTCATTTGGTGTTTTCCCCTCGGAGCTCTCAATGTAGCCTCTTCCATTTATTTTACTATCGTGTTTGGTTTTGTTGGTTTGTACCTAGGACAAAGAGGTTCTGTATGTTCTGTTCCCTCTACCTCCACAGCGTCTGGAACACTGTCTGATACCTTTGCTAGATGATCCTGATATAGTTAAAAAAAAAACAAACCCTAAAACTAAAAAATAAAGGGCAAGAACCCTAAGCACCATCCCTGTGTGGTAATTCCATTGACTCTTCCTGTGAGATCCATAACACACACATGCAGTTTCCCTTGGGAATCTCACTGAAGGACAAGCTAGTTTAAAGTATGCAAGGATAATGTGAGTGCTGAGAAAATCACAAGTTTGATGAGCTAGAAAATAATGCTTAAAACACAAACACTATTCAGAATTCTCCCAATGAGTTGTCATGGGAAGCTGTGAAACAACTTGAGTGATGGAAGTTTCTAGACTCTTTAAGTGCAGGTTCAACACGTCTTCTTACAGAAGCAATGCAATGCTATGACAAATACACTCTATCCTGCATGCTAACTGGTGAAGGAATCGCTTATGAAATTGCACAAGCCTGATCCTCCCAAGTCTCTGGCTAGGGCCCAATTTCTCATCAATGATGAAACCATACAGCAGAGACAGAGGAATCTTCAGAATCTGAGGGTACAAGCCATTCAGTCAGAGTTCCCAACTCAGCTGCCAGGGCCGATTCCCAGGAGCTGGAATTTCATTTCAGCCAAGTTAGAAGTGTCTAGTACTTATCTGCAGGGCTCTTAATCGTGGTCCCCTATTGATGGTGCTGTTTCGGAACTTTTGGGGGTATGGCCTTATGGAGGAAGAACGTCATTGGAGGTCAGCCTGGTGAGTTTAAAGATTCTGCCACTTGAAGCTCTCTTTGCTTCCTTACTTGTGAGACCAGCTTCCTGTTGCAGCTGGTGTGCCTCAGCTTTGCCATCATGGTCTTTTATCCTTTGGGAACTGCAAACCCAGATAAACTCATCCATAAATTCCGTTGGTCAGAATGTTTTATCGTAGCAATAGAAAAGTAACTAGTGTAGTATTTTTGACAAATAGCCTAGTATTGCCATGTAACCAAATGTACTCTGAAAAGAAAATATAATTTAAGTCCTCTCACCCCTGTTTTCTTTCCTGCCCTGCATTTCCTTCCTTTCCTTCTCTCCCTCCTCCCTGCCCCTCCTCTCCTGCCTTCTGTCTTTCTGTCTCTGTGTCTTTCTCTGAAAGAAAGCTGAGTTTATTCGTTTACAAATCAGTTTACTGGCATGTTTTAAGATAGTGGCATGCTGATGTGGCCAAGAACAGAATGGGATGAACAAGATCTTTGAAAAACAGCTGCTGAAAGTTCATCTGCTCAATTAATGCAGGCCAGTCAGAAGGAAACGAAGACACGTGTTTTCATAACATTAATCAACTCAGCGTTTTCCCCTAGACTATTTTGGCTACTTAATTTTTGATGATTATTGAAGCTAGCTTTAGTTGATCACCTATTATCAACGCAATAATTTACATGCATTATTTAATCCTCACAGCAATGCTGACATTCATGACAGCTGTTTTCAGAAAATAAAATCAGTGCTCATGGTGGCAGAGTGCTTATGAGCCATGCTCACAGTCTGGACTTAAACTGTGTCAGGCTATGGATTCCTGGCCTTTCTGGCTTGTGCCATTCTCTCCAGCCATTTACAACTTCTCCTTCTTGGTCTAGAGTCAGGATGGTCTTGTTAATTTATGTCATCTTAGACTTAAATATGACCATATTTGTTAAAGATTACATACATTCCAGCATATCATACATGCAAAGAATATTGTTTCCTCTAAGTTTTCTTCATATCAGTTAGAAAAAGATAATAGAGAACTTACAGCATCTATTTGCTAACTATTTCCCTTTATGCATTATCTAAAGACTTCTTTGCCAGTAACTACCCAAGACGATATCATTAATTATATGAACATGGACTATTAGACCACAGTTGACAAGAATATCCTGCTAGTATTTCAAATAACACCTGATGATGGTCATTGGATTCCTTTCTATTCACCGAGCTTCGTAGTGAGAACTTGTTGTCTGATACAAGGAATTCCCATTACTTTTGCTGTGTCTTCCTTACTTTTTCTTGTATAAACACTGGACTTTCTCATTTACTGTCATTAATTAAAATTATGATTGCTAGAAACCATTCAACACTGTACTTTCAAAGTTCACTGGTGAAGAGTTCTTCTCTCATATTCTTGCTAGCTGTCCCCAACCACCAAAGCCCCAGCCACTGTTCTGTCTCTCTACTGTCCTCAGTTTTCAGCAACCGCTCCCTCACAGGGCTGGCCTTCTCTTCCTGTTTACAGTAGACTTTGCCCATAAAAATGGAGTAATTTACGTAACTTTTCACATTCCCACTGCCCTGGTATCAGGTTCTCAGTTGGATACTCTCCAGGTTGCAGCCTCCAATAAAATGCTAATTACCAAGACAAACAACAAGCCACAAACCTATCACTTTACCTTAAATTCTAATATAGGTTAGTTTTTGTAAACTTGTATTAATATTGTACAAACATTGGCTACTTCTTTATTCCAAATTGTACAAGTGACTTACAGAATTAGGATTTCAATAAAAAGTAACTAAATTTCAATAAAACTTTTTGAGTTATAGCTTGTTCCTAAGATAACAATGCAAGTAAACATTGCTTGTGTAGATTGAGGTTTTCTCCTCCATCATTAGGAAAAGGAACGTTACAAAGCCTCCTGGATCTGACAACTGCTGCTGAACACAGCCTGAAGCTAGAGACAAATGAATTAAACAGATCTTCCTGTTTATGTTTATCCTTCTCACTCCAGAAATAAAACCAAACCAAACTAAACAAAAAAACCCTAAGCAGTATATTGTCTATTATGGAGGAGCTGTCCTATTGTTAGCCTGACTTTACTGTTCAGGTTGAGAATGTGAGCTCTGGAAAGAAGCGCCTTTCCTCAGCAACACGCATGACGGTGTGTATGACCCCGAGGGACTTTCACTTCTCTGAAGATGGGAAAGCAGAGTCTTCGAGTCTTTGAGCATAAACTTAAACTGTGTCTTCCTATGTTGTCTAGAACTCTCTCTATAGGCTCTTTAGGAAGTTCAAAGAAATTGCTGGGGCAGGCATCTCTGTGACCAGGACAATTCTGTTCAAAGTTCAGAGAATGAATTGAATTCCACACAGAGTTTCTTCCAGTTATTCTAACAGAAGAGATGGAATGGTTATCAAAGATTAGAAAAATAATAATGTAGTTGTCTTAGAGTTTTATTGTTGTGAAAATACAACAAGGCAACTCTTATAAAGGCAAATATTTGACTGGGATTGGCTTATAGTTTCAGAGGTCCAGTCTATTATCATCATGGCAAGAAGTACAGTAGCCTACAGGCAGACATGTTACCTGAGGAGCCTAAAGTTCCACATCTTGATTTGAAGGCAGATAGGAGAGACTGTCTTCTCTCTTCTGAACTGGGTGATGCTTGAACATTATTAATTAATTAATTAATTTATTTATTTTTATTTATTTTTTGATACTTTATTTACATTTCAAATGTTTCCCCCTTTCCAGGTCTCCCCTTTGGAAACTCCCTATCCCCTCTCCCTCCCCTGCCTCTGTGAGGGTATTCCCCTACCCACCCACCCACTCCCATCTTCCCTCCTTGGCATTCCCCTATACTGGGGCATCTAACACTCTCAGGCCCAAGGGCCTCTCCTTCCCCTGATGGCCAACAAGGCCCTCTTCTGCCGTATATGTGGCCAGCACCATGGGTCCCTCCATGTGTATTCTTTGGTTGGTGGTCCAGTCTCTGGAAGCACCGGGGGGTCAGGCCAGTGGACACTGTTGCTCCCATCATGGGGCTGCAAACTCCTCAGCTTGAGCATTATTATTAGGAGACCTCAAAGCCCGCCTACACAGTGACACACTTTCTCCAACAAGGCTATACCTATTCCAATAAGGCCACACCTCCTAATAGTGCCACTTCTCATGGGCCAAGCATATTCGAAACACTACAACAGGCTAATATATTTAAAGCTAACCATTAAAAAAAATCTAGAAGATGAATGTTGTAGATCAGATCTTTATACTATAGTGAGAAAAGGCAGTCAACCCATGCTCTACTCTGAAGGAAGGAATGGGAATAATAGGTCAGGGGTGATATTTAAATGGGGATGGAAGGAAAAGACGGAGAAGAGAGTCATGGGAAACATAATTCATACTAGAGATCTTTTAAAAGGCCATATGGAAGCCCATTTTAAAGATCATTTATTTTATATGTATGGTTGTTTTGCCTATATTTATGTTTGTATACCAACTGTGTACCATATGGAAGACTATTTTAAAAGTAATTTTATTATTTTATATGTGTGGTTGTTTTCTCTATAAAGGTGTGCCTGGTGTCAACTTAGGCTATTGGGTCCCCTGGAACAATTACCAACTGATGTGAGCTACCATGGGTGCTGGAATCAAACCTGGGTCCCCTGAAAGAACAGCCAGTATTCTTAACTGCTGACCTATCTATTCAGCTCCATGGAAACCTATTTTATCAACCAATCAAACACAAACACACACACACACACACACACACACACACACACACACACACACACA
>JADRCH010000009.1:23873873-23918212 GCA_019843965.1 Rhynchomys soricoides
ACACACACACACACACACACACACACACACACACACACACACACACAGAGTTTAGATAAAGTAACCCTACATGGAGGATAATATTACTTCTAGAATATATAATTTGACAATTTTTAAATAGAAGGTTCTCAGATCTTAACAAGATGATGCAAACTATTGTGATTGCTCTTGTGATTGTTTCTGGTACCACCAGAAATTGATGGTAAGATCCCATTGCTAAAGACACCACACAGTTTGGTCATAGGACTTTGCAAACTCAAGCTGGCAGTTTCCTCCATGCTGGCTTGCTTTCATAGTACTAGTAACTGCTATGGAGGCTAGTGGGGCAACTTTGTAAACTACAATAATGACTGGTCTGGGAAGATACACCTGTCAGTGCAACAGTGGCATAAATGTTATGGGAATAACCACATGCTTTCTGATGAGCACTTACCCATAGGAGAAAGTTCATCTTGGTACTATAAATCTGACCAAGAACTCAAGGTTGGGAAGTTCATAGGCACAAGGGTCAACCTAACTAGTTTGCTAAATAAACATAGTTCAAACTGTGTTCTAAATACATGTCACTACACCTCTAAATTAGCATAGCTCTTAGTCTTCACCAGAGAAGTTTGTGCAATGGGTAGCAGTTAATTATGAAACAACTGGTCAAAGAAGACAGAATCAATGTTTATGCAGTGCTCAGCATTAAATGTACATCTATATCACACCTCTTACTCCAAGCTCAGGGAACATGATGGTAGAGCAGAGAGAACAATTCTAAGAGCCAGTGGTTGGGAATGACTGGGGTAAAATAATAATTTCTGAATATGACAAGACCATTCCACTTATGAACTCATAGTAGCCATGCAAGATCAAGCCAGTCAGCATTTCAGCATGAATGGAGGAGGGGACACAGCCCACACACCTACCTAAGGAACAATTGACAATTGATAATTACTAGAAGTGGGGAGTCAGTTTTCTTTAGGGGTGTGGTCTCTATAGATCATTCTTGTTCAACCCATATCTATTAGTGGCATGAGTTATATCTTGTGGGTTATAAAAACAAAATGATATGAAGTTGGAAGGGTGTTTTGTTGGGGAATCTAGGAAGAGTGTACTGAATGAACACATAAAATTTCTAGAGAATATGCAGGAAGTTCTAAATTCACAACAAGGAAGGCAAACTGAACAAGTGGTTGTTGTAGAGAGAATATCTTGTGTACTGTATGTATACATCACTTGCCAGTTAAAAAGCGTAAGGCCTATGGCGTAGGCAATAATAGAGGTGGGACATCTGGGAAGAAGAAAAAATTCTGGGATGGAGCCAGAGGCAAGAGAGCCACCCAGGAAGATGTGAGGAGCTGGATGCATAATACCTGAGCATAGGTCACCAGCCACATGGGAAAATGTAGATTAAAATAATTGGGTTATATTAGTTATGATCTAGTCAGAGTAGAGCCTGCTAGATGGCCAAGATATTTGTATATACCTTGATATTTCAAAATATATTTTGAGTCTGAGTCATTTCTGGGAGCATGGGACTGGGAGGAAGAATCAAGGCCTAACTTTAACAGGTTAAGACAGGGTACTGACCTGATTCTTTGTGATAATGCAGAGGTCTGTTTTGATTGTGTTACAAAGAAGACTATTTGCAAACCTCACTGAATCTAATGGTTCATCCTCAGAATTGTACACTCCCAAGAGGGATGCTCTTTATGCCCCTTAGGGTGATGGGCACATCTTGATGAGAGCTGAACTTCGAAACTGATGCCTCGTGGATCTCCTGAAACCCTTGAGTCATGCCAGCCTATTCCAATGGTCCCCTGTCTTGGTAATTTATTAAGAACACTTGAAATTTTACCACACCTCAAGGCAGTTAAATATGAATCTCTGGATGCTAGGCTTTGAGCACAGCTATTAACAAAGCTTTGGAGTCTGCTGCTAGGCCAACTAACTTGGAACTGGGAATTAAATGGATGACATAGAGACTCTGGGGGAGAACATACTGACATGCAGAATCCTTAGAGAGCATCACCAACTAATGGGAGTTGCCATGTCATGATACTACAAAGTAAGCAGCAATATTCATCAAAGATGGGGCCTTGGGGACAGTGACATACAGCTCAACATCTCATGCATGACATCTCATGCAAAGAACTTTGCTTCCTTTGTTTCTCCTTGGGTAAGAAGCACAGTAGAGGAAGAGTATAAATGATAAGCTTTCTGATTAATTATTTCAATTTCTTTTCAGTATTCCAAGGCTACACTGACTATCTGCCTGTGGTGGAGGTGTTGTAGAGATGTAGAAACAAGGAGCCTAGGGCTCTCCCACATGCATTCTTCTTGACGTGGGTGTGTTGGGGATAGGATATGACTGAGAGGCATGTGGTAAGGCATGATGGTGTGCACAGGGAAACAGGGTGCAGAGGGGGTGACTTTGGAATCCTCCACAGTGGATGAGGGTTAGAGGTAAGACATGACTTGACTATTACTACTTTTCTTGCTATCCAGCTCAAACTTGAATGGGCATCTGAGGGGTCTACATCTGGATTCATTTTACTAGTTTCCTTTATTTGAGGGCCTGTTATGGACTGCTAGGTTTTGACCTTATAAATTATCCTGTAGGCTTGGTATTCTAAACTGCCTACTATATGTGTTTTAGTTTCTCTCTCTCTCTCTCTCTCTCTCTCTCTCTCTCTCTCTCTCTTTCTCTCTCTCTCTCTTCTGAGAAAATACATGATAAAGCAACTCATGGAAAGACAGGTTAATTTGGCCCATAATTTAGGAATTATGGAATTTAGTCTACTTTGTAGAAAATCCTGCTGCATAAATCTAGGACCACAGGATGGCTGTTCATACTGTGAATGCTGGTCTTGGAAGGCTTTTTCCTTTCTGTTCAGCCGGGGACTCAAGCTCATGGGATTGTCATGATTGCCTCCCCAGTTAAATCTGCCTTGACAGTTCCACAGACATGCCTGGAAGTGTATCTCCTAGGTAATTCTAAATCTAGTCTAGTAAACAATGAAAAGCAACTATCACTGTATACCCATATCTATATGTCTATACCAATAAACACTTAACCTTGCAAGACGGAGTTGTATGTCACATTCCTAAGTGTATTTCAGATGATTAAACTTACCATAAAGTATGTGATGTAAATGTAAAAATAAAATTTAGACACTCTAGACTACTGCATTATTTTAAAAAGGGAGAAGTTCATTTTTCATCATTTTTGTTTTAATAACAGAACAAAGAGATCTCTATTCATGTGATATAGATTACACAATGGGAGATACAACTGCTACCTAGGCAACAAAGATGACCAGTATTGATTAGCAAGACAGATCTAGGCAGGAATCCAAATTATAAAATCCATTTCCTCTCTGCACATTCACAGACTTGACCTATGAGTTGAGATCATCACAGAATCATTGAAAACTGCAGGTGAAAAGTCCACCTCCAATATCTTTGCCTTGGAGGTTACTGAAGGTCCTTTTGTATGATCTGGGCAGGAAATGGCCATGGCAGTGGTGCCAGAATGGGTGAGGGAGAATGAAAAGGGCTACAAACCTTGTGATGTGGCCCTACAGGTGTGTGTGTTTGTGTGTGTGTGTGTGTGTGTGTGTGTGTGTGTGTGTGTGTATTTAGGGAGATGGGACCAGTAAGTTCATCTGCTATAGTGCCATTTGGTTGCATCTCTTAAAGAAACTGGCATTTCATATGCTCAAGAAGGAGATGTTTAGCTGCAGATGGTGCATTTGGTGGTCTCAAGGCCTGCATTTGTCAGGGTATTTTATCCAAGCAATGAGACACAGGGACACAGGGGCTATAAACAAAATGAGCAGGGCCTTATTTTGGACTGAAAGAGGTAGAGTTGTAGGGCTAGGCAATAATAACAGGAACAGGAGTTTAAATGATGGTTTTGCCCATAGGTAACCTACCCACTAGGTTGTGCATGGATTGGTCCACCCATATGTCCCTGGAACCCCACAAGATCCCAGAAATGATACAAATGCAGGACTGGGGTTCAGTGAGCAAGCACTCATACTGTTTCCTCCCAGGCAGTACTGTACCAGGGATTCCAAACAGAACCACAGGAATTGGAAAGTGGGGCCAGTCGGAGAGAAAACGAAATTTGTCTGATTTCTTTTTGTTAGAGCTTAACTAGAAATTAGTGCACTCTGGAATGTTTAGTGAAAAGTACGAAAAGGGGGATGGCAAAGTCTAAAGGGCTTGGCCTCCCATGGGCAAGTGTCTGTTTTCTCTCCACCTAAAGAAAAGAGTGCTGTGCACACATGCAAATCATTTGAGCCCACAGCAACTTGAAGACCTTGTACCTCCTGAAAATTATCAGCCAGATTCATGACTTCTCTATGTGACAGGGAGGAGGGGGAAGCACATCTAGATGGACTGAGGTCTCTAAAGGCAGCAGCATTTGCCACTTAGTGCAGTACTATGTTGATGCTCACACCTCTTTTCTACCAGACCACAAACCCCTCAGAGTCAGACCTGATGTGCATCCAAGCTGCAGTATTTGGAACAGAGAAACAGGTACTATTTGAAGTGAGGGAAGATAAAGGAAGAACATATCCCTCAAACATGGTGCTGCTATGGTTCCAGGTACTCCAGTCTATAGGTGCATTTAATTTTCATAGCTGCTATTTGCCTTTCATGCCCAAGGCTGATCAGTTAGTGAAATTGCTAGTGACAAACACTAAGTAGGACATTGTTTGAACCTATATCAGCCTAACCCCTAGACTATTCCCTTGGTACTCAAGATACTTCCTGGGAGGGCCCAGGATAGGGACATAAGTACCAATTGTCACAGTGTAAAGGGCTGTACAATGGCTTGACAAGGGGCCTTCATTGGTGAGAATCAGTGTCCCCTCAGTGTCTTTAAGCAAAGTGACCTCTGGTTCCCTGGGAAGTGAGGAAGAATAGAAGAAGGAAAGGGAGATAGAAAGATGGTGAAAGAAGAAGACAAAGAACTGAGAAGAGAAAAGAGGAAGAAGAAGGCAAGGAAGATAGAGCGTGAATGTGATCAAATGACTCAGATCTGACTCTTGAGCAAATGGTCCAGTCCCTCTTGGCAACAGAGCTAAGTGGTCAACGGTCTTTCCTCAAAACGCATCTTCTCTCTCTATGTGCCCCTATCTGTGTCCCAAGAGAACCATTTATTTCCAACATATCCCACTTGTATCTAAGGAAATTTTTTTCTTGAGGAGGTTTTGATCTTTTAAAGTGGAAATTTAAGCAATTTCCATGCATATAAATTCCAGGTGTGGTATATTACTTTAATTCTGGTAAGATTGGCAGCAAAGACAAAATAACAAAGGAAAATGAAAAAAGGTTACAATAATAGGTGTGATTTATGACACCAATTTCCACTTTACTAGAGTGGCATATACACAAATGACTTAGTCTATTTTTCATCATTCTGAATAAAGGAAGCCAGATTTCCTTAATCCATTCCATCAGAACTTACAGAGTTTATGAATCGGCATTAAGCGACCAGTACTTTTCAAGTTTTTCCCTCATAGATAGGGCCTTATAGAGTTAGCATAAAATAATTTGGGGTGTGGTGGGGGCTGTAGAGAAGGCTTAGTAGTTAAGAGCACTGTCTGGTCTTCTAGAGAACATAGATTTAATTTCCAGCACCCACATGGCTGCTCACAACCATCTATACCTCCAGCTCTAGAGGATCTAACCCCCCCCCTTTTTGGTCTCCATGGGCACCAGGCATGTATGTGCTACACAGACATAGATTCTGGCAAAATAATCCCATAAATAAACAAACAAACAAACAAACAAATAATTTTGGTTTAAAATAAAAAAAATCAGATCATCCAAGACCTTAAAAGTGTGGTTAGTAGTATTGTTACTTTTAACAATATGTTCTAGATATCAAAGATTAGATAAAGAATAATGCCTCCTTAGAGTATAAACGATGTTTCTGATGTTAGACTGTCATGTAGTTAATGCCAAGTCCGATTCGTAAGCCTGACATCTCAGCACCATGTAGATGCATACAATTGGCCAAGGGCTCTTCAAGATATTGCTTTCACATTTGCATAATGCAGGAAGTAGATTTGAGCAGTGCCGCAACACCTTGCTTTGACAGGCAAAACTCTGTCTTTTTTACGTGGAGATTGGTGTCAGTTTCTTTCCCATTCATTTATGACTCACTGTCCACTGTTGTACAATAAGCTCACATCTTTTTTTCAATGACAACAGGTGACATGCTGACAGTGAACAGAAGAATGAAAGCTCTTCACTGAACTATCTAGATGGCTTGTTGCCAATGGCATGTTTCTGAACCTGGAAATCCTGAAAAGATTATTTTTTTTTTTTTTTGCAGCAATGCCTTGTCTGGGGGCCTTAAAAAATGTCTCCATACTGATAGACTAATCAGTTATTTTTAAAACTGATGTTAAGTCTTTTAGTATGTATGAGGCAGGAAGTTAGAGACAAACAGCAGGGAAACCTTCAGTTTCAAGGAGGAAATTACAGTTTAGGGAAAACCAGATATGTGCATAAGTACCATGTGAGGCATGATGGCTGTGCCACATGGTAGATGCTCATGTAAGCAGTTCTATGGGTGGAGGTAGAAGGGATATCAACCCCGAACAGGTTCTTAGGTTGAAGCTGAGTTTTCCAGGCTATAGAAGACTCGGGGAAGGAGGCATTCTGCATTGATGCAGGGGCAGAAAAAAGCTTCCCACTCCAGCTACCAAGCTTACTTGCTGCCTGTTGTCATACCTCTCTTCCATGATGAATTCCTCTCTGGAACCATAAGCTAAAATAAACCCCTCCTTCTGTAAGCTGCCTTGGTCATGGCAGCAGATAAGTAACTCACACACTGACTATGACCTTGAAGTAGGTATTAGGGCCATTTTCTTTCTCTGCTTTCCAGCTGTTCTGAGTAGAACAGTCTTCCTTGGCCACATGCTTCTGCTATGATGTCATGTACCAGCATAGTTCAAAGCAATGGACTGAAACTATGACTCAAAGTCAAAGTAAACCTTTCTTCTTTTTACTTAATTCTCTTAGGTACTTAGTCACAGTGGTGGAAAGATGAGTAACAAACCAGGGAAATCTAGGAAACCAAACAGAACAGATGCCAGCAGAAGCAAGATCCTGGAGGGTTCTGTCTATCATCAAGGTCACTGGGTTTTTAGCCTTCAAGCAAGGACACCTTTGGGATTTATTTTGGTAGAGCAACTTGGCCAGCTCTACTTGCATTCAGGACAGGGGGCAACACTAGAATCAAAGAAATAATTAGGGTCCAGCAATGTCCTGAAATGAGCATATCTGAAGATTCAGGTGGGATTCCAGGTTCAAGTCTATAGGTTCATATGCAAGTGCCCTTGACTTTACAGGAAGTATCTATAGAGGCAGAAGGTATAAAAATAGGGAAGATGGGTTTTGTGAATGAGGCTAAAACGTGAAGCTAGGAACCATGATTTCCTACTGCATAGTTGAGGGAAAAACTTAAAAAAAGATATCCAAAGGAAAATTAAGGATTAAGCTCACATTTCGTTGCTGGGCACTGAGCCCTGCAACATTATTAGCTTTCTCTCACTTAACTCCACTACAGTCATGGTATGTTCACACTGCTTGTCTTTACTTGCAGAGATGCAGAAACAGAGGCTCAAATCTCACAACTCACCACTAGCACGAGGGGAAAGTGATTCTGAAGCCCATGATGCTTCAGAATTAGGGTCCAATAGGAAGAAAGGCCTTCCAAGGTGATCCCCTCATCCAGCAAGATCTTGGTGGATGAGAAGCCCATAGGATTGTTTTTTCAACTCATTATGCAAAGTCAGTGTATGTTACAGCTCACACGGTAAGCTACAGAACAGCAGAGCACATCCTTCTTCAGCTCAGCCATGGACTCTGAACTCAGGCACCTTTGACCAACATGGCAAGAACTTTTAGAATGTTACTTGATACAGGTGAGCATTTCCTCTCTTATGACCTTCAAGGCCTCTTCATGATGAATTTTAGAACCAAAGATAATTGAAGAATTTGATTCCTGCTGCTGAAACATGGTCCATAGGAACATCAGTAAGACAAATTGCCAGATGTTAGGATTTCAATATTCTAAAATAATTTGGGTATTGGGTGTTGGGTTTCTTACTCTTATTTTGCTGAAATTAGGCATTAGCAAACACACAAGGAAAATGTTCACTAGCTTCTGTCATGAACATTTCTTAAAACCCCAACTAACACCACAAAAATAAATAAAACAATTTTACTTTAAAAATCATATAAATGCTCTCACTTATATAAAATCAAGTATGTGACTATATATTAAAATATTTTAAAATTGCATTAAGAAAGGATGAAATTAATTTTTAAATGTTGGATGAGTAGCTGTAAAAAGTGGCTTCTGATACGGGCATTGAGTTTACGCCTATAATCCCAGAACTAGG
The DNA here is from genome assembly GCA_019843965.1 of Rhynchomys soricoides. Taxonomy (NCBI): domain Eukaryota; kingdom Metazoa; phylum Chordata; class Mammalia; order Rodentia; family Muridae; genus Rhynchomys; species Rhynchomys soricoides. The sequence goes on from JADRCH010000009.1 coordinate 23,882,291, forward strand.
CCAAGGAAGGAGGGCTCTAAGAACAACCTGGACTACAAGTCTAGTTCAAGGTGAGCTGAGGATTCGTAGTGAGGCTCTGTCTTAAAACTAAAACCAACCCCCAAAACTAACAAAAAATTAACTGCTGTGTTACTTCTTCATTTTTCCATGAGATGTTAGTATCTTCTTACCAAGCCGGCGAAGACTTGGGTCCAGTGACTGAGAACCACAGTCCGTACAACCACCACCTTCAAAATTTTCATTGTCTTTGCTTAACTCCTCTCTAGCTGCCTCTGAGTTCCATGCCCAAACAGAATCAGCTCTCTACCATGAGAATATCTAAAGAATCAATGATGCTGTTCAGTGTTTATAAATGTGCTGATTAGGAGGCATTTGTTTTCCAAAACTAAGTCAATCTGTTACAGGGTTCTAGCAGCAGGGTGACTATGACCGAGTGTTGACACAAGGATGGCACCTCTCTTCAGCAGAACTCAGGGCCAGGTCCACATGCTCTGTCTACAGTAATACCTTTTTGGGCAAGGTGAGGGCTATACACAGGAAGAATGTCTCTGTTTCCTTGTACTGAACATGCTTAAGAATCTCTTTCTGTGTGTATGTTTGTTATTCTACTTATTCTTGTTCATGTGTATGCATGTGTGTAGATATATATGAGGAGGCCAAAGGTTGAGATTAGGTGTCCTTATTAATTACTCTCTATGTCAGTTTTTGAGATAAAGTCTCTCACTGAACCTGGAACTCATTTATTTGGCTAAGCTTCAGGCCAATGAGCTTCACATATGTGATGGTCAATGTTGACTGGAGACTTGACAGGATTTGGAGTCACCACGGAGGCAAGCTTCCAGATACATTTGCTAGAAATTATTTAATTATGTTAATTGAGGTTAGAAGACTCACCATAACTATGGACAGGGGTACTCCATGCAACTGAGCCCCAGACACCATAAAAACAGGGTCTTAGATGAGAATGAGCTGCTCAATGAGTATGGCTGGTGCTTCAAGCTCCTGTTGCTTTGATTTTCCTACTACGAGGACTGTGTTCTTGACTTGGGAGTCAACATCAATCCTTTATTATGTTTTTTGTTGGAGTATTTCGTCATAGCAGCAGGAAAAGCAGTTAACACAGGAGACTGGGAGGAGTGGGGCTGTCATGGTTCTTAGATCTTTGGAAATGTTTTATGGTTGGAACACGAAAGAGTTTGGTATTTTAGATTTAAAAAATTCCTAGTGTGCTGAAAGCACAACAGTGGGCCATACTGGGGCTTTGGAGACAAGAATTCTGAGAAAAAAGAAGGCAGTGGAAGTCCAGCTCCTGGGGATTCCAAGGAGAACAAAGATGCCATCAAGAACTGCAATAGGGGGCATGTGTGTGATATTTTAGTCAAGAATTTGGCTTCATTCCTGAGGACTTGAAAGAAGTTTGGTGGAGAAAATTTCAAGCATTCAGGCTATGGGTGCTACTTTTTGCTGTACTTATCCAGATTTACAGTGAGGAATAGCAAACAGTTTAACAAAATGTACTTTTCTGATGAAGGAAAGAGCTTTATCATATTAAACATTGCAGTCAAGGTATGCACTGAAAGAGGATGAGGTGTTGAATGAAAGAGAAACATTTTCCTCCAAACTGGGACAATGGAGAACATGCCTTGAGGAAAAGGCTACACCCATTAAAGGTTCCAACTTGTGAAAACCTAAACTTACTTAGCTTGAGCTGAGAGAGTAGCTGAAAGGGGTGTCAATATCCACCCAGGAAAGGTTTCTCCATGGCCAGCATAAAGAAGGCAACACAGCTGGGACCCGAGAAGGCCAGACTACACTTCAAGCTTTCAAAGGACTAAGCAGGACTATTCTGTGGTACTGGTTTTGCAGCCATGAAAGTGAAATATGGAGTCTTTCTCCACAGGTGTTTTTCTCAGAGTACAGCAACAGGGAAAGTAAACAAGATGAGAGATATGCCTATCTCTGTCCCCACTCCAGTGTTGGGGTTACATATCCACATCAGCATGTGTGGCCTTTTACACAGGTACTGTGGATCTGAACATAGATCTTGAGCTTATGAGGTGTTTTACCAACTGAGCCATCTCTCTAAGCCTTCCCCCTTAAATCAGTTCTAATACATGGTAAGGGGTTACTTTATGAGAAGAATAGAATTATTAATAGTAACCTAGAAACAGAAATGCCATAACTTTTCTGCAAAAGCGCAAAGGCCTGGAGGCTTTGTTATGTCCCTGGGAGAACTGAAATAAGCCAAGGCTTACCAAAAAGCAACTGAAAACTGCCCCAATTTTCACAAATGGGAAAACTGAGCCCTGGATGTTTGACACTGGGAAAATTGATGTTGATTCCTGGGTAGATATGTCCTTGGCAGAGGAAAGAGGTGACAACTCAGAGTTATCCACCAGTGTGGACTTGCTAATAAGGCACAAAGAGTGGACCCATTTTCTCTGTGTCTTCTTTTATTATGAAAGCAGATGGGATAGATTTTACATACCAAAGTTTATTTTAAGGCATTTGAAATCTTCCTGTAGGATTCATTTTCAGAAAATGTAAACTAATTATATTTGAGGAAAAGTAGGTGGAATGCTATGATTTTAAACTCTCTTTGAACTAAATTTCAGTCTCATTCAGGATTTCTTTCTTTTCTTCTTGAAGTGCCAAGGGTAGAACCCAGGGCCTTGTGTGTTCTAGGTAAGTAGTCTGTATGCCAAGCCCAGCATCTTATTCTTTTTGCATATCCTCCGTCTGGAGTTAATCATAAGCTCTAAGTTTATGTGAGCGCTCTTGTTGAGTGAGGGTTCTATTTCTTAATCTAATGTGATCTAGATCTTGAAGTGTGGGATTGCCTGAAGACAAAGGCAGGTTTCTGCCAAGTCCATATCTGTTAAGAACCTCTGTCTGGATCCTTCTAAGATCTTCTATTATGGTCCTCTTCCATGGTGTTACCACTTACCACAGTCAGATGGCTCCATCCTACGGCTTTCCCTTTCTTGGCTAATTCTGAACTTTACTTGGGAGTCTCAGAGATCTTAGCTGCTTTCTCTCACTCCTCCATGACAACCAAACCAAACCAAACCAACCAACCAACCAACCAAACATAAACAAAACAAAAGCCCTTTGTGGTTCTGTGGTCGTGGTTACTGAGAGATACCGTGAAGCCAGCTTCACTGCACTACTAACCCCATCCTTACTTCATGGCATTGGCACATAAAGTCCCTCTTCAAGGCAGTGCTCTCCCTGAGCTCTGGCTGGGCAGCAAATCCCTAGATGTTATCCCCATAGATGTTTAAAGGTCAAGAGAAGTTCTTCATACCTTCTTTTATTTGACCATGACTATAGACAGGACCAACTTCTACCCCCATAATTAATGTTCATGCTTGTCTCCCACTTTGCTCTCAATTTTGCTGCTTGGAGTATCATTACCTCAAGCACATAATGCGCAGTAAGTGACAGGAAAGATGGGAATAACTCAGGCTAATCACAAGGTATTTCACATCATTGCTCAGCATATTGACTTCTATCCTTTACATCAACAATTTCAGGCTGCTCACCACTATACCTCTCCTCTCCTGTTAGTTATTAGAAATTTCAAGTTGACTAGCAGACAATGAAGTAGTGACCTCAAAAAAAAAAATAAGGTTCAGCTAAACAAAACCAAACATCTTACCCAGAAAACGGGTCACTGTAGACTCTTAACATCCAGATGCAGGGTGTCCAGACATTATGGACTATCGGATTATAGAAATGTTGTATCAAATCTCTTCATTCCAACAAGGCAAAGGCTGCCCAAAGAGCCCATGGAACCAAGTAAGCTTGTAGCTGAATGAACAACTTACTTATATGGTATTGAGTTATAGATCAGTTTCTCCCAGAAGGTTTTTAGCTCTGCTATAGAACATGTTTTTGTACTGTTCTGAATTCTGTTTAACAATATTATTAATGACTCTTCTGTGAATAGGAGAAGTGAATATTGGATTTCTTGATGGCCTACAGCCTGGTTGCAACAATGGGATGAAACTAATATGACAAAATTTAACCCAATAGTAATTTGAATTTGCTCTATTTAGTACATTAATGTCTTAACTATATAGGATGAAGTGACCTGATTAAATATTTACCATATCTACATTCTGACAGACTTAACTATAATAGGAATATGTGCCAAGAATGAGACACAACTGTAGGAAGCAAGTGAAGTACTGAGTGTATATGTATATTTGACATGAGCACAGCCATCAAGGACTCCAATGCCTCAGATCCATAAGAAAATGGAAAAGCACCACCCCATCTCAGGCTAAAGCTCCAAGGCATGGCAAAGACTTCCTTTGGTTCTTGTGTGGATGTTGATAATATGTACAGGAAATGTTCATCATAGCTTTTACTACCATAGCTTTCTCTCTATGGATATTTATGGCCTGAAGACTGCTACAATACAGTGGTTGTACCTATTAAGTTTACTACTAAACCAGTCTCCTTGTTCAACTATATGTAATAACCTGCCTCCTTGTTTATCTGTGTGTAATAACCCTGACTCCCTGTTCAGCTGTATATAATAAACACGTTAAGCTTCTGGGATGCAGCAGCTTTTCCATCAGAGATCCCAGTCTACCCAACGTCAGTATTTCTGTGTGTTCATATATTTGTCTTTTCTTGTTGCTCCAGTCAGGACAATCCCTGGAGCCATGTAGGATATGACACACAGCCATTGGAAAATCCAGTGGATTTGGTCTTAATGATGGAAAACCAGTGTTTATCAGTGGTACTCATCAGTGTAATATGTCTTAGAAACAATGATGTCTTCAGCCTAGCCTCTAAGTTTTAATAACTCCTCCCACAATGTACTTCACAAAATTCCCCTTGGTTCTAGATGAGAACCCATGTTCTATTTTATGGCATTTCAAGTCACTCATATTCTTCTTCATTCATCAAGTATTCCTTATTACTGTCTGTTGTTCCATCACAGACCACGTGTGTTCCCTGTCAGGATGTAGGAAGGACTTGACTATTGGACAGAGGTTTTGGGTGGTGTGTATATGTGGGAGCCTAATTCCATGAGGAGAGACCACATCAGAGTACAGAGGGAAGTAAGAGCTGAGAGAAGAGCTATGTAGAAAGGAGGAAATGAATGTTAGGTGTGGACCTTAGAGAGAGCTGTGCAAGCAATCAGAGAGTGGAGAAACTAGGACAAGAGAGAGAAGCAGAAATGACTGTAGACCTATGATGTGTGCTGCTTCTCAAAAGTCATCAATAGAAACCATTTTGATGTTCTCTGTCTCCCCGATTCCAGGACAGGATGACTCACTCTTCTTTATATTAACTTTATACTCTGAATAGTTCTCATTTATTTTCCATACAGTCCATATTTTCAATTATTCATTAATATTTCTACTCTTCATACCTGCCTGAATGCTTGGTCAATAATGGGCTGTGGTCTATTCCGATGTGTCTAGGCTCTAGCTCATATCTTTGAATATCTACAGTCATACAAAACCTATTAGGTCACATATGTAAATTAATAATACGACTTGATCAATATGGATTAAGAATAACATTTCTCAAAGCATCTGAAAGTATTAATATACAAGTATCAAAGTATCTTGATCTATCACATGATGGAATTATCTTCCTAAAAAAAAAATACTGTTGAGTATAAATGTTCATATTTTGAGCTGTTTCTGCTCACAGGTAAGGTATTTGGATCCCCTGGCTATAACACCTACATTCCTGACCCCTACACAGATTTTGTGAATTTTAAGTCTCCTACTGTGAAGGAAATTAAGTACTTGACAGCAACACAAAACCTTTCCCCAAAGGACACACAAAGAATTCCCCAAATCACAGACAAAGAATAAGGAGAAAAGTTCACACTGAGTTACTGACACACTTGTTGTGAATAAAGGCAGGTTTTTAATAAATTTCAATTCTCACATACAAATTATCATGATTCTACCCCTCCCCAAAGTTCAGTATGGATATGCCAGTTAAGAAATGGTCCTTTGAGCCTAATATAAAAAAATATTACAACCTGATTTTCTGTTTTGTCCCTTAAACCATTAGAACCTGAGCAGTGGAGAAAGTGGCCTGTGGTAACAGTCACTGTTGTATATATGGTGTTCAAGTCCTAAAGCTTTCTCCATGTGCTCTAAGTATCTCTCATTTTAGTGGTTGTCACCTACAATCAATTGTTTTCCATAGAAGGTTCATAAGTGTCTCATCAATTCTAGTAACTTTAATTATAAAGAACTTTAAATAAATGTAAGTTAATAGGATACTGTTCTGCAGCACTATAATATACATTTTTACTTGGTTATATATATTTATAATGAACATGTGTACATACATTTAGCTAACAAAGATTTTATAAATAAAGATTGGTAAATAAACCCAATCAAAATAAAAACCTTCCACTATCTCCTTCCTTTTCCAATTTTTCTTCCCCTTTTCTCCATTCCAGTTTCTTTTCTCTCCCCCTTTTCTCTTTATCCCTCTCTCTCTCTTTGTTGGTAGGGTCTAACATGTAGCTCAGGCTACTCTAGAATTCACTATAAATATCAGGCTGGCCACAGACTTCTGACTATCCTCCCCCTCTGTTTCCTGAGGATGGTAGGCTTCTGCTACCACACTCAGCTTCATTGTTTTGCAAATCATTTATATATGAGCCACAATAAGAGAAATGCCTTGTACTGTTAACACAATAGGCTTTAGTCATTCATGTATTTCACACATATCTATGGAGCATCTCCCTGATGCTGGACACTGCTCAGGACACTAGGGGTATATAACATAAAAGAGCTGACAACAAATGTGCTCAAGGACTTTAGTTTTAGTAAAAAAATAGAAAAGCAAACAAATGAAAAATCCCCAAATGGTTGTATACATATAGGATATTATACTAAGAAGAATTATTTAATATAAAGAAAAGAAATAGAAAATAGAGTGATGACCATTTTTTAAAGTATATCCTGTTAAGACCCCAAAGAGGAAGTGTGTGTGTGTGTGTAGACATGCATTCTTTAAATGATTTAACTTTTTTTCTCATTGGATGGAATATCACAGTGGTTAATATTTAACATTTTTAGTTAGTGGACAAATGACAGGTTTCATTGACATTTTCATGCATATTTATCATTGCATTTTGCTTTAGCTTCTTCCCTCCCCTATATCTCTCATTTTCCATATTTGTCTTCCTAAACAGAATTTGAGCATGAGACTAGAGTGAGGAAAGGAGCCATGCAAACTGCTGAGGTGGTATGAAAAGGCTGAAGGCAAGAGGAGGCTTGCAGAGTTTGGAATGCTGAGACATCAGTTGTGTGATGGAGACAATGGCAAAAAGAATTTGGGTTAGAGAACTTGTCAGACTGCAACTCTGATAGAGTTTTGGGCATTTTTCACATTGTGGTGGGAAGTTGTTGGAGGTCTGAGCAGCAGAGTGACATAATGAGATTTATGTTTTGTGAGTCACTGCCATCTCTGAGGGAGAAGGAGCAGGATAGGGCCAGATACTTGCTGATGGTTACTTCAGTGGGTACCAGGTTCTTCCCAATCATTTGCAGGGGAAAATATCTCCTGGTCAATAAATCTACTAGCTCCAGTTTCTCCCTACAGGGAGGATTGCCCTATGAGAGTTGACAATGGCAAAAAATGGCTGGTGCCAGTAAGCAAGGTCTGAATGCTTGGCTTCCAGTTCTTCATGTTCTTCTCTGGGTGATACTTGACATATGGCACTGCTGATGGATTTGCTCATTGAGTGAAGTCTCTACCAGGTTAAGAGACTTTTTGTTAATAAAGTTTATAATTCATGAGAACCTTATCGCCTTGCAATGTCTTTCTTAGGAACCAAGTTCAGGAAAGTCAGAATCTATTGAGTGTGTGTTAGGTCTTCTCATTCACTGTTTGAGCAAGAAGATGGTCAGAAGGCCATGTTTGTGAACCTCGGGTTCTTATCCTATATCTGGCTTTGTTCACTTTCCAACATGATGTTGTCCAAACAAGGCACACATGGTGAGCTGAGGTTAAATAGAAGGCCACATGTTCCCTAGGCTGCTCAGTGCTTGGTGAGTCTATTCCCAACCTGATGATCTTATGACTGCTCACAATGTGATTGACAGTGGTAAAGTGGTCAGTCTCAACCCCTAGTGGCCAAGATAGCTCATAACAAAATGCCAAAAAGAATGTAACAAAAACAACAGGAATAAGCACTCCCTGAAGGCATTGAAGGGTGGCTCTCTGAAGACAGTCAGAGAGCCTCTCTGCTCTAGCCTCTCAGTGTGTCTACGTTTTCCTACTGGGTATATCAAGGATGTAAGGCACTAGGTATTCTTAACTAGAAACATTACTGACAGTTGAGTTTGCAGCTGAAATCTTGTCAAGCCTTTTTCTGGGACACACAGCAGAGTATCAAATTTCTACTAAAAGTGGCAGATTCCTCAATTCTGGTGTTGTTTCTTGTAGTGCATTGTATTAGGGCCATCTAGCAAGGGTCATTGATGTGGGACTCCCTGGCGATAAGGAAAAATCAATGCCAACATTTTTATCCTCCTGAGTAATAAAATCTTTGTTTCTGACCAATGAAATACTAATAAATCTAATTTACTGGCCCATCACTAGAGTAAATAAAATTCTAGACCCTAACAGAGAGGGTCACAATTTAAAAAAAAAAAATAGAAAATGATCCTGGATGGATTTACTATTGGAACGACTTAGGCTCAGTCTGTCATGTTAAGTAATTACAGTTTTGATAGAAAACTTGCAGAGTATCTGGCTTGAAGAACCAAAGGGCAAAGTTTGGAATAATCACAGCACTTGAAATCCAGAGAAATAAATCACAGAAATGAGAGAGGTAAATGAAGAGTTATTGAATCTGTATACGAATTTTATACTTAGTGCTGGCCTCTGAACTACGTATTTACAAGGCAGAATTCATGTGGCTTAGGCAAGACTAAATGTATAAAACTGAGACTTCAACAGCAACCCAGGTCACAGTTTGTGCTTGTGAATTCAAACAATGTAATCATCTTCTACAAAAATAAAAAGCTCTTTGGAGAAACATGATAGCATTCAGAATCTTTACAGGGCGATATTCAGTGTTCAGAATCTAAAATTATTCAAGATTTATTTTTAAAAAGTATGTGACCCTTTCTCAGGAGAAACAGAACAAAATAACACACACACACACACACACACACACACACACACACACAAAACCTACCAGTATAACATGATTCTGAGTTGCCTAATATGGTAGAACTAGATGACAAATATTTCTTTTTTGGGGAGGAGGATGAAGTGGTTGTTCTGTTGCCATAGTTAGCCTGGTATTTGCTATGCATCCCACTCTGGTTTCAGGCTCACAGTACCTTCCTGCTTTAGCCTGCCAGGTGCTGGCAGTACAGGTGTGAGCCATCACTCCTAGCTTAAAAGACAAAGACTTTGAGGCAGCAATCACAATTCTGCTTAAGGATGGATAAGAAATCACACATACATTAAAGGTAGATATTAGAATTTTCAGAGAAAACCAGAAACTATTATTTTTCATACCCCAAACTCATACTTTGCCTCTCACTCATACACTGCCTGTAGTGTACTACCTCTCCCCACCTTTCCCATCCGCTTCTCTTTACTTATTAGTTATTAATACCAATAACTGTAAACAACTCTAAACTATGAATTTCTGAAAGTACCATAGTGATGCTATCTCTGAGAATTATTGGAACATAAGTTTTTTTGATTACATATTAACAGCCAGATTCTGTCCAATCATTTTCTTTTTTATTACAGCTTGCTTTTGTACATAATAGTTAAAACATAAGCTCAACTGAAGATAATTCACCAAGAAGAGTCACATAAAACAAACAATTAGGAAGAGTGGGTATTGGGAGAATCCTTTTGTAAGATGTTTCTTTGTCTTTCCTTATCTGCCTAAGGCATTCTCTGATTGGTTTAATAAAAAGCTGAAGGGCTAAGCAGGAGAGGATAGGTGAGATATCCGGCAAAGATAGGAACTCTGGGAAATATTCAGGTGTAGGATATTTGCCAGCGAGATATGGAAGAAGTAGATGCTGATACTCAGGAAGTAACAAGCCACATGGCAGAACATAGATTAATATAAATGGATTAATTTAAGTTATGATAGCTAGTTGGAAACAAGATGAGCAAAGGCCTTAAGCATTCATATTAATAAAAACTCTCCATGTCATTAATGGATCAGAGATAACAGAGATAAGTGAGAAAAAAGAAAAATAAAAACGGAAAGACACATTCATCTTAGCAGTTATATGAAATACAACAAAGAGACATAAAAAAGGGAGTAAAGAAGCCACCATGACACCTCTGCAAGCTCATAACTTCAGAAAGCACTTGTAATGAGGTAGCTGAAGTCCAGGAAATTCTCAGGGCCTTTTAAAAATGATCAATGACCACACAGAGGAATAAGCAGATGAATGAAGTCAGGAAATCAATTCAGAACCTAGTAATAATGTTAGCAAAGTGGATGTAAAGGTCAGAAATATGGAGGGGAAATTCAAGACCATGGCAGGAATATTCATTCAGGAAATTAAGATTGTGAAAAAGAATCACATAAAATGCACAAAATAGAGTCAATCAGAAGAAAGAAAGAATAGAATATTTAGAGTAGATACAAGTAAATACATTCCCATACATGTAAAGAAAAATTGAGTATGACCAAAACTTTGAAGAACTCTGGAATAGTGAATCCTCTCAATAAAATTATACTAGATTTTTTTCACAAATCAACACAAAAAAATGATGCCCAACTGTCCTCTTCCATCATACGATCTAAACCAGAAATCAGGAAAGAAATTTCAGAGATAAACCACACCATCGATGTACACTTAACAGAAATCTATAGAACATTCTTTCCAACAAATCTGAAATGCACATGAATCTTAGGTCATGAAAATTTCTCTAAAATAAATCATACTATAGGACACAAAGTGAGTCTTAATAATATAAAATAATAGAAATAATTTCAAGTCTAAGTCAGCCACAAGAGAGACCACATGAATATCCAGAGAATAAACAATCACTCTTGAGTGAATGGTAGGACAGAAGAAACCAGGGAGGAGCTTTAAAAATTCTTAGGATCAAATGAAAGTGAGGTTATTAGAATGTATGAATAAATATTATAAGTGCTAACATTAAAACAAATCAGAGAGATTAGAAAACTGAAGATAAACCAAACTCTAAAGATGTAGATGGTCAGAAATAATAAAAACCAAAACTGATATGAAGGAATAGAAATGATAGTAAGATCAATTTATAGACTCAATTAAAGAGCTGATAGTTTGAAAGCATAATCATGACTGATGGACTCTTAGCAAAACTAATAACAAGAAAGGGAGAGAAGACCCAAATTCAGGACATTGGAAGCAAAAGGGGCATTACTATAATAAATTCTAATAAAATCTAGACAGTTATTAAAAATACTTAGAAAACTTATATTCCAGAAATGGATTTATTCCTACGTACATATGACCCACCCTACCTGAATAAAGAAGACAAAAACATATCCATAACAACCAATGAGAGTGAAGCAGTTGTAACGAATCCCAGGACTGGACAGATTCATTCATACTGAATCTCATCAAATCTTTAAGGGAGAGCTAATGTCACTATTTCTCAAATTGTTCTACAATAGAAAGGAAAGAACATGACTAAATTTGTTCTATATAGCCTTTATTAACATAATTCTAAAACAGAACAAGTACCACTACCACCACCATCACCAACAACAAGAAAAGTATAGACCAATTTCTTTTGAGACAATAGATGTAAACATTCTCAACAAAATACTTGAAAGCCAACATCAAGAAGCTCATGCATCATGGCCAACTTAGCTTCATCCTTTAGAGATGCAAGGTTAGTTCAACATACATAAATTAATACATGCAATATGACTTATCAAAGACTTAAAGACTGGACATACACAATAGATATAAAAGAGGTCCTTGACAAAGTCAACATTCCATTATGATAAAACTAAGGATAGAAAACGTGTTATCTCAATAAAATAAAGGCTATATATGACAAAACTCAAAATTTAAAGCATTTACTCTAAAATCTGAAATGAGACAAGGGTGCCCACTCTTCTTGCTATTAGTTTTCTAGTACTCAAAATCTTCACTAGAACAATAAGACAAGAGAAAGAAATGAAAAGAAACAGGACAGCAAGAAGTCAAAGCATCTCTATGTATAGATCAATGAACCTATATGTAAAAAAGTCTAGAAACTCCACCAGAAGACTCTTAGACATGATTAACATGCTTAGTAAGGTAGTGAAATACAAAACGAATACACAAAATCAGAAGTCTTTCTACATACTAATAATGGATTTGCTGAGAGAGAATCAGAAAAATAATATCATGCATAATAGCTTCAAAATGTAAGATAAAGTATGAAGAAATAAACCTAATGAAGGAGAGGACTTTCATAACAAAAACCTTAAAATACCGAATAAGAAACTGAAGAAAACACTATAAATAAAGACTTGCCGTACTCATGGATTGGCAGAATTAACACCGTATAAATGGCTATATTATAAAAACAACCATCATCAACATTCAATGCAATTCCTGAAGTAGAAACTTAAGGGTTCTTTGGAGAGTCAGTTGTGTTGGAAGGTGTTTTGCTGGGGCAAACACACAAAGGAGTGTTTTCCTGAAGTGTACACAGGTGAAAGACTAAGGCAGACTTGTGGAGGAACGTTTTGCTGAAGCAAACACAGGCGATAGGATGTTCTGCTAAAGCAAGCACGTGAAAGGACATGTGATGAAGGATTCTTTGCTAAAAAGACGCATGTATTGGTCTGCCTTACATCGTATAGTTGAGCTGCATTTCATGGGACTTCATAGAGAGAAATGAATCAAAAACCTTCTGGTAGTGTACCACAGTTTCCTGTCGCTTCTAAGACTGATTTGCAGAGATGCGGCTTCTAATGTATGAACTAAACTGCTAATTTCCAGACAACACAGATGAGAGTTGCTCCAAGACCCATTTCTAAACAGGTCTACGTTCCCCATATCCTTTCTTTTCCACTACTTCTGGTGGGTGTGGCGGGCTAAAAGAGAAGTTAAAGCATTAAAGAACCATCATTAAAAGTAAGTCTTGAAAAAATTGAACTTACAAATTCCCACAAAATTTTTAATGACTTTTCTCCCCAAACTAGACAAATAATTCTAAAAGTTACATGAATGTAGAGAAGACCCCAAAACAATTCTAAAATGAAAGCAATATTACTTCTCACAGCAATAGTAACGGAACTGTAAAATAATGCTACAAAACCAGATGAATAGACCAATGGAATAGAATGGAGGATCCAGAAATAAAGAGGGATAGAAACAGCCACATATTCTTCAACAAGAATGGTTTAAAAATGAATTTTAGAAGAAAAAGGGATAGCCTTTTAACAAATGGTCCTAGAAAATTTGGATGTCCCCTTGAAGGTGGATGAAACTAGATCCACATGTCTCAGTCTGTATAAAAATTAACTCAAAGTGAATCAAAGATGGAGGAGATGTAGGTAAAAACACACCAAGATATGGACAGAGACAAAACTTTCTGGAAACGACTCCAACAGTACAAGCAATAATCTGAAAAGCTTCTGTATAGCAGAGGAATCGATCACCAAAGAGAACACACTTCATAATAATAAAATGTCTTTGTAATTCTGTATTAGAAGGGAATAACATCTAGAATCTGTAAAGAACTACAAAATCAAATGCTTAAAATTAATCTAGCCAGTAAATGGACTAATTATAGGAATAATTTTTCTAAATAAGAAATACAAATACCCAGTAAGTATTGAAAAAGTGTTGAACACCCTTAGTGAGGACAGGGGCTTGGGGAGTGATACAAGAAAAGTTTTGCCATTCCTTCTCACCAGTGTGAAAAGTGGCAAAAGGAAGACAAAGGACAGTAAAGGCTAATGATGATATGGGGAAAGAATAACTCTGATTATCACTCTCTGTCAACTCTCATCTCTCCCCCCATTCTCTCTCTCTCTGTGTGTGTGTGTGTGTGTGTGTGTGAGAGAGAGAGAGAGAGAGAGAGAGAGAGAGAGAGAGAGAGAGAGATCATTCAGGGGCTCTTGGAGGCCAGAACTACTGTATTACCCTAGAGTTGGAGTTACAGAGAGTTGTGAGGCATATGACTTAGGTGCCAGGAACCAAATTTGGGTCCTTTAGAAGATCAGAATGTACTATTAACTGCTGAGTCAGTTTTCTCTTTAGGCCCCAAAGAAAGAAGAATTCTTATATACTACTGGTAGTAATATAAATCAGTGCAGCTATATGCAAATCAGTATTTAGGTTCCTACAAAAACTAAAAATAGAACTCCTTAACTCATATTACTTCTGGGTATATAATGAAAAAATTAACATATCTTAGAGGGTTTTACACATCCATGTTCATAGTCACAGTGGAACCAGCCTAGATTGTTAGCTGTCAACTGGACACAAACCTAGAGTCACCAGGTAATAGACAAATTTTCCAGATCATATTGGCCTTAGACTATGTCTCTAAGGCAAAGCACCTGGGGTCAGTTCCTAGCACATACATGCTGGCTTACGAGCAGTTGTTATTTCAGTTCCAGGGGATCTGGTGCTCTCCTGTGGTCTCTGCAAGCACCAGTCATGCGTGTGACATACATACACACATACATACATAAATGCATACACACACATATATACATGATACGTATGTAGATACATATATACATGCATACATACAGGTAAAACATTCATATACATAATAAATAAATCTTTGAATAATAGATTAATGAAAGATTTCATAATATCTATTAAAGAACTTATTTATAACACAAATGGTATGAGTATCTGCAAGCAGACCTACATATTACAAAGTTTCTACAGTCTACGGGAAGTACAAAAAATGTTAACTCAAACTGCAAGAGACGAGAATGTACAATTCATCTAAAATTAAAAAAAAAACCAAACAACCAAAAACAGTAGCAAACAAAAACAAAGGAAGAACGAACACGAGATAAACAGAAGCACACTCCAAATGTCAATTCAGCCTGGTTCATAATTACAACAAATGTCAACAGGCTAAACACTAAATGTCAGAGATTGTTAGAATGAGTTTTTAAGAAGATCCAAAATAGGCTATCTTTGAGATTTGTACTTGACATATAAAGACAGGTTGAAAGTAAATGGATGGGAAAGGTATACGCAGCCAGAGACTGTAGAATTTAAAACTAAGAGGCATATCAGAAATAAATATTATTATACTTATTTAACATGATTATAAGTAACCAGGGAGACACACAACATATACATGGAATTAACAGACCTCCAAAATGCATTAAACAACTTAAAGAAAGAGAGAAATGGAAAATTCCATTTTCACCAACTGATAGAACTAGCCAAACATAAATTAGTGAAAATATCATAGTTTGCTTTGAAAGTGGCCAGTTTAAATGTCCGACTGGCCCAAGTGTCTGTGCCAATGTTCTAGGGCAACTTTGGATTAAGTGTTAGACAAAATTAAACATGTTTGTCATGGTGCCGACCACACTTCTAGCCTCTGTCTTGGAAAATGTCTCACTGAGGAGGAGTTTATTGAAGAGTGCTGAGGTCATATTTTTTCACTATGAGGACTTTGTTCCCCACCATTACCACCCTTGTACCAAGACTATGTATTGCCCCGCTATAAACCTGAGATAGCTCTAGATTTGCTAGTGTCTTATGACATAAAAACCAAGTCTCTTCCTAAACAGAGAAAATGGTCAAAAGCTGGATCTGTATGATGCTGTCTTCCAGAAATTCTAGACAGGATATGAGAAAATGAAGCTGTTAGGTGGGCTGGAGCTGAAAAGATGTACAGAGATTCATTCCATGGCAAAGAGTCCTGAGTTATGAAAAAGCAGACTTAGTGTGACAGGGAAAACACAGGAAAGAAGAGATGAGCAAGCAAATGAGACATGCAGAAGCAGGCAGATGCTAGAAGAATGGGGAGTGTGATTGGACAAGTACCAGAGAGATGAAACAGTTCCTGTTTCTGACTGCAGCAGAGAACTGGCTGTGCTGTGGTTATTTGATCCGAAGTTACCAGAGACCCTTATTCATGGTACTTTATTGTATATCCTTAGAGTGGACCCAACTTACATAATGCAATATGAAACTGCTTTCGCATAGTCAGTAAGCTTACTTAGGTTAAAGTTACCAATAAATTATATGAACCATTTAGTAATTACCAACTGTCATAGTTGGCATTATAATTCAATCTTGATAGTATCCATTTTAGTCTTTCATTTTTTTACTGAAATTTTACATTCTTTAATGTCAGCACTGATACTTTAAAAAATACCAGTTAACATATAGAATTTATTTTTTAAAAAAATATGAACAAGTATCAGAGGAAAGTCAAAGAAATGTTTAAATTTAATTTTATTTATATCGTATTAAGTATACAAATCATGTTTTCTTTAAAATACATCTTTTCATGTATTTTACCACTGAATGCAACTATATTTATAGAGGTATAGTAATTTATAAATGCAAAAGGGTATCATGCACTGACTTTTTACATAGTAATTACGACTGTTATACACATCCTTTTTTTTTAAAGTGTTGGACATTTCTGAGCTATATCGTTTTGTATTTTTGTTTTTTCTTTTCTTTTATTGGATTTTTTTTACATTTCAAATGTTATCCCTTTCCCAGTTTCCTCTCCAGAAACCCCTATCCCATATCCCCTCCCCCTGCTTCTATGAGGGTGCTCCCCTACCCACCCACCCAGTCCTGCCGCCTTGCCCTGGCATTCCCCTACACTGGGGAATCGAGCCTTCACAGGAGCAAGGACCTCTCCTCCCATTGATGCCCGACAAGGCCATCCTCTGCTATATATGCAACTGGAGCCATGAGTGCCCCATGTGTACTCCTTGGTTGGTGATTTAGTCCCTGGGAGCTCTGAGGGTCTGGTTGGTTGATACTGTTGTTTTTCCTATGGGGTTGCAAATCCCTTCAGCTTCTTCAGTCCTGTCTCTAAGAGTTTAGGTAGTGGAGTCAGACTATGATAAACTGAGTTTGGATCTCAGATTTTCTTTTTACATGTTTAAGGTGTTTTGGAATTTATAAAGGCCTCACTGTTCTACCTCTTATGTGAGGGTTAAATGAGACAGTATTTGTAAAGTATTGTAACAGTTTCTCATTGTAACAAATGCACCTACCATCATGACAGCTGTAGTTCTTTGAGCCATGGTTTTACTCAGCTAGGGGATGCTCTGCCATGGTTTTACACATTGCACCCTAATAAGACCTTGCTCTGAGGAGGAAGGGGGCATTAAAGAGACAGAAGAATTTAAAGAAAAATCTTAGTATAAGTGGAATGTGCTCAATAAGAACATAGGATTCTCTGAGACTGCATTCTGGGTTGCTGAAGGACCTGAAGTAAACCTCAGAAAAGCAGAGAATCTAGTTTAACAAATGCCATGCTCTATCATTATGATAGAGCGCCACAGGAAGGCGAACATGACTGAGAACGGGGAAAGTTAGCTGGTGAAACCCCAGAAAACAGAGAGGCCTCTGACTGACCTCTAGCTCCTGCTCAGAACCAGCTCTGAACTTAAGCAAGGGAGGAAAGGAGGGAAAGAGGGAAGGGAGGATACGGGGAAGAGGGAGGAAGGGAGGGAGGATGCAGGCAGGAGAGAGGGAGGGTGGAGGTAGGTACACTGTGTTTTCAGCCCTATCAGACAGTCGGTAGTTAATAGTTTCCACTGAGTGAATGAATGCATGTACACCCAAGATTTTTCCCGGAACCCCTGCTCACCATGACCACTAAAGTCTCACTGATTCATTGGCAGTACTTTCCTGGGGCTGGATGGAAACTAGGCAGCAAGGTCTTAAAGAAATTACTTTGATAGCTATTATGCTTCCTAATTTAAGTGAACTGTAATATAGACCAATTTGGAAAATGCAGCATGGCTTACCACAGGCTTGAGAGAGCCAAATGGTTGCCAAGGACAGAGTGAACTTGAAATATTTAAATAAAAGCACATGTCTATTCATTCAGCCTGAAAAGAAGCTGATGTAGCAGCATCTAGATGACGCTTGCAGTTTTTCTCTCTTAATTCTGACTCATATTTATGGAAGTACGACTTATTCTTTCTAGATTTTCAGAAAACATTTGGCTGTCCCAAGAAAATATGAAAAATACAAAATAAATTGCTCTAGTTTTGACCATTGTCCTGTGTGACACTTGGAATTCTGAAGTAGTACAATGTGCAAGAGAAGGCATTTAAAAAAAACGAAACAAAACCAAAAAGCTCCCAAAGAACTCCGCATATTTAAACAGGAAAATTTTGCCTCCAAGTTTGATTCAAAGCTGTTTCCACACTGGTCCTCTCCCTGGTTGTTCAAAAAGTAAGATGGGATGAGGCAGCATCAGCTAGATATGCAAATCTCTATTATTATGGAAGTGCAGAACGCTTGTCCTGGATCACTAGAAGTCAAGTGTTGCTCAAACTGCAATAACAGAAACCCAATATGGAGGCCCATGTGCTGCTCCTGATGCGTTGCTCTCAACATTACACAATAAAGCTGTTACCATGGCAACTGGACCTTCAACCACACAAAAGAAATACCTCTAATTCTTTCTTAAGACTGCCACATGCACAGATCGAACATGCACAAGGGATTTGTTTAAAAAATACTCTCCTAATGCTATTTTAAATGCCTGACAGATTTAGGATCCTAAGTCAGAGTCAATGTACAGGCAAACAAAGATGAACTGAGTCGATATAAACAGTTAAGATAAATACACCCTTTACCGTTTATTTGTTGCATGTGTATATTTACATGTGGTGTGTGTGTGTGTGTATGTATATTTGCACATGTGTGTGTATGTTCATATTTGCACAGGTGTGGGTGCTTGTGTGTGCAGGCACACGTATGGACAGATGGAAGTCCAACGTTTAGCTTGCCCCAGGATCCCTTGTCTTTGTCTTCCAAGTGTGGACTTGAAATTCTACTATAATGATGTAAATAAATACAAGTCTATACAGGTGGTATAGAGATCTTCAATGAATGTGTTATTTCCCTCCCAGAATAACACAGCAGAACAGAAGTCTTTCAGTTTCACATGAAGGATGCCTGCAGCCCACTCCAGTGTCTGGTTCTTAGCATCTGACATACTACCTAAAGCAAGCCAACACACGATTTGCACGACTTAGACTCACATAAGGGCAAAGAAATAGCTTACCATACAAATGAGCCACTTTTAAAAATTAAAATTTAGGAACCAAATGATGGAAAGTAAGTCTGCAACTAAGTCAAGGGATGGGTCAATTTTACTATCAAGCACAGCCCCAAGGAAAGATTCACCTTCCTGAAAAAAAAATAGTGTAAGTAAGGGTTCCTTCTGACATCACACAGCATCATCTTTTAATGAAAGAAGAATGATGTCTTATGCTCTCAGTAGCATCCCCTATCAGCCAAACTCAGATGTATGCCCTTAGCTATATCTCTGACTGCTGGCAAGATGGTCAATCTGTAATCCTGGCATTCAGAAAACTGAGGTAGAAGCTACTATGCAGGCATCTTTCTTTTCCTGTTGCTGGGATAAAAATATTCTGGGAAAAGCAGCTTAAGGGAGAAGAGGTTCATTTAGCTTGCAGTTCCAAGTTACAGTCCATCATGGCAGCGAAGCAGCAGAGGCAGGGTCTGGAGGGAACTAGCCATGATGGCAGCGAAGCAGCAGAGGCAGGGTCTGGAGGGAACTAACCAAGAAGCACAAAGCCAGGAATGCATGGTTGCTGATCTGCTCTCTTGTTCCTTCCTCCAGTCCAGAGTCTAAGTCAGGGAATATCCTGTCAGTCTCCCATTAAGAAGAGTCTACTCACACCATCCATTTAACAAGATAATCCCCATATGGATGCCCGCAGGTCCACCCACCATCCAACTGCTTCTAGGTTCTGTCAAGTAGACAACATTAACTATCACAATAGGAGACCCTGTTTCATAGACAGACTGATAAACAAAAGCTTCAGATCCTGCCATCAGCTAAGGAAATAGGCTAAGCGGGTGGCACTGAAACTCTGGAAGCACAGGAACAGTCAATAATCTGCCTGTCCCTTAATAGTACATTTCCAGAGGGAATTCTCTTGGGACCAGTAGTCCCGTTAAATACTAAGGCTTTGCCCTAGTGAGTGAAGAGGCAGGGATTTGAATGCTTTTGTGATGACTGTAAAGGCCCAAGGTTTTCATTGGCCTATCTAATAATACCAGCAGTCTTCATGTTCACAAATTTAGCTAGCTTTAAATAGATAATATTCAAAGTATAAAAACCTGAAACCTGCATCTGTCTTGAATGTGCACTAACTTTTCTTCTTGTCACTATTCCTTGAGCAGCTATTTACAGGACACTGCTTTGTATCAGGCAGTAGAATAGACGATGTGGAGACAGTATACAGGAGAATGTGCATAGTTTCTGTGTAAATGCTATGTGCCATTTCATACTGGAGAACAAAGATTTCAGTAGTTTAAGAGGATCCTCAAACCAGCTTCCCACAGGCACTGGGGGCAACTGTCTGCATTTTGAGTACAGTTGATTCATTGATTTAATATACTTCATCTCAACAAAATGCAGTTAGAAAAATTGGAGGAAGGAAAGATAATGAAACTATTTATTTATTAATTGATTGATTGGTTTCTCTCATCTAAGGAGTTTCTGGGGAGGATATGAGCTGGAAGAGTCTGCTGCCTGCCCCTCAGCTAGACCCCAGTTAGTGTGCAAGGGTCTGGCCACTTTAAGGGATCCTGAAGCTTGGGACTTGTTCATTCACCCTCCCTCTCCACCCCACCCCCGCCCCACCCCCCTGGCAACTTGCTATTCAGTAGAAGAAACCATACATGGAGTAGAACTGGCCTGGAGTAGAAAGCCTGCCTGATGAATTTTTGAAGGCAGTTTTGACTACATATGATTTTCTCCTTGCATTGACTTTGACACATGGTGCTTCTGTAAGATAGATCTCCACTATTTACTATACATGTTAGAAAATCTTGACTTTCTGGAACCAGATTTCCTGCTTCCCTTAAAATTCTATCTTAAGAGACTGGACTTTCAAATGAAACCCGAGGGGAGTTGGGTGGCAGGAGTCTAGCTTGTAAGTATAATGAGGCCAAAATGTTGACTTGTATTCTGGGTGTTTGGAACTTGGAGTGTGTTTGACATTAAAATACTGATATGAATGGTCTAAATGCTATGTGGATTCCCAGAAAAGCACATGTAAATATGTATTGTAAAATGTTTACTTTTGCAAAGAAAAATTAGAAGCCGAAGGGGAGAGGGGAAGCTACAGAGCACTCTGTGCCCAAGAGTCTGGGGACCAGTCTGACTGTGGGCAAACGGTGGCATCCCGCAACATTTGGTCATGACACACTAATCTGTCTGCCTTAGTTTGCTCCTCTGTAAAATGAACAAACAGAGGTTCCATCAGAAGTTTGCAAGAGGATATAATTGGCCAGTGTTACACACTGATCCAGTTAGCACCTTTGCTGTCCTCCAGTCTGAGGATCTCTGTGCCAAAGGTAGATGAGGGTGTGAGGTGCTAAGTATGGGAGACGGACAATCTTTCCGATTTTGAAAATCCCATTGAGCAGACATAATAGAGGGTCAGGGCAGAGACAAGGATGAGGTCCTTCAGCTACATTCTTGGGAGTCTCCCCTCTGCCACGAGGCCCTGTGTACTGAGCAGTTCTTCTGAGCATCCATCTACTTTCTAGATCTCCTCCAGGATCTCCCATGGGGAACTGGAAGCTTGGTCATGGTGTGCTGGCATCATCTCAGTGTGGTGCGGTGGAGGGGGTGGTGCTGTTATCAGTGAGGTCTGGTACAAAGAAGTTGGGTCTTTGAGGTATTGCCCTAGGCCCTAAGAATACGTTTATGTTATCTGTTGAAGTTGTTCAGTTCTTCAGAGAGTGGTGGATTTTATTTTTTAACTTTATATGTGTGTCAGTTTTTTGCCTTCATGCATGTGCATCATGTGCATGACTGGACGCCATGGAGGTCAGCAGAGGGCATCAGAGTTCCTAGAATGGGCCTTACAGATAGATGTTTGTGAGACATATGTAGGGGCTATGGACTGAAACCTGGTTCTTTTTAAGAGCAGAAAGTGCTTTTAACAGCTGAGCCATCTCTCCAGCTCCTGGAATGCTTTATGTGAATTCCACATGATTGTCTTCTCTGCACTCAGCCATTTCCCTGTCTAGTGCTGGCTCAGCCAAAGGGATCTCACCAAAGACTGAACAGATGGAGCTGCTGGATCTTGGAATGATGGCCTCCAAAACGGTTCGCTAAGTAAAGCATTTTATCACTTCCCAAGAAGGTATCCCCAGATCTTGTATGCTCGAGAGAAGGAGAACATAGCTTCAACTCTTTTCTAACGCACCAAGTGCATATCAGATGCTTGTACCATTCAGCCATCCTTCTGGGAAGTGAGAAATATATAATCTTTTACCATTGTCCTTAAGGGGTTCACAGGTCAGATCAGGGAGCACAAACACCTTCGA
This sequence comes from Rhynchomys soricoides, assembly GCA_019843965.1. Taxonomy (NCBI): domain Eukaryota; kingdom Metazoa; phylum Chordata; class Mammalia; order Rodentia; family Muridae; genus Rhynchomys; species Rhynchomys soricoides. The sequence continues at coordinate 23,904,829 of JADRCH010000009.1, forward strand.
CTAAGGATAGACTTAATTACCTTCAGTTATTAAGCCAAGGCTTTGGACGTCCCTGGAGCTGGGACCCAGTGCCTACACCTGGAGTCCACAGAGGACTCTCAGGAGAAGTGTGAAGAAGGAAAATGCTATAAATAGGAAATCTGAAGGTAGTTGTCGTTTACCTGATTTACTGGCTCCACCATTCACATTATCTGCCTGGGCCCTGTGGACATCTGAGTGTGTGCTATTTGGACTTGTCAATCATCCACTCCATTTCAGATCCAAGTTCCCAAGATCCTTGATTCTGAGAGTATATGCAAGGCTGGGGATGTAGTGCTAGCTGGGAACTTGCCTTGAACACATGGGCTTTGTTCAGGGCATGTGCAATAGATCAGTGAATGAATCAATGAATTATACAATCGGTGCCTGGAAGAACCTGCAACACAAAATGAACACTATTTTCAGCTTTGTTACCAAACCACCTGAGGGTGTATCCGAAAGGGAATGACTTCTGCTGCCTCTTTCAGCTTCACCATCTCTCACTGGACCAGATTCTTCCAGAACACTGAGCACGACCTCGAGTTTCCTTGTCTTCCCTCTTTTTCTGCTCTCTGTAATGGCTCTCCCAGTAGCCTTTCATTCTTCAGGTACAGACGAGGTTTGTAAATAATCGGGGCAACCTATGTCTTAGGTAGCTTAAATATTTAACTTCCTATATAAAACATCAGTTGTGCAACTGGAAGGACTTTGCATTTGGCTTTAAAGGAGATTCTAGAATTTCAAGTCTTTGTGCTGCCTCTATTTGCCTGCTCCATCACGACTCTTCCAGAGAATCCCAGAAGGCCCTTGGTGTGGTTGGTGGTTTAAGATATCAGCTCTGATGGTAAGTGGCTTCGTGAAAAATGCAGGGCTAGTAAATACAAAAACATCGTGTGTGTGTGTGTGTGTGTGTGTGTGTGTGTGTGTGTGTGTGTGTGGTTGAGGCAAGTCACCTCTCTTGTGACCATTCCTTCTCTGTCTTTCTTTTTTTTCTTTCTTCCTCTTCCCTTAGGTGGGCCTGCAAGTGACTCATCTTTTTGAGTCATTTCCTTTAAAAGTGGCAAGGTTAATGGCACTGCGATGGTAAAGAAAGAAGACAGAGCAGAGAACTGTAGCCACACATACTAATGGATACACACACACTGACACCCACAGTGCACACGCAGCATCCCACTACTCAAGTGAAAGGCAATTAAAAGGATGTTTTTCCATGTAAAATTTATTTTAATCTAAAGGCTGAGGCATAGTAGCCAAGTTTCCCTGGGAGCAAAATTTCATAACCAAGTTATAAATGCTTGAAAATAGCAAGCCACAATGGAAACCTTGTCACACTCTTAATTATCCCGTCAGCAGATGCAATGTTAAAATATAATATAAATGTTCCTTCTACAATCCTATGATTAGTCATGTAGATAGAATTAACTTCTAACATCTGACCTACCTTTTGCAACTCTGAGGGGAATAATTATTCTAGGTTCCAGATCAAAATAGGTTCTTTTCAGTCAAGAGTCTAGAAATATTAATATCTCCCTGCAGCTGAAACCAAACCCAATGCTGAGCATGCTATGCTCTGGGCTGTGTTCCAGCTGTTTCCTGTCTTAGCACACGTATCCATCAAAACTTGACCCTGAGAGGCGCTCCTTGCTGATTGTCCTGACTTCCTCGGGCATCTTCCCTCTCCATCTCTCTGCTCACTGGGTGCTCACTTCTTTGGACCTTACCTTCAGGCTCCCAAAGTCTCTGGCTTTCTTAGGATCTCACTGTGGAATGAGAAGCAAGGTTTGGGAGTCCTACTCTCCCAGCTTAGTTTCTTGGGACCCAACAGTCATATGCCATTTCACAGCTGTATGCTTTAGCCCACCCGGACAGCCAACACATTCTCTCTAGCTTCTGGACCTTGCTGCCCCTCCTCATTCCTGAAGATATGGGGGTTCCTTGCTATCCCCAGGGTGTTTCTCAACCTTCCAGGAGTGCCTGCAGCTCTGTGTGCACTGCCATTGATGCCCTCTTAAACTCTTCCTATTACTTGAGTATACCATTTATTTTCTGGATCCTGAATAATTTAGTACAATCATTTCCATTTTATAGATTGAAATATACTGAAGCCCTGATAGGCTCTGTGACTTGTACAGGATCACAGGTTAATAAATGGCAGAGCCAGGATAGAAACTAAGATCTTACTCATGCAAAGCTCTTAACTATCATGGCATACAGCATTTCCTTGTGTCGTTTTATGCAGGATGTCTGCAGTGCACCTGGGCTTCCAGCCCAGGTTGGCAACCTGACTTTGGCCATCCACTGGTGGCTGGATGATGATGGTTTTCCAGAGCAGCATGGTTCTTTGGGCTTTGGTTTCATCATCTATAAACTGAAGGGAAAAAGTCCTGTTCCACTTACAGTTCAGGATTCTTTTTTAAAATAAAACTGAGACAATAAAACTGGCATGAATACTGGTATTAATATGCACATCTCTCTCTCCATGTGTGTGTGTACTTTTTTTTACATTGGCTCATGTATGCTACTGAGATTGAATGTGCTGATGTGTGTGTGTGTGTGTGTGTGTGTGTGTGTGTAATATAACCATCATTCAGTCTGTAAGTCAAAATGCCATTGCTCTTCTAGGATAAACACCTTTGCCTAGGTATCTACTATTGTTTTCCCTGTCACCTTTGTTCTAAATAATGAGACCTCCACATTTATGCTCAATTATCTACAATGTTTCTGCCTCTAACTTCACTCTGCATTGACAATTTTCTATGTAGGAAGAAATGCCCACATCTTGATAGGCTGAAGGAACACACACATGAGTTGTATTGTGTAAAATTGCTTTGTATCCCACCTGAAAGAACAGGAACTTTTTTCTTACACTGGCCCATGTACGCTACTGAGATAGATAGGCACTGAGAAGAAAACCAAATGAAAGCTTCCACTGGTTGGTGAGAAGCAAGATCCCCCTCTCTCCCATCAGGCTGGAGGTTAGTGAGGATCTGATAATATTCTGGACTCCAGTTCTCAGAATGAACTGCAGTGCTTGATCTACAAAGCTCCAGGCCTTAAAGAATTCCAGGACCTCCATAGAGCAGACCTTCTCAGCTGTGGGGGTGATAACAAGTAGGCTCAGGAATCTTCAGGAATTTGGAGAGCATCACTTTGCCAAGAACAGGCAACACGGAGCCTGGTGGTGTCCTGCCTGCAGCCCACATGTTCACAGACCTGACAGAGACTCCTCCCGCACAGACAAGACTGGCTACAACAGCCCTCAGAGGGAAAAGCAGACACTCCCGTGCACCTCAGATACATTCCTCACCTTCATCTGCCCATCGTTCTGACACACTGTCTGATATTGGGAATATCATTTAATTATGTAGTGACTCAGTTTTCCTATTGACAAAGCATGTATCAGCTTCCTGTCTGGTGCTCACATGATTCTAGATTGTTGGAGAATCTATCTCCAAATGTAGCCACAGAACAGTGAAGGGAAATTAATTCTCTGTACCTTTACCTAGAGTCAAGGATGTACATGTCGTATGTACTTACTTAAGTCCAGCTTTAAATCAGACAGCAGATATTAGATGTCATTGACAGTCAAGATTCCGGCTCAGGGCATGGGTCCCTCTCATCTTTGGTCCTCCCACATGTGTGACCTCATAAGTGGGTGGGTATGGAGGCAATGAATTATATAGCTATCAGGCTGGCATCTAGAGTCAGTCAAGATGGTACTGGATGTGTTACCTCCCTGAGTCTCAGTTTACTTATCTATAAGATACAGATGATAGCACCTACTTCAATGGAAGTTTTAAAGGAGGATAAATACAAACACTTAGCCATACGTCTTGAAATATATACATATATGTGTATATATATACATATATATAAATGTATTTCCCTTTGCATTTTTTGTGATGACTTACCATAGTCTATAAGTTGACTAACATTTTTCTTTTTATACTCCCACTTTCAGCTCTTCTCCCAAATGCCCATTATGTGGCAGGTTCTCAGTAATTATTGATCAAGAGAAAGAAGATGGATCCTTGCCCTCCAGGAGGTCACTTCCGAGGCAGCACATAAGACAGCTGCTTACCAGGTAGCTGGTAGTGACTGGCTGATGAATGACACACATAAGAGCTTCAAGGGGGAATGTGTCTAATCAGATTGAAAGGAAGGCTGCATTGGAAAGTGGTGCTTCCAACTGAAATCGTGATGCCCTCCACAGAGCAGGGCTCAATAACCAATACCACTCTGGTATACTGCTCAATTACAAATACTCTGGTCATTCAAACAGGGACATCACTTCCTCTCTCTTTTTCTGGTTAGAACTTTTGCCTTATCATGGTGATATCATTCAGTTCTTTCTGGTGCTCCAACCAATTAACAGGAATTTGGTGGCTCAGCAAGAACTTCGGTTTACCTTGCTTGCTGTAGAAGCCAGCATTTCTGAATCAGTTTTACCTGGCTAAAGTCAGGGGCATGGTCAGGGGTGCAGGCCTGGTTGCCAAGGAGGTTTTGGCAGAGAATCACTTCCTGGTCTTTTTATTTGTCACCACTGCATTCTGCCACACTCAGCCTTCAGCTCTCTCTTCAGATCCAGCTGTGAACACCCATCCATCTGTCTGCGGTCACACTGTCTGTCCTCAGGATTTCCCTCTACTTCACTCTCAAGAGGTTGTTTGCAGTTGCACTAAGTGGTGTCTGGATAATCCAGGATAATCTTCTTACTTCAGGTTCTCTAAGTGAACCCCCGTTACAAATCTCATGAGCCGCACATTTACAATGCAAGGGTTAGGACCTGGATAGCCTTGGGGAACATTATTCAGCTTCATAGAGCAGCCAGGAAAAGGAGGAAGGAGGTCATGTCTTACAAACCTCTTTGTTTTTTTTCTTTTTTATAATTTTCCCCAGTCCCTTTTAACATTGAATTCAAGGAATACCTTAAGAAATTAATATGACACAGACCCTTCTCATACTGAATGTAATATACTAATCATAATTTGTTTACATTTTTCATAGAGCTTCATTTCTGTGTATGATTTGAACTAACGTGTGTTACTAATACTGTGGAAGTATAAGGCCTATAGTATTTTTTAAGAAGTAGAAAAGTAGATCAAAAGGATCCAGGATGAAAGACAGAAGACAAGAGGCAGGGAAAGAAATACTCATAAGCCTTTCAAATAGGAGCTTAGGGGCTAGTTCTGCCTGAGTCAGGCCTGTGGCCATTTTTAATAAACAGGAAAAAAGACCTGCATGAAGAAGGGGGGGAGTGGGCAGCTGCTGACATGATCTTTAGTTGAGCAATTTTTACATACCTCAGGGAGAAGGCTAAGTGATGAGCTTATAATAATCTATCTTCTAAAATTATTTTTATTTTAACTAAACTATGTATATGTATGCATTTCTGTGCATGCATACATGTATTTCTGTATAGGTCAGAAGAGGAAGTTGAACCCCCCCAGAACTGGAGTTACAGGTGGTCCTGAGCCACCTAATATGGGTACTGCAAGCTAAACTTGGGTTCCTTGCGATAGCAGCAGGCATTCTTAACTCTTCTTCATGGTAGAATTTGGCCATTCAAATGAGCACAGAATTAATCTTATCAGGAGGCATTTGCTATGTCCACAACTGGCTTTTGTGCATATCCTTTGGAAAAATTTTATTGATTTTAGCCTATTAAAATCCTTGTTCCTCATGTTTAAAAAAAGTGTTTGATTTTTGTTCTTTTGAAAATCCCTAGGAACCTGTCTCCTTGAAGGTAAAGACAAAGCTTTATTTTTAATCTTAAGTTTAATATGTACATTTCTTACCAGAGGATATATAAATCTGCTATATAAATGTGTCCTCAATATTTGTCACCTACTTACTCAGGGGGTGGCGCCCACACTATGAGCTTTCATATGAAATCAACATATTACTGCTTTTCATGGCACAACGCTCCACCCCTTCTAATAGCATCATTACCATAGTTACTAATTCCTTTCTAAGAGTGGGACAGAATAGTTTAATATAATAGACAGCAGCAGAAATATAAGTAGCATAAATAAAACTTGCCACAAATGTGCTGTCCCAGTTCTGACTGCTTGCTGTCTGAGGACACAGGATTTTGCCTTCTAAACAGCAAACTGTCAACAAGCTGCAGAGCCTCAGACCACACAGCTATATCCAGTGAACATTTTAAACCTTTAAAAGGGATGAAGTACACTCAATTAATGCAGCTACCAAAAGATGTAGGAGTAAAACAAAACAAAACAAAAACCAAAGCAACAACAACAACAAAACAAAACTAAAAAACCACAGCTCCCTTGCCCTACTCTTGGGGCATAGGATATTATTCCAAAGAACACCTTTGCCTCTTGTGGTGGCTGGAATAGAAATGACCCCCAGAGGGTCAAATATTTGAATGCTTGGTCATTGGGGGGTCATTGGACACTACTGGAGAAAGATTAGCAAGTGTGGCCTTTTTAGAGGGAGTGTGTCTCTAGAGGTGGGTTTTGGGGTTTCAGTAGCCCAAGAGAGGGCCATTGCCTCTCTCTTCCTGCCACCTGGAGATCTTGATGTAGAGCTCTCAACTTCTCCAGCACCATGTCGTCTGTTTGAGTGCTATCTTGCTTTCCGCATGATGACAATTGACTAACCCTCTGAAAGTATAAGCAACCCCCAATTAAGTGCTTTTCCTTTATAAGAGTTGCCATGGTTATGGTGTCTTTTCATAGCCATGGAATGCTAAGACACCTCCTTTCCTTTATCCCAGCACAGATATTGTTCTGCGCAACCTTCACTCTATCAATGTTGAAGAGTGTGAAATGATTTCCATTATATCTCATGGAGCTGAATTTCTCATTTGGGAGATTGGGTATCCCTCAGGCTGCCTGTACTCAGCCTGCCACACTTCTGTGCCTCTGCACCAGTCAAGCCTACCTCACATGGCTCACCTTTCTCCCAGCCTCACTCATCCATTACCTATGTTCAATAGTAAGACTCAAGCTACACCCAGACCTCTTGCTAGTTGGGTCAGAACTGATCTATCCCTTTCCTATGCCTCATTCACATACTCTTGCCTTAACTCATTGGGATATAAACTTCAGTTGGTTTTATTTTCAGCTCATTGCTTTCAACCCCTTCGAACCAGTCCCACCTGTTTTTCCCTGAGTGAGAGATTCCACTGAGGTTGTGTTGGCTCAAGTCCAGAAGTGCTGAATTACTTCCTTCTTAAACCACTTTCTAAGACTCAGCTATGTTCTTTAAAACATCAACCTCATTTTTAATTTACAACGCTTTTCTCCACTCTACTCTAGGCCCACACTATTAGCGTGGAAGAGCTGGGGAAGGGGAGCATTGTCTGGACCTGAGACACAGCTTTCTTTTTCTTTGCACATTTTTCTAGTCTTGGTCCAAGTAAACAAGAGAAACAGAAACATCTCTTTTCTGCTCTTCTAGTGGTAGGTCCAGTTTTCTCCACATCTGGGTCCTACCTTCTGATTTGGCTTGATTTCTTGGAGCTGAGCAGGTGGATGGTGGTAGGCAGTTCTTAGGGGATGGGATGCTTCATGAGTAAAGTCTATGGGCCCTTAGATAATAACACCTACTCCTGGTTATGCTTATGGTCCCGCAGCAGAAGTCTGGAAGCTGTACTTTTGTCTCGGTTCTCATAGGGTCTGTTAACCCAAATGGATCTCACCTTACATATACTTTATATCCTTGGCTCAGGTCACTCCAGTCATCTTTCTCTTGACACTTTATCCCTACTGGCATTTGCTATGGGCTTCAAAACTGTCAAGATGACATTCTGTCACTACCTGCATTTGAACATGGTGGAACATTACAGGCAGTTTATAATAAGTGTCTTAGAGATCCCCTCTTGGCTCTGATGAGTACAGAGATACTTTATTCACGTAGGAAGATTACCAGAGTAGAAAGACCACTGCACTCCCAGGAAAACACACTTTCTCTCCACTCAGCCTTCCATATTAATTGGGAAGGACGATTTATGGTATGGTATCTGAATTGGTTTGGCTGTGGTTTTCTCTAGGACGAGTTAGGTACCTAGGTACTGTCTAATCAATACGAAGCACTACATTAAGCACTTGCTTTTCTCTCTAGTTCCTAAAATTATGAAGCCCCAGACTTCTGCTTTCACTGACTGGCAACTCTTGACTATCAGTTTGCTGAAAAAGATGTCACTAATAGTGGGAAAATCCTTTGTAAGCCTGATATTTCATTGGTGCTGGCCATGAGGATTAGATGAGCTGGACTTCACAACTATTAAAATACTATGCTATCATCATCTCTAACCTTGAAGGGTTATAGAGCACTATAGCAAGTTTAGATGTCATTCTCTAGAAGTTTCCTCTTGACTCTGGTGTGGAGGGAAGTACCCCATTCACTCATTTCAGTTAGCAATGAAGGAATCTATTTTATACTATCATGCACTGGCAACCCTACAGTGATGCTGAGCAGGCAACAGATAAGGACAACTTATCTTTTACTTGTATAGGATACAAGGAGTGTACATGGACCACTTTGCTCTGGGAATCTGTGACATCTGCTGCTGCCACTTAACTAGGGTGTGGTGAGGCTCTGTGGTTAGAAGAGCTATGCCCTTGCTCTACTGCATAGGGCTGCACTTGCAGGATGCTCAGTTGTGATTTTCAAAAGTTCAAATGATCCAGAGTTTGACAAATTCAGATTTGAGAAATTCAATCCTAAGTTTGAGAAATTCAGAGTTCTTTTGTCAGGGAAAGATGTATCTGTACATTTGTATATCTGGATTTTTATTTTATAAAGCTGATTCTTGAGCTGAGGAAATGACTCAGGCAATAAAGTGCTTTCCATGACCGTGTGAGAACTGAAGTTTGCATTCTCAAGTGAATGTAGTAGTCTATCTGTAATCCCAATGGCTAGCAGTTGGAGGGAGGGGACATCCAGGTAAGCTGGCTATCTGGACTAGCCAAATTGTGAGCTCTGGGCACAGGCAGCTTTAGTCAATAAAGTAGAGAGAAACAGAGGAAAACACCTTAATTCAGTAGAGAGAAACAGAGGAAAGCACCTTAATTCAGCCTCTGGCTTCAACACATACATGCACACAGATATATATGTGCGTATAAACACCCAACCATACATATGTGTGCATGCTTATAAACCTGATGCATAACACACACACACATACACACACACATGCACACACACATACACACACACACACAAGAGAGAGAGAGAGAGAGAGAGAGAGAGAGAGAGCGAGCATTGATTTTATATTTATAGGATAGAGCCAGGAAGAATTAGATAAAGCAAAAAACAAAAAACAAAAGCCAATAATTCGTGTGTGTGTGTGTGTGTGTTGTTATTGTTGTTGTTTTGTTTTTTTCAAAACAGGGTTGCTCTTTGGAGGCTGTCATGGAACTCATTCCACAAACCAGGCTGGCCTCAAACTCAGATCTGCCTGCCTCTGTCTCCTGAGTGCTGGAATTAAGGGCATGCCCCACCACAGCCCAGCTAAAATGCCAATTCTTAATAAGAATTTTTGATTAAGTTTTTTCTTTCTATTTTTGAAATTCATACAGATTGCTTTATCCTTACAAGACAAAAAATAATAGCAAAAGGTAAAAGAAAAAATGAAAATGAAAAATGAAAGTGAATGATGTTAATAAATCTCAATATATGTCAATGTGTCAATGTTTGCTTTTGATGGTCTAGGGATTGTAAATGTGAATGCTCTGCCACTTGAAAACGGAATCATTCACCTAACAATAGTTGCTCAGAACAGAAGGTCATATCTACAAGAACCCAGACATTGACCATAAGATACTTTTTATCCCTGCCTTGTTTCACATGTGGTACATATGCATATGTGGTACATATGTCTGCTCATGTTTTTGCATTTGTATGGGTACATATCTAGGTAGGTGCACATGCTCATATGTGCATGCATTTAGAGGCCCAAGGTTGATGTTAGGAATGATCTTCATCTGCTCTTCTATCTTATTTATTAAAACAGGGTTTCCTGGTCAAACCCAAAGCTAGCTGATATGATTAGTCTAGCTATTCATCTTACTCTGGGTAATTGTTCTCCAAATGGGTAACCATGTGAGTTTCAGACGATCTGAACTCACTCTTCACACTTAGCCAGGGCTTAAGCAGTAAGCAACCTCCCTAGCCTGGCCATAGATGTTTTCTAACTTTAACTTGGAAAATTAAAAATGTCAAAATAAGTGCTTTACTCTTAGCAACCCATAAAAGAGATGTTACCATCACATATATTTACTGACGAAAGGCTTGCTCAGCATTAGTAAGTGTAGGTGGCACTCTGGATCCAAAGCCAACTATTCCAATGAATAACCACAGATTGGAGGCTCTATTTGTAAGGGAAATTCAATTTCATGATGGGCTTGCCTGCCATTTTCTCCACTTCTACCCATCTTTGCAGTTCAAGCCACTTCAAACACCGCATGTTCTCTCTCATATGTAAAATTTAGCTTCAAATCTTTTGTGTGTTTTTACCTGAAGTGCAAATGAATGCCCACAAACTAGAATAGAGCCATTGGTGGTGGAAGCATTAAGGAAAATGGGAAATTATAGGATATAAGTAAAATGAAAGTGTGGAGGAAGAATTTAGAGACAGAAAGGTCTGCCTGGGATGACGGGGATGGAGAAACAGGGGAGAGGGGGATGGTTAACCAAGGTGTTTATGAAAACGACTGTATGGAAATTCATGATCTTGCAACACAGGCAAAAATTACAATAAAAATAATAGAGCACATGTGTTATGAAAGAACAGGGAGGGCCTAGGAGCTAAAATATTAAGTGGGGATGGAGTGGGGGCAGATAGGCAGAGCAAAGGAGGAGTGGGAGAAAGGCTAACCAAAATGAACGATATATGAAGAAGCTTTATGAAAATTTCCTAGTTTGTAAGCTAATACCACTAAAAAAGCATTTGAGTAGAGTTATCCTGAGTGAATGAACAATACTGTTCCCAGAAGACAAGGGTTTTAAAATAAAAATCTCAGTATTAACCACGAATTACCTATATATGACTCAGTAGTTAAGAAGTCCCCAGAAGCACCCAGAACAATACATGCTATTGATATTGCTCTTGGTTGCCTAGTAGATGGTAAGATCCCATCGCTATAAACATTACACATTTTGGATATGGGGCACAGAGAATCAACCTTGAATTAGTAAAGAAACTCTCTCCTTGCTGGGTAGCTTTCCTAGCGCTGGAAAGTACTATGCAGGCTGCTATGGTAGAAAAGACATCAGTGGTCTTATATAGTGCTGACCCCTGCATGTTATAACATTGACCGATGAGGCGAGATGTGCTCATTGGAGCAATAGTAGCAAGACTGTTTATAGGGATAAACAATCATTCTCTTAAGATTTGTGGCTTGCTCCACAGGATGGAATTCATATCTGGTACTGTTAACATAGCTAAAACCCATGATTGAGGAGATTATAGACCCTAGGGAGGAGACTACTGTCATTGTTCTGTGCAATAGTCATGTCATCAAACTTCCTTCTAAATAACTGTGCTTATACCTACAGATGGGGGCATCTCTCAACTTTGGTGATAGATTGTTCTTTCTGCAGTGGGCAACAGTAAAGGCAGAGACGAATAACTTCTCAAAGGCTGAGAATAAGTGACTGAGATATTTGTATCAACCCACCTCCCACCAAGAACCTGAAGCCATCATAGAAGAGTGGGTGGAAAGAGCATAAGAACTGGGTGATGAGAAAGATGCTGTGAAAGGCCATCTACTGCACAAGACATGGCTGTTGCACACATAAACTAACTCCAGGAGTGGTTCCCTCCCAAGACATGGACATGATCAAGCCAGTTAAAAATTCCACACTGGATGGGAGATGGTTTACCAAGGTCACATCTGTAGCTAAGGAGATATTAGCAGATGATGAATACTGAGGGGTGGGGGTGGGTGGAGGGGTGGTGTCAGCTTTCTTTGGGTAGTAGCCACTGGAAGGTTGCCCATTCCCTGATGGATGACCCTATACCCATGCACACATGGAAAACACTAACTGGATTTAGTTGCTTAAAAATAATGAAAATTTAAAAAAATGTAAAGAATGACATGAACTTGGGGAGTTCTGGGAATAATTGGAAGGGGTAAGCTAGGATGCAATCAAAATGCATTGTATACCTGTGTAAAATCTCAAAAAGTAAAAAAAAAAAAAAATTGTTTAAAATAGTTCTGTACATTCTCTTGAAATGGAGCCTTGCGTGACCTTCAATCTTCTGCACTGTTTATCTTCATGACAAGTGATGCCTCCTGATATGCTAAGCACTTATTTGTTAGGTTTTCTTTCTCCCTATTCTAATTTCTAAGCTTGCAAAGGCAAAGGCTCTGTTGTGTGTGTGTGTGTGTGTGTGTGTGTGTGTGTATGTGTGTCCTTATCATCAGTACCCAGAACAGTACCTGGCACAGAGCTGGTGCCCAGGGAGTGTTTGTTAATGAATCAGCTCTTTTGAACCCACTGGCCTTAGTAGTTAAGGATACATATCTACGCATATGATGCTCTTTTGGGGACTTTCTCTTCTGCAGAATCCCTGCTCTGTTTGGAGTAATAACAAATAGGTAGAAAAAAGAAGTTCTAAAAACAAGAACATAGCCTGTCCTCTGCCTCCTGCTGCATTGTGGTGGGAACTCCTGGTATTCAGGACGCACACAGTTGCTCCTACTTTGGTGCTGAGATGAATGGAGCTACCTTGGTTTCTCTTTCTCAGAGCTGAGATGGGGGCTCTAGAACAAACACTGAGCCTTACTTTTCTCTTTAGGGTCTAAGCTGCACTACAAACTCAACTTTGATTTTAATAAAATTCTTCTATGTTCTAAGTGAAGACATCAATTCTTCTTTTGTGAAAAGAAATGCACTGGTTAGGGGAGATATGTTACCAAGAAAATAGTTTCTAATCCTGTGGCAGTGGAGAACAAAAATGAAATGATAAAAAAAAAAAAATCCAAATTTGAGAAGCTCCCTATTTTCATAAAAATAACTTCTGTTCTGCAATCAAATCGGTAGTCTCTGCCTGGCTAGGTCTGGAGACTCATCTCTGTACTACAAAGCATATGTCACTGTACTGCTTGGCTGGTTTCCCATCTTGAAATGATGCCTGGATTCGCAGACTAGCTCTCCTTCCCCTTCTTGCAAAGTGCATGCAAGGAAAGAATCCTGAGCTAAAATCTCAGGTACTGAAAGAACTACACCTGCTAACACTTTATTTTTGTAAGAACTATGCTAATTTGAATCCAAAGGATACCCCATCCCTAATTCTTCCAAGCTCAAAGGAAATTTATCTTTCACAGAATATGGAGCTCTCAATTGTGGTGTGAGGTTTCAGAGTCATTTTGCACACACAACACTGAGA
>JADRCH010000009.1:23918222-23935776 GCA_019843965.1 Rhynchomys soricoides
ATCCTTCTCTGTAGATTCCTCTTAGTAGAAAATGGAGATCTGTGGGGGCTGGAACTAGTGGACCTGGAACTGGGATCTCAAGTGGTCCCAGTGACTAGGCTCTGGCAGGAACTGTGTACTAGGCAGCTGAAGTCATCGAGAGAAGGACAGAGTGACTAGATATGCCCCACAGAAGTCAATTCCGTTGTACATGGGGTTCTGGTCACCACTAAAAGTGCATTGCCACAAAGTGTGTTTTAGAATTTCTATATCATATTTAGGGATTATTAATTACAAAGCTATAACCATTGTTTATTAAGAAACACAGTGGCCTCAAAGTATTATTTTTCAACCAATATTTTCTGTGGCTTGACATGTCGTTGCTCAGGGAGTACGGCTTTACAAACCACTTTGCTTTTAGTACCCTGATTTGTAAAGGATCACGTGATAACTCTATTTTATGAATTCCTATTCTTAGTAGAAGACCAACAAAAAACAAAGGCTCAAGCAGTGTGTGCACAATCACTCCCCCAGGACCCTTCTCATTGCTGTACTTTCTCTTTCAGAACGAGAAGGAATGGGCGGCAAATGTTTCTTGAGGACATTTGTGTTCTTTAGTGTCAGCACAAGACATGGTACAAGCATTCTTAACCTCTCTTTCTGCTTGATGCCTTTCACCTTCTTTATTCTTGTAAGTCATGTAATTTCGAAAGCCACATTAGATTCTTTCCTGGAACAAGCTGGATACAAGTTAATATGTCAGAATCTAGGCACAACTATCAGGGTCTGTCTAGTCATTATGGCAGAATAATTTGGTAGGTAGGAAGGCCATGCTATTCAACAGCCAAGGTCCATAGCAAACAGGATTTTTAGCTTTGAAGAGAAGAATGACGATCATGAATGTGAAGAGGGAAGATCTGATGAGAATTAAGACTGTCTTAGAAGCCAGGAAGGTTCTATTATATTACACAGAAACTGCTGAAGCTTATGCAAGCTGGATCATTCAACTATCTAGCAAACCTTTTCTGATCACTTACAATATACCATGTACCTGTGTGTGGGCTGGGAATGATTAAAACATGCATATTATGAAAAAATACATACTAAAGTTAAGGAGTTATTGCAAAGATGTCATATCAAAGACCTTTTCTCCCTGTCCCCTCTCACCATTCTATGTAAATGTGATATAAATGACAACTGCTATATTCCAAGCATTGTTCATGCAATCTTCAAAACAATCTGAAGGCATGAAAAGCTGTTGCCAGACCCCCTTTAAGGCCCTGATAGCCAAGACAAGGCTGATTAAATGGGTTTAATGGTACCCTTCTGCAACATGCTCCTTTCAGACCATTAACTTTTCCTGCCATACAGACAGAGGGGAAACAGCAGTTGGGATGTAAAGTAAATAAGCGAATTCATTAAATAATTAATTAAAAATTCATGTGTACACACATATACATTCAATCTTAATAAGAGGGCTAAATATGTATGGTGAATAATTATTAAGACCACTTTAAAAATGTTATTTCATGAGCAAGGTGTAAATCTGATAGCTAAAATTTGAAGATGCACTTAATTCTTTCTTGATAATAGCCTGAGATAAAAATCCCAAAAGGCCCACACAGTGGCTGAGCTTTCTATCAGTCTGTAGCTTTTAGAATGAGCTCTGAAATTCTCAACCCATGTTCTTTGCACTGCTGTGACCTCTGATCCTGCCTCCACCTTGCTTTCTGGTATTGTAGAGATAGAAACATGGAGCATCTGGATATCCCACTGCCTCATGCCAACAAGGAAAACCAAAACCCAGCCTGAAAATGCAGTGTGCCATTGTTACCTATCCTAAGTGATGTGCATAAGCATATGTGCTGGTCAGTGTGAGAGACAGTAAGCCCAGAAAGAGCCTGAACTGAGAGGTGAAACCAAAGGCCCAATATTGCAGACTGCACAGCGTATCACTTAGTTCTGGATTTTTGCCCTGGTTTCTATTATTAATGATGGACATAACTCTATTGGTGGCATCCTTTCAGACCCTTCTCAAGCCTAAAGACAATGCTAATTAAATTCGTTCAAATTTTTGGCTTAAATGTTTATATGAGACAAACAGCATAAAGTAAAACTGTATTGGCAAAGAGTGTTATTTATATAGTGTAATAACCAGAAAACCCTGTCGCTAGGATATTTCTATTTCAAAACAGAGGTAGACAAGGCTGATAGGCTGAAAGGAACGATGAACAAGCAAAATTATAGTCCACTATTCTTAAATGTTTGTATTTATAAAACTAATTGTTAAAATAAGACCAAGTACTGTGATCAGTCATATCACCACAGGGCAGAACTGCTTTCCTGCTAAGAAAGGAGACTGAAGGATGCTTACTGAACGCACACATTTGCTTCCCTAGTGGCCACCAATGACTTATAACAAGGTTGAGTCATTATCGGTGTGACCATGCATCTTCAGTCTCTTTGTTTTTCTTTTCTGCTGTCAACAGTAATCAGTGTCATTGTTATCACATTAAGCACAGGTTAGACAACAGATTCTGTTGACAATAATTTAGAATACACCAAGAAGCGTAGGTTTTGTTATTCCTTCTTCTATCCATCTGAGCATCTTCAGGTGTCTTTTTTACTCTAAATGTATCACTGTTCTGCCCTTATAGAGAAAGTGGTAACAGGTTAAAAATGTGTAGTTATCTAGCCATGAGAAGAGCTCTATTGCAGAGATCATCGATTTCTACTTTAGAATTATTTCGGCTGCAATTACATTCTAACCTATGCTTTGCCTCCTAGCTCTGGCTTACAGGGTGGCAGCACAATTGATCAACAGCAGGGTCCTAAGGGCCATGAGACTGAAGGATGCTTACTGAACTCACCACATTTGCTCATTCCTCTTTCACTCAGGTCTTGTGTTTCTTTGAGCCACCAGGAACAAATATTTGGCTACAAGAGACTGACATAAACCAAGCTTGAGTTTTAACTCTTGATTTCTCTAATTTCTGAGTTTGCCTCTTAACTCAATTTGATTTGTAGCCGTTAATATTTCTCCCCAACTAAGATGCAATCTGGCACTGTTAGCCCACATCCCAAAAGAAGAGACAGAGGTTTAACTAGTTTGGCATTAACAGTCTAATCTTCACAGTCTAATGTTCCAGGTTGTGATAGGATACTAGGGGTCTCTGGAAGGTTATATAAAGAACCAAGAACCACCTCTGTGCATGAGTGTTCTAGTTCCATCCCATTGCTAGGATACAATGCTAAGCAACAGCAACTTGCAGAGGAAAAGGCTTACCTCATCGTACACTTCCAGGTCAGAGTCCATCGCTGAAGGAAGCCAAAGTTAGAATCCAAGGCAAGAAACTGAAGCAGCAGCCATGCAGGAAAGCTACTCGCTGGCTCAGTTTCTGGCTCTTTCCCAGGCTGGTGTTAGCTAGCTTTCATATAAAACCCAGGACCACTTTGCCCAGGTGAAACCCATAGTGAAGTGCTCCCAAGCTTTATCAATCAGCAATCAAGATGATCTCTCTCACAGACCTTTCCATAGGCTAACCTACGCTAGGTGATTCCCCAAATAAAGTGTCTCATGTCAGATAACTCTAGGCTGTGTCAAACAGACCATCAAAAGCTCACTAGGACAGTCAGAAAGACAGCTTCACAAAGGAAACAATATTAGGCGGGAGACATTTGGAAATATCTGTCAGAATATGGCAGGGTTTGATTAATAAGAGAAGCTGCTTTGTGATGAAAATGAAATAACCTTGTGCCTTCAAGTGAATAACATAAAGGCTCAGAAGAAGATCTTCCATCCTGGCAAGAAGCTCCTTCCTTCCTCTACAGCATGGGACTGACAGCACTAACAAGGCAGGAACAACGTGGGTGTCATGGAAAGGTGAGGTGGTTCAGCTATGTGAGGTGCACAGGGCTTCACAGATGCACTGCAGCAGGAGAAAGAGTCACTGCTGTTACGCATGCCCAGGACCCCAGGTACTCGGGAAGAGGAGACCTGCAGGCACATACACTTCTTGGCTTTGAACATTTTAATGATGGTTTGATTAAGCTTGATCTTTATGGCTATCAAATTATTTTTCCATTAATATTGCCTAGATTTTAGAGAGGGAATGAAAGAGGCACACCAAACTCCAGCAACAGATGCTACAATAGTAATAATTATCAAGGCCCAAACTGTTGAAACTTTATCATTCCAGGTTTTGAAGAACATCTTTGCCCTAGTCACTGAACCTCTGAATCTATTTTCTTCTCTGATAAAGGAACTTTATAGGCACAATGGAGCCAGGGGTCCTGAGATGGAAAGATTACCCTGGACTGGCCCGCTGTTAGCAGATAAAATCTTCTAAGAGTGAAGAAAAGCATCAAAGTTAGAAAGAAGACGTAAAAACAAAAGCAGAACTTGGAGTTCTTTGCTTGAAGACTGAGGAAGGAGTCACGGGCCACGGAGCGCAGGTGACTTCTCCAAGGTATGAGGCAAGGGAATCCTTTCTACACTGAGCTTGCAGAGGAGCACATCCTGCCTCTTCTTTTTCTTTTTTTTTTTTTCCTGCCGACTTTTTTGTTCGGATTTCTCACTTCTATGTGAAAGAAAAAAAATACAGTGCTTTAAGGCACTAGATTTGTGATAATTTATTACAGCAGAAAACTTACATAAAATTTCTCAATTCACCTTTTTAACATTAGTTTATTTGGTGTGTGTGGGGGGGGGGGTTCAAGAGGTTAGAAGATGACTTGAATCTTTCCTGTCACCATGTTGGTCATGGGGATCAGACAAAGGTTATCAGGCATGATAGCAAGTACATCCACTCTCTGTGCCATCTCAGTGTCCCCAGCTTTCTTTGCACCTCTCTTTAATTCACCTCTTGTTCTAAAATACTACCAGAGAAGTTCCCACTGAACCTTTCAAGAAATATCAGGCAAAATAAATAAATAAATAAATAAAAAATCAAACTTTCAGACAACATCCTTTGACTTAGGAGTTATCCTGAGAGCTTACAAATAGCTGGGCCTCCCGATTTTCAGAGGACTACCTCTAGAAAAATTGTATTTGAGTAACAGCAAACTGTACTGATCCGTGTCATTTTTGAGTGAGTAGCTGTGCTTTACTGCACATAACCCAACCCCCTCGCTGTAATGGATTTCATAATAACAACCATTTATCTTTTCTCCTTTAAAATGGAACAGATATATTTTGCATCTCAATGAAAGTCCTCTGGAATAAGATTACTAAGACTTCTCCTAGTACTCCCCATTCTATAAGTAAATACAGACATTAGAATGCAGAAATGCTTGTGCAAACAGGGGTAGGAATCTGTATATTAGCAAATCAGAAGGTCTGGTTGCATTAAATGCCCCAGAGGAACACTGTGCTGGTTCTTGAGCTGAGGGAGAAGCAGCATTCATTAAGGCCACGTTACTTGGGCTGTTGATTTTTATAATGAGCTTGTTGTGGCCTTAGCCCACAGATATTAAATAAAAAAAAAAATTCAGTAACTTGAAAACCTATATTAAAATGGAAACTACCTTTAAAAGAAGTGAGAGCTGGGTACTTATTATAATGTGCTTCTTGGGAGCTTTTCTTATAACAGAGCTCTGAGAAACCACATGAGCTACCAGCAGATGCTAGCTCACCATGGAGGGCTGAGTTGCTTGTGGTACATAGTCCTGAGAGATGTTAATGACCAATACAGAAAACTTTCTTCCTGATTAATAGTATTCACATGTGGTTGCCTTTATATCTGCGTGCCTAAAATATGCTCCAGTACCCAAGAGGCCTGGAGAGATGGCTCAGTGGTTAAGAGCTCTGTCTGCTCTTCCAGAGGACCTGGGTTCAATTTCCAACACCCACATGGCAGCTCACAACTGTTTGTAACTCCAGTTCCAGGGGATCTGACACCCTCATTCAGATGGATATATATGCAGGCAAAACACCAATGCACATAAAATATAAAATAAATAAAAATAAAAATAGAGTACCTGAGAAAATAAAATAATAATACTACAAACCATTAATCTTCCTATCTAAATACTCAGATATTATTGAAATGTAAGTATTAAACCTTTCCCCATTTCTCTATTTCTTCAATTCGCACCATAATAACCTTTAGAGGTGATGGTCTCATAAAGTCTTCAGTTTGTCATAGCATAATTAGATCCCTCTACTCTAAGAAGTTAGAATACTTTTGAATGTTCCATACCACATTTTCAAATATTAGCTAAAATACCCATTTCTCTTTCAATTAATAATCCTGATCAAGAAATGAAAGCAAAGGTCCAGAGAAGTTTCTGGACGGAGTAATCTTGTTATCTGCTATCCAGATGCACCCAACATTGAATGGCTTAAAGAGGAGATGGTCATCTTGTGACGGGTTTAAATGACATTAACACAGTTGGGAATTATAAAATGAGATCTAGGAGGCATGGAGAGGGCTAGAACCATTCCGGAAATTAGTAAGCTGAGTTGTGGTAATGGTTTTCAAGTGCCGGAACCCTCAGGAGGCAGGAAATTACAGCTAGCTCATTTTCCTTTCAATGGAGAACAGGCACAGAAGATTCCAAAGTAGTTTTTAAAGAGGGAACTTACCAGAAGTGCTGTTGTATAAACCCTGAATCATACTGATTCTTGGGTGGTGCATCAGTAGAACAGACAAGCCACCTAAACAGGAGCAAGGGCCAAATGAAGAGGCCCTCTCCCCGTGTCTACAGGAGGTTGGTCCTCTGTGCACCACTCTGTGTCCTCTCTTGTTTTCTTACCCGTAGCCTTCTGTCTTCATTTCTCTCCATGACTGGACTGTGGGGTTCAGAGAAATAACAAGAGATCTAAAAATGCTCACCCTTTCCTTTACCCCAAGGACTTAAGAGATTAATGAATGATCTGATTCTGAGAAAGACAAGCTAAACTCTTCATGGTTGCTGTGAAAGGAGATTACACAATATTTCTTCAGAGGCCTTTGTAAGTTGTTGCTGCATGGAACAAATTGGAAAAGCAGGGCAGATTTCTCACAAGGGCTGGACCAGATGGCCCATGCACGTGCTCTCAGAGTCCTCCCTAACTGTCACTTCCAACAAATAAAAATCACTGCTGGGCTTCTGGTTTGGTTTCCAATTTGGGGAACAGAAAACCAGCCTGTGATGATGTTTAAATATATTTCAAATCTCACTTTCAGGGTCAAGGTTTATGGAGCTGTTTCTAGTACCATGGAAGGTGTCAGTCTCCAGTAGCCACATGAGTATTTCTGCCTAGCACTGATGTGTGGCCTTGTCTGTTCTCCTGACCATGGGTTAGTGAATCTGTTTCTGAGGCATTAGTACTTTTAGATGCCATAATGGTATACACACTATCATCTAGATGTTAATTCATGTCTCAGTTTATGATATACAACCTTATAGATTTGATGTGGTGGCACTTTGGGGTCCTTCTCAATGTTAAAAGACAGGCCAAGACCCAGAAGTTGAAAAATAAAAGCTAAAGGACTACCATGGACCTTGTTCTTGGAGTCAGGAGGCTTGAGTTTGGCCTTGATCGTCCCCTTGATTTCCTGGGTAACCCGAGGAAATGGTGTTCCACATAAGGCAGTGTGACCCCACAAGTTAGTATCTGAGAATCCCTCAACAATCCCCAGGATCGAATTTTTTATGTATAGTGATCAGACTATCTACATTAATAGCTTTCAATATTGAAATTATCTGCAGTGCATTCAGGTTCATCGTAAGTTGGTCTCAATACTCTATTTTCTAATTCTAATTAGGATTTCTAATTCTAAACTGGTGACAGAACAATTTCCTAAGCATGAAACATAATTAGCCTCTGATATGAAATCATTTTTATCATGTCTAATTAGTATTTGTCTCAATGGCTTTGACAGACTTTAAAGTATTTATTTATAAATGTGAGGAGGTAAGAGGGCATATTTCTGAGAATTAATTCTCTTCCTCTACTTTGAGTTCTGGGTGAAGCCAGTTGCTAGCTTGCACTACATCTTGCTGGCCCAGCTTTGAAATTCTTGATGGATACTTGTGAACCAATGTTTATAAATTCTATTACTCTCATAAAGGTATTTTTTCTTGCTTAACAGTAGTTTTGAGACCTACTCAAAGAAGCCAAGATTCCCCTACTTTGAGCAAATTTCTTTGCCCCAAATCTCATACTACCCGCTTCTGAATCTATCAAAGAAAGACTGTTAGTTTGATGAAGTGAGTTTAAAAAAATCAAAGTGAATCTTGGGAATTTGATTTCTCTTTCGAATTTGATCTTTTTCTCTTCTCAGGACACTTACTCAATTCTTATAAGTTGAAAAGTTTGCAGAAATGAAAAAGAGAAGAACTTCTCTAACACGATGACCCTTCCAAGGAGAGTCATTGAGTGAACTGGAGATTAAAGGCTCCA
Source organism: Rhynchomys soricoides (assembly GCA_019843965.1). NCBI lineage: Eukaryota > Metazoa > Chordata > Mammalia > Rodentia > Muridae > Rhynchomys > Rhynchomys soricoides. The sequence goes on from JADRCH010000009.1 coordinate 23,926,591, forward strand.
GGAGCAACCAAGGGAATGAGATGGTTCCGAAGACTTAGTGGATCAGTTCCTGCACATACACAAGTGCTCAGGCTTGAGCAACAGCACATGGATACATAGCTGCACACGCCCACCTTATACTTACAGAGCCATGGAACTCGGACAACGTTTGCCTGACAATATCCGGGGGCTCCCTTCCCTCCTACTATTTTTTCACCATCCCATGGATGCCAGACTTCTGGCCGCTGCCTTGCAGAGGTGGAATAAACTCTGTGAGATTGACTCAGCCACTACTTTTTAGGAAGGTTCCTCCACCTCCTCATTCTCACCATTTGGCTTTGAGGCAGAGAGGAAAGCCCACACCCAAAGGGATCAGTGCAAATCATAATGGCATTCACCAAATTTTCTCTAATTAAAAATTTGGCATTTTAAAGAACTAGGCTACTCCCTTCTCTGGACTAAGCTCAAATATTTCCATCTGAAGCACAGCTACAGAGCTAGCTCATCTCCTGTATCTTTTCAGCAGACCATTTTCTCCCACTTTCCCCCATGAATACACCATCTCACACACACACACACACACACACACACACACACACACACACACTGCCTTTTATGAAATCAGCTGATAAGATTGATCTTTTCTCTGAATTGCTTTTATTTAAAATCCACCCACTATTTGTGGGAGGTACAGGGCAATGGATGCAATGCATGCTTGAGAGATTCGACCCTAAGGAGCAGCACAGCAGCAGCATCTGGGATAGGGTTTGTCTGTGCTTTTTCTGCGCAGTTTTGATTTTGCTAAGATCAAGAGTGCTAAGAAATTCAATGCACATTCTTTTATTTCAGATCTGAACTCCTAGATCTTGGGAGAACTGCCAGCATAATTGTTGCCTAGTTGAACTGTCAGCAGATACTGTTCAAACTCCTTGGTGGGACCTCCATTGCCGATGGCCACCCTATGTCTTGATGTCTTACTCTATACCCCATGATACCACAATGTGACCGACCCCCTTTGTGGCTACAAGAGTCCCTCTCCCTACTTCTCTGAAAAAAGTCCTCTGAGGGGAGAAAGAGCCATTTCTAAAAGACAACATTCTGTCCATTTCCAATAATAATGAAAAAGAAAGAATGAAATTACAGAAATTACAGAGATGGATGGCAGATTGGTGACTCCCAAATACTAGTCACCAGAGAGGAAATGATGGGCTTAAAGCAGCAGCAGGAAGAGTCCTTGTAACTGCGGAGACACTGATTCCACACTGTGGTGAAACCACATAGACACACCCAAATGAACAGAAGCATGGCCGGTGAAACTGGAAACAATTCTATTTTACAAATCAATTTTCAAGTTTTGAAACCACTGTATCATTATGCTACCAATGGAAATTTAATGGGCCATGGAAATTGTCTGTACACCTAAAAAAAAGTTCCTGAGCATCTATAATGATTTTTAAATGTTTACTGGTAAAAATACAGCTATCTACAAACAGAAAGATTTGAAGTTTTTAATGGAATTTAAAGATTATTTTTCAGGTGTGAAATGTTGCTTTTGCAAAGAAACCTTTAAATAGTGCAAAGCCTATCTTAGATTCACACACACTAACTGCAAGGCATGTTTATGTAACTACACTGTGGGAGGTCATAATGTTATGGCTCAAATTTTCTTAGTAAATTGAGTCTATCCATATTTAAATTATTATAGAACTAAAGCAATCGTAAAGGGAGAGGGGCTTGATAAATACAAGTATGCTGCTATATAATAGCTGAAGCTCTAAACTATGTCAAGCATTAGCAGCTGTAGCATTCTAAAAAGTTCCTGTAAAACAGAACAACTCCCAAACAAATGGAAAAAAAAAGTCAGTGAGAAAACCTGGCTTAACCTCTGACTGATTAGCTCTGCGGGGGTTGAAAGGTTCGAATACACAGGTACCTCTGCCACTTGGAGGTCTATCATACATGCTTGCAGAGTTTCCATAGGAAAAACTAAAACCAAGTAACTGTTGTGTACCAAATGTAAGGAAGGATCTTGTTGTCCACTATCAGTAACATTTGAACAGCAGCATGTTCTTGTAGATTTTTTTCCATAAAAGCCTTGAAAAAGCTAGCCAGTTTGATATAAGATTCATACACAGTTATGGTACGAATGTGTATAATTACATTTGCAAAATCTAGAAGACTGTACAAATATATTGTTTCTCAGTTCCTAGTTTTATGAGCTCTTGACCTGTGGTTGATACTCTTAGCCTTAAGAATTGAGACTTAAATGTCACAATCACTATAGAAGCAGAAAGAAGATCATTTATTTCTCAAGGTTATAAGCAGGTCCTCAACTGTCAGGGAGCACCGGCCCCTGACAGCAAGGCTGAACCTGGAAGGGTGGCTCTGCACAGTGAGTAGATCTGGGCGGTTACATGGCCAAGATGAAGAAATCACTCCATATAGACAAAAGCCTCAGATAGAGCAGAATATCACCTTAGTGCATAGCCCTACAAGAGTGTGTCACAATAGAAAATTCCAATATCTCCTTGCTGATTATAGTACCTTTTCCATACTTTAAGCTAGTTCCCAAGTCTTGTTGGCTTCTGCATTTGAGTACCCAGTTCTGGTGTACAGTAGGTGCGTAATAAATTATTACTGACTATATGAATACTGCTTCACTCCACAAAACGCCTATAACAGTTTTGGTTTAGTAGACACTTCGGATTCTGAAGGAATTGATGAACAAGATTACGGGATCAGCCCTATCCCCAAGGAGTTCATAGCTGTTCCTAAAAGCTCCAATGTAGAAACCATCTCCAAGAATAAGAGCGTTATGATCATAAGTAATCAGTAACTCACTCTTCTCGTTTGTCCCACCAGTCACTCCCCAGATTACATAGACAAGCCAATCACCTTCCTTACTGCACAAAGTCATTTACTATTTATTCTTAACACCCACTCCATGCACTCATATTATATTCTAGATGAAACAAATATAACAAAACCATAATTCAGGCAACAAAAATATTCTCAGTATTTTGGGCACACACATAGTAATTGTCCAACTCCTCTATAACCTAAGAAAGCTTGGCCTGTATATTGCATATCTCATAGTCTCTCACATACAAATCAGTCTGAGTAGAATTTAAAAGAGGGAAGCTGTATTCACACACACACACACACACACACACACACACACACACACACAGAGCACCTGTCCTAGCTGGAGTGTTCTGAATGAGAAGTGGAAAAGAGCCATTTTGTTTAGTTACCACAAACTCAAGAGTGCTGAAGAACCCAGATGATTGTTAGTGAAGAGCTGTGCTTAGCTTCAAGGGAAGAGAGATGTCCAAATAAGTGCTCCCCACACTGACCTTCTGGGGAATGAGACAATTACAGTCCAATCCAAGTTCAACTGTGTTGATAGGAAACCTTAACAGAGAGCCCCTGACTGCAAAAGCCCAGTAAGACAAAACTGTTCCATGACAACCCCCTGCAACACAGCAATGAAGGTGTGACCACAGACAGTAGGGGCATGACTTTTTAACTTCTGCCTTACAGGAAAACTGTTTATTGTTCTGCCAAATTCCGCAGGTCCCAGTTGGAGCCACCTGACCCTGGTGGGTCTTGCTCTTGGACTTTGTCTGGGAGACAACAGCTTATCTCTCCCAGCAGCTTAGCTACAGGCTCAGCAGCACCCACCATGCCCAGGACTAAGTCTACATCTGTGCCACAGCAGCTACACAGAAACTGCCAGAGCATTAGAGACTGGGGTCTCATTTGAAGAAGTCATTGTATGGGATCCTCTGTCTGTCAGGAAAGCAAAGGAAAAGTAGAGGGCTCACAATGCTGACACTTCAGGGGAGTGGACCACAGCCAGGGGGTTTATTTGGTGGGTTGTCCTCACCCTGCAGTTGTGGCCCTGAGCTACTGCTATGGCTGCCTTCCTCCCACTCCGTTCACAGGTTTTCTCAGTGGCTTGAAAAGAGAAGAACAAGACTTGCTGTTGCAGTGGAAGGCTTCCCATAACTCTGCAGATAAACTTTCATCAAGGCCAACTTTTATAGAGAAGTTTTAAATGCTTACCTCACACAGACAACACTGTCTTAAATGTACAGTATTTTAATTGTCCCAAGTTCATCTTATCCTAAAATCTGGTCTCTAGTAAATGAGGGAGAGCACGAAAGAAAACAATGAACAGTTACACCTGCAAATGAGAATAGCCAATGACCGAGGAGGATGTGTCAGCTGCTGCTCTCCTTAGGATCCTTAAACACTTAGGAGAAGTGCAGCGGAATTATGGAGCCCATGTCCAGAGTGCTGGTGCAAAGCAAACACAATGAAGTAGCAAGGGATCGCATTTGGAACGGTGAACTGTTTTTACTTAAACACAAGAAGATTTCTATCTATGAAAACAACCAAGTCCTTGTGATACCGGAAACAGGAACACAGATATCCATGGGCACTGAAAAGCTGATCCCCTGTATTTAACAACAGTCACCCTTCATTCACTTCAGGCAGTAATTTAGATTTAAATAAAGCAGTGCTCACACTCTAATTACCATTGTAGGTGTTTCTTGCCACCACAGACCTTCCTTAAAAGCTATGCTTAGCATGTTGCCTTGGTCTCTCAAAGGTAAGAGTGCAGTGTGGGATGGGAAACTGCTCTGAGAAGCCTAAGCGTAGAATCTACAGCCTGTGCATCAAGTAGGACGAACGCTTCTGCTCTTGACAAACTGTCCTAGTAGAAAAGAGTTTCTAGCTCTTACGTGTGTGTTTTCTCAGCTGTCTGGGATTCATGAAGGTCCTAAGGTGTCCATAACACTTAGACTAGACAAAATGGGCCACATCTTAAAAATTGCACACATGAATGCACAGCAGTTTGGGTTTTTTCACCTCTCCCCCCACAAAAGGCTAATTTAAAGGCAAACACCTGAGAGTTCTAAATTAAGCAAACCAGCGCTGAGTTAAGTCACTTCAAACACGAAGAACTGCCGACTGAACCTTCAAAGAACACAGAAACCCCGGGCAGAGGGACCTCATACCTATATTTCATGCCAGTCTGCTTTGCGGTGGACTCTTTGAGAGAAATGTGATGCTGAGGGGTGAAGGTCCCCAGGCTGCGAGCGATGATAGCGACAGTGCGGAATTTGGCCCGGGCCGCGTTCACCACATTGGGGGTGGTGGAGCTCTGCTTGCTCAGAAGTCGGTCCTCACCATTTCGACTCTTCAAATTGTGCTCTGTGCAGGCTATGGAGACTTGCATTGCTTCCCAGGACAGCGCAAGGTCCTCTCAGAACCCCACAGCACAGGCGGTCGGCAGAGGGTGAGCAGTTGGGGGGGATTTTGGCTGTCTTTTAACCCCTCTTTCCCCCCTTCCTGGATGCCTTCAGAGGAGTCCCAGCAGCTGACTTCAGAACCCAGAGACTGAGGTGCAGGACAGAGTCCCTGGGACCCAAAAGAAGTAAACAGCCAAGCTGGAAGTTGTCTCAGCAGCTGGAGCGCGTATCAGCCTCCCCAATCTTCCTAGGCTGTGATCTCGGCTGATTAAACAGCCAGATCCATGTGGTCAGGAGGCTGGTGCAGAAGCCTAGAGCTGAGCATTCATGGTGACTGCACACAGCCCTGCCTGGAGCCAGTCCGAGGTGCCTGAATGCAGAGGGCTGGTTTCTGGGCGCTGGCTCAAAGCAACGCAGGCATACCGCAAGATGCGCTGCCAGCACCCTCTGGATCACAGGCAGAAGGCTCAACTGGAGAGGAGCATCCCAAGAAGCAGCTAACAGCAAGCGGGGCCCCGCGGACCCGTGGTCTCCATCCACTCTGTCTGTCAACTACCTCCCTCCCGGGCTTCGGAGGATGCGGAGGTGGAGGCTTCTCAAGACCCCTCCCCACTCATCCTCGGGCAAAAGCTGGGTCTCCTGAGCCAGCACTTACTTGGTTAGCGACTGCATAGACGAGCTGGGAGGTCCCTTTAAGGAGCGCTTTGCCTTTGTGTGCAGTGGGAAGGAAAGATCACTGTGACCACTCCTTACTGGAACAGGACTGCGAGGGCTGTTCCGTCAGGGGGCTCTGCCTAGATGCCACCAAATCTTGCTGCAGCACAAGAGTTGAGACCGGGGAAGGCTGAGCGGGGTGCCCCTAGAACAGCATGCTACTGATTAACACGTGAATACTCTTCTGACTTGCTGGAACACAGAATTCAGCTATTAGCCTTGTCAGGGTTCATATCCCCTTCTGCATGTTATTTCTTATGCAGATAAGTTAGAAGTTTACTGAAAAGCCACAGGGCGGTCTGGATGAAGTGGGGTCTGCTAACTTAGGGCAAATTTATTTAGAATACCACAGTAGAGACTTCTGAGATGCTGCAGGGAGCTATGGGTTCTCCCACACTGGAGGGGACAGGTGCAACAACCGGGGAGAAGCAGGTCAGCATCATTGCCCAGAAGGTTCAGCAAAGTAGCAGGATCCATATATACTGTCATGGCCACGGGCAGCAAGAAATTCTGTGAGCTGAGCCTGAACCCACATGAAATGCATATCTTGTCTGGCTGGATGTCCCATTCAGAGCAACCGCTCAAGAAGCATGCTCAGACCAAACTATCAATTAGTTGATAATGTATTTCTCCATTTGAAATATGTGAGAAATAATGCCTACTGTGGATTCTTTTCTCCAAAAGCATCTTTCTGAATGTGATTCTTAACAGACCTCACTGTTGAGAAAGGAGAAACAACAAACGCCGTGTGTGAATCCATTTCTGTACTTGGCAATAGAGACCAATGTGGAGGGAAATGTAGGAAGCTCTGTCTCAGTTGTCAAGGAACAGGCAATCTGGGTGGGAAGGACAAAGCATTCAGTCTTCAGAGACTAATTACGTTGAAAATCACACTCTACATGTCCACGAGAGTGGTACCCACACTAAGCACACCAGAATGAATTTCGGAGCCCAGAGAACATTCTTCATTTTGACTCATTACCCACTCTTCAGTGGAGTTTCTCTTAGTATCTGACTTGGCTGCTGGGACACATGACAGTGTCCAGAGTTTCAGGAAGCACGTGAAGACTCAGGCAGCCCTCCTAGAGGTATGAGACTCCCCTGTGGCAGGAACAATGGGTCTGATTTGATCAGCAGGAGTACAGGGAAGCACGTTCAGAGATGGCATACCCTGCCTGTATAAATTAATAAATAAAACAGCTGGTCTGGCCACTTGTGCCAAAGCAAATGGAATTGCAGAAATGAGACCCTCAAGGATACTCTGCGCTTGGGTTGAGGCCCACTCAAGACATTAGTCTTAACATCTTTGAACCCTATAGAATTGTATCCTTACCTTTCCTTTTTAATTTTCACTTAGGAAATCAATATGTTAATTAACAGGATATTTAGGAGGAGTGAGGGTGGAAGGGTTAAGTGGACACCTCTTCTTTTCACCCAGACAGGAATACTGGGATGCACCTTTCTTTAATCTTTGGAATAAACGGCAGAAAGGAAGCAGATCATAGGAACCTTTATTTTTGCACACTAAGCCAGCTCATCGCAGAGATGATCAATGTGAATTGGGAAAGCAGTCAAAATGAGAAGAGGAAGAAGTGGGAGGAATCAAAAGAAACAGCTTGTAGGAAAGGAAAGGGAAAAAAGCAGGCTGGGAGCAATGGAGTGAGGTGATGCCCTTCAGACCTGAGGGGTCAGGAACCAAGGACTTCAACTTGGCAACTGGCTGTGGGGGAGGGGAGTGGGCAGGGATTCAGCTGAGAGTGCTGCCTGCTTTATAGAAAGCACTATGAGGCCTGATAGGCCTGGATGTGTTAATCAGTGTGGCCATTAGCTTTGTTAAAGGCCTAGCGGAGAAATGCCAAAAAGCACAGCCTGGCCTAGATCAGGGGAAAGGTTATCCGAATAAGGCATACAGGGCCGCGCATTTCTGACCCCAACAGGACCACGCGGAGTGCTTGCTTGGTTTATGGCGGGTGCTCGCTCTATAAATAATTGAGAGGTGATGGGGAAATAAAGAAGAGGGAGAGAGGGGGGGAGGTTGGATGGGGAGATGCCTTTTCCTGGATAAACTCCACTCTTTAAAACAACCTCCAAAGAAAATCCTGTGCACTCACTTTGAAGGTCAGCCAGTGTACTGAAAAGGAGTGAATGGTAGCCCCACATTCTCTTCTGCTCCTGTTGCGTGTAGTCCAGTGTCCCAGCCTTTGGGATATGCCTTATAGAGAACCAAAGATCTGAGGCCAGAGGATGCTCACAGTGCAAACTTCTTTCTTGTGAGCCTTTCATCTCTGACACCACACAGGCATTCTGACAGGCAACCAGCAGCCCCATGTTTCCCCAGCATTAAGGGAGCAGTCACTCTGGAGCCTGGAAATTAGATAACAGTTGGCTGTAGAGTGCCCATTCCTAATAAGTTTGCTAATAGGCTACATGCTAACTAAGCTGGGGAAATTAGACTTGGAATGTGTGTCCCTTCACTGTTGTACAACAGGCATTAGAGGAGTCCTCACTGTGAGAATTTCAGGCTTAAATAGATATACAAACCTGCATATAGATAGATTTACATAGACACACCCCACACCCCACACCCATATACATGCATACATTGTATAGATATAGTTATGGGCTAGATTATCTCATTGCAAACTTCATGTATTCAGTTCTGACACACTCCTCAGTATGTCAGAATGTGACTGTGTTTGGAGACAGTCTTTAAAGACATAACAAGTATAATGAAGCCATACGTATGAACACTAACCTAATGTGACACATGTCCTTATAATAAGGACCAGGGCCAGACATGTGAAGACATAGAGCAGAGGGCCATCTACCAGCCCAGGGCAGAGTCCTCAGAAGAGATCAAGCTTGCTACTTTGATCTCAGACTTTCAGTCTGTAGAACTAAGAGAAAATATTTTTTTTCTCTTGTAGCTATTCAACTTCTAGTATGTTGTTGTGTAAGGCTGAATTCATACAGGCAGAAAATATAATTTATATCTATAATATTGTTCATAAGAAACTATTGGAACATACTAACATACAAGCGTCTAAAGGTCATTATTAGTTACGATGAATGTCATTAGATATACTCCACACACCCCAATCAGTTATTAATGTTCTATAGGAGAATGGTGAGTTCCAGCCCAGACTGAGCCACCACAGCACAACTCTGTCATAAAAACCAAAAGATAGACAACAATCTTCAGATCTGTTCTCTAGGAAGGGATGCTGAAATG
>JADRCH010000009.1:23942999-23981392 GCA_019843965.1 Rhynchomys soricoides
CCTTTCTCACCTGAGATGCAGTGTTACCAGCCAGCCCCTGCTGATAGGCCTTACATGCCATACCTTTCTACCATGAAGACAGGATTACACTGGCCTCCAACATGGACAGATAAACTCTCCCTCCCAGCAAATGGCAGAGCAGCTAATACATCATCCAGGAACATGATGTAACTAGCATCATTTGGAATAACAAAATAGAATGGGCGCTTTTTATCTAAGATGAGACAAGGGCACTTATTTAATACTCTAAAGGTCTGCAACCAGAAAACTAAACAGAAATTAAGGACACACACTAGAAAGAAAATAAAACTCCCTTTATTCAAAACTGACATGACTATGGGTAGAAAATCCAGATGCGCATTTAAAAGTTACTAGAAAAGCCTGGCAGATGGCTCAGGCCTATATTCCTACTACTCATGAGGCTGAGGCAGGAGGATCAGCATGAGCTTGAGACTAGCAAGGGTTATACAGCAAGACCTACTTCAAAACAAACAGAGTAAAACAAAACACAATTGAAAACCCATTAGAGCCATCTGCGTGTGGAGGTGCTTGCCTATAATCACAGGCTTGGGAAGTACAGGTAGGAGGTATGCGTTTGAAGCCAGTCTAAGCTGCATCATGAGTTCCAGACTGGCCTGAACTTCATACCAAAATCTGTCCAAAACCAGAGCAAAACAAAGCAAAAAAAAAAAAAAATTACTAAAGCCAATAAACAAGTTTAAGAAGGTCCCAGAGTATGAAATCAACATGTAAAATCATTTTTTATACACTAGCCTTGAGTGATCCAGAAATAAATTAAGAAAACAGTGCTAGTCATAGCAACATCAAAAACACAAAAAAGGACAAAATACTTGGATAGAAATTTAACAAATTTAGGTCCTGTATACTCAATACTATAAGACACAATTGTGTAATTAAAGAGATATGAACAGTGTTTGTGTCCATGGTTTAGAAGAGTTAATATTGTCAAGATGGGGATTCTCTTAACCTGATCCAGGAATTCAGTGCAGTATCTATGAAATCCCAGCAGACTTCATTGTAAAAATTGACAGGATGGTATTAAAATTTGTATGGAAATGCAACAATAACAACAAAACTTAAATGGACGATTTGAAAACAATAAAGTTACTATTACGGAAACTTACCACACATTCATATCAATGCAGAAGTTTGGTTTTGCAAATGACAAGTATATACAGAAAGGAGAAGAAAAGGACATTGAAAGTGTGCCCTGTGCTATCCCACCAACTGACATGACAGCGGTGCCAGGACAGGTCAACTGAGGATGGAGTCATTTCTGAAAAAAACAATACTATGTGAAAGTGTCACAGTGAAATTTATTATTTTATGTAATAAATCTAGCATAATACTGAACATAGAGAAAATGGTACTGAGACAGCTCAATATATCCATGCATCAGAAATGAAAACGATAGATAGGGCTCAGGTCCTCACCTCAGATACCACACTTAAGGAACTAACAAATTCATAGTCGTAGAATGAAATTTAGCACACCAAAACACATTTTTTGTAGTGCTATAATCTCTAAGGTACAATCTATAAAAGAAACAAAAAATAAATGGATTTCTTAAAAGTAACTGTTTTACCTCAAAATACAGCACCAAGTAAATCAAAAGATAAACTGAAACTGGGTCAAAAATATCTTGAAATGATTGTTGTGATGAGGGCCTGCAAACACAATACACAAAGAACACTAATAAACTTCCAAAAATGATACAACTAGACTGAAAAAGTGGGTAATAGATCAAGCTACTTTAATAGAGAAGTTACTAAAGAAAATAAATGGCTAATAAGTTCTGAGAAGAGGCTGAGCTTTGCTAGAAAGACATAAACCCATTATGGGACAGCCCTGCACACTCAATAGAGCAGCTACCATACAAGAATCCCACCGTGAATTAGGCTGTAGATAAACAAGAAGCCTTTGCTTAAGGACAGGAATACAGAATGATATAACCATTCTAGAAAATAGCTTGGCAATCTCGTTTCATATATAACAAAAAGTATCATTTGTCCAAGGAATTTCACTTGTATGTGTGAGAAACATGTACATGACTGTTCCTAATGGTATTAATTAAAACAAACACCAATAAGTTATCAAAACAACCATCACATTGCAAGTCAGTAGAAATGCCTCTTTATGGAATTCAATTCAATTGTAAAACTCAATAAGTGGTTGACACATTCTATGTGAATTATCACATACTAAAGCAGTTAGATAAAACACTATACATTACACTATTCACTCATGGTAAAATGATATGTCAGTGGTAGACTGCATGCGTAATCATGGTTCCCTACATTATAATGGAGATGAAAAAATTTTCATATTACCTAGTGACATCATAGCTATGATAATGTTCCAGTAGGGAATGCTGTGTTTTTGGTGATGTTGGTGTAAACAACTTTCTGTGGGATCAGTCGTAAAAAAGTATTGCCAGAGATGGGGATCTAACTCTATGGGACATGCTTGCCTAGTATTCATGAGGTTCTACATCTGATCTACAGCAAAGAAGGAATGAATATTAATAACAGCAATAATAAAGTATAGCACAATCATGTACTATATATGATTTATATATATAAACACTATATATATATTGTATTTTATCATTATCTTTCTGCTTAAAAAATGTTGACTTACAAGTTTATGTGTGTTATGCTGACAGCAGCCTTGTACTCTGACGTCGCCCATCTGTTTATTATAAGGGTCCATGCACAGAGGCTGGACTTTGCCATTTAGTTTTTATTCATACACTCTATAGTGACCACACAAAATTATCTCCTAACCATGACTCTCAGGATGTATTGAAAATGAACTATCATGGCTGTAATTTTATATTTATGACCTGTATCGAGAAAGAACATTTACAGAGACAGAAATGAGATTAGCGGTTGCCTAGGGCTAGACATATAAATAGGGATTAATGGGAAGTGGACATAGAAGTTTTGAGGTTATGGGAATGCTATAAAATTAAAATGGAATTTATTTATGGTTGTACAATTCCATAATTTACTAACATCATTGATTTGTATATTCATTTTAGATAGATTTTATGACATGTAAATTATATTTCCATAAAACTGTTGAAAACTCTACAGGAAAACAGTATGACTTTGTTGAGAAAGATTTGCTTTTTGCAGCCCACAGAGCAAAAGTTGGAAGTCAGATTAAAGATTTATTACCGTAGCGGATGAAGGCAAAGAGTATGAGAAGTCCCTGAAGGGAGTTTAACAATAGGATGAGAGAGAACAATGTGTTTTTTGTTTTAAATGTTCTTCAGAAGGATCTATGTATTTTCCATCACAGAGCTGAGCCACTAGAATATGCACCTTGGCTGGCAGAATTCAAGGGCTTCCAGAAAAGCCCCACAGAGGTGGCATGGTGCTGGGTCAGGAATGGCAAGCAAGGATGATGAAACAATGGCTGCAGATCACTCTGTCAGTCGCCCACAGTGTGGAGTGAGTTGCAACCAACACAAACAGGAACTGTAGAGGGGATTTCTGAAATGAGGCAAAAATAAACCCTTCCTTGAGTTGTGCCAAGTTCTTTTTTCACAGTGATAAAAAGTGTGACTAGCACACCAAAAAGCTCCTACTTTGGTAATGAGTGAGATTCTTTTTAATGGCAAGATTGGGGCCATTTGCTTATTTAGGTCTGTGGCTTAAAGCAAGAGGAGGTCCATTAAAACCACAAAAACAAAAACAAACAAACAAAACCTCTCCTTTTGACACTAATTATTTCATGTTTTGTATGGAGCTGGGGTACTGTGACCTTTGACCTCCTGCTGTCCAGGCTGCCCAGCCAGGATGAACATTCTATATTCCCTAGTAGACCATTTTTCTGGGTCTACTGGGGGGGGGGGGTTCCACTTTATCAGATCAGGAGTCTCTTGGGTAGACAAGGTGCCAGACAAAACAGCTGGCACTCTCTTTGTCACTGGGTCTTACGGTTCACTTCCATCTTCACTAGATCCCAGTGGTGCTTTCTATGGATCATTCCTCATCTGACACCATCACTCAGATCTAGTGCTTCCCCACACAGTGGCATAGCGCGTCATAGCAACAGGGCTGTGGTAGAAGCCTCCATGTGGAGGACAGAGATAGAGGGTATTTGGATTCTTAATGTTTCTGGCTTGGGGCTTTTCATTTTAACTGTGTAGGAGGAAGTTATTAAATGCTACTTTAGGTAACTGAGAAAATATGTTCCTTGCAGCAAGCGACTGGCTGATTTTAATTTCTCTGTAATCATTTTTAATCATTAACTGTCTTCTGAAATTCAAAAGGTTGCCGTGTGGAGGAGGGAGGACATTCAGGGTATTGTTCCATGGGAGAGAAACAAGACCAAAAGAACTGGCAGCTGTCAGGATGGCTGCATAATAAGAACTTGGTGGTAATGTGGGCTGCTCCGCAGTATGTCAGGCTGCCTACCTGCAGATTTGGTGAATTTGCTGTCACTGGGCATATTCAAGTCACGGTTACAGAAATGAATGTTAAATCAAACAGGAAATTATGGAAAATTTGCTTCTTTTAGTGGTATCTGGACTCTTGCAGGAATGGGAGACATCAAAGTTCTAAGATGACATGGATCTGTTCTCTTGGGCTCTCCAGTTCTCTTTCTTCTGAAACAGCATCCTATACTTCAAAATGGAGAGATCCTATTCCCAAATTCCTGGTATACGCATGTGGCCTCCCTAGTCACTGAGAGTAACCCGTTTCCCAGATTATGGTAAGTGGCTCAGGCATGGTTATGTGGTTCAGTAATACTGGACAACTTTTATTGGCAAAAAAAAATGCTTGCTGTATTGGACTTGAGATTAGACTAAAGCCTTCTGGGGCTATAGTAAGAAGGATCTGCTTGAGGATGAATGGAAGTCATTATGGTGACCACATATTCTAGGACATAATATTCTCCCTCAGTGGGGAGGGGCTGCCATTCTGATGCTGCAGTGATTTAGCTATTTGGATTCCATGTCCACTGGTTTCAGGAATATAAGCCTGAACTTGTCTCTTTAACGAAGACATAAGTAGTTTTTTATATCTCCCATTCAAATTCCCAAAAGAATGTTGAATGTGGTTTTGTACTTATAGATCATAAGCAGTTGGCCAGGATGAGGCAGGGTAATCACAAGTTCAAGGCTACCTAGACTACAAGCTCTTGGGCAATTGAGGCTACATGGTATGACCTGTCATATAAATGATGAAACAGTTCCTCTGTGGGAAGAATCTGATCATGAAACTGTAGCACTCATGCTTGACCTTGAAAAGACCAGCTTTGTATCAGGCACCAGTTGTGGATGCAGTTCCTTGTAAACATGGCCGAGTAAAGAACTGTTGCGCTCACTGTAGTGAGAATGTACCATGAGTACAGAAGGACAGGGGGCCTGTTACAAACTTCTTGATGCAGAAGCTGTTCTTGGAATGGGGCTCTGGACCCCAAGGAAGCAAGCAAACATGCAATCCTAGTCCCCTTCACGGATGATGTCCAAGTTCTGTTTAGGGTTTATTTAGAAGTTCCCTTTTGGTCATCCTGTGTGGATTTATATTAGATTAAGATTGATGGGTTAAGATTGCTGAAGAATGTGGCCGAGGAGGAAACCTCATACGTACTCCACTGCCCATCTCCTTCAGAGGATTAAGGTGTCGTCATATTTATTTATCTGTTTATTTATTTACAAAATTGTTAGTATAAGTACAAAATGTCTCACATAGATTCATGTATTTAAACACATGATTGTAAGATAGTGGCTCTGCTTTGGGTGATTATGGAGACTTTTAGGACAGAATGTCTAGTTGGAAGCTATAGGCTACTAATGGTCATAACCAACTCTGCCACCATTATAGAGCTCTCTGCTTTCTGACCAAATGGAGCAAGCATATTCCTACAGCCACAAGCAGAGCTTCAGTTTCCTCTCCTCTTTCTCCTCCTCCCCCATGACAGGGTGTATCTATCACCTTAAACCATGAACCAAAATAAGCTTTGTCTCCTTTCAGTTGCTTCTGCTGGATACTTTGTGTAATACAAATAAAAGTAATGTATACAGAAAATTGATGTTAGGAGTTGTGTCATTTCTGTAAGAGACCTGAATGGGTGGTTTATGGACTTTTAGAACAGATTCATGAAAAGGATGTAGAAGACATTGGAGCTGTGGCCTATGGGAAACCTAGAATGCTTATCAGCAGAAGTGAATAGGTCACTCATATGGGAGTTTGGAAGAGCAGAATGATGATTGGAAGAACCATTCTTTCTGGAGACGTCTCATGTAGCCTGTGCTAACCTCAAACTTGCTATATAGTTAAGGATGTGCTTACAGTCACAATTTTCCTGCCTCTACCTCCTGATGGGATTACAGGTGTGCACTACCATAACGAATTAGAAATCCAGACTTTAATAAAGATTATTCGTATGCAGTTATAGAGCAGAATATGGACAATTAGGATTTGGCTAGAGGTCATCATTTTACATTACATTCCAATAATGAATCTGGCTATATTCTGCCTGTTTGGAGTTAAAACTACTCTTTTTATTTTTTATTTTTGGAGGAAGCAGAGAAGAGGAGGAAAATTTAAGACAATATAACATCTAAGCTACCACATGACTACTGCTTGCTGCCTTTATCTGGGTGGACAATGAGAATTGTGGGTGAAAAGCAGAGATACACATTGTGATGAGCAAAGGAATTTGGGCATGTTAAAAAGTTTCGATAATGTAAATGCCATAAACATGGAGAGGTTGAGCACCAGTCTAGAGACACCATGAACCAACATTGCAGGGGGATCCTAGGGAAGGTGCCTTAAGGACAGGACCACATCTCTCCAAGCTATAGGAAACAAGCCTGAAACTGAAAACACATTGAAGTTTTTCATTTAAAAAGTGAGTGCTTGAGACGTGATGGTGGATGCTTTCAATCCCCAAATTCAGGATTCAGAGGTAGGTGGAGCTCTATAAGTTTTAGGCCAGCTTTGTCATTATATCGAATCCCAAACTAGCCAAGGGGACATAGGAAGATCTTATCTCACAATAACAAAAGAGAGGATGTGACAGGATCCTAAGAAGATGAAGCCTTCCAGGCATGTTATCAGAACTGCCTTAGGAATGTTCTGCAAGGTCTGCCATGAGGATGCTCAGAGACAAAAAATGGTAGCTGAAACAAAAGGGGGCAAGACCTCAAGTCACGTATGCTGCAGACATCAAGGTAGTTGAAGTGGTGTTACCCAAGCCCACTGGAACTCAGAGAGGCCAACCACATCCTGTAGACAAATGTGGAGCCGGAGGTTTAATTCTTGCCCTGCAGTGTTGTAGTCTCTCTGGCTCATTCTTTACTTCCTATCCTCTTGTTCTTCCCTTTTTACAGATGCGGAGTTTTCTCTGTGTGTAACTTCAGGTTTGATTTTGTAGGCGTTCGTAGCTAAGAGTTTGCCTTGAGCCTCAGTAGTGACTTTGGACTTTGCACTGTTGAACAGTGTAGGAACTGTTAAAACATATTGAATTGAATATGTTTTGTATTAGGAGATGGTCATAAGCTTATGGAACCAAAGGCAAAACATTATAGTTTAAAATTACAATTTACTCCACCCCTCAGCTTTGGCTCATGCATTAAATATCTCTCGTGGTCTACAGCTGATGGCAATATTTGTGGAGCCTGTGGACCCTTTAGTGGGTGAAGCTTAGTAGAAGTATGATATTAGAGACCACCTTTGAGGGTTTTAGCTCACGTGTTTCCATTGTCTCTACTTCTTGACCTGTTAATATGAACAAGTACCACAATCTCCCACAAAGGCTATGCCCCTTTAAAACCTGAGTCAAAATAAACCTCCTTTTATTGACGTTGTTTCTAAGTGTATTTTGTTGCGTCAGTGAGAAAAGTGACTGATACAAATATAGACACCAAAACTGAGATGCTGGGTATGTTTGCTATGACAACACTGATACAACCAAGGTCCGATGAGAGAACGACTCATGGGAAATTTAATGCAGAAATTATTGGCATACTGTACTGGGAACATCCCTGAAGGGAGATAAAAGTACCACTATCCACAAAGGGTGGCTCTGTTCCTGAGGCCTGTCACTACTCCTCACCCCAAAGAAGCAATTAGAAGGAATAGCTAGCACAGTGTTGACATCAAGGGCTCTATTGTTAGGGCCTGTCTTAGTTAGGGATTTACTGCTGTGAGCAGACACCATGACCAAGGCAAGTCTTATAAGGACATTTAATTGGGCCTGGCTTACAGGTTCAGAAGTTCAGTCCATTATCATCAAGGTAGGAGCATGGCAGCATGCCATGACAAGATGGTCACAGCTCTGGGTGACACCACCTCGCCCCACAGAGGCAGCCTACTGCTCACTACCTCAATAATTGTATTCTCTTTTTACTTTGAAATTGTTTAGGCTTACAGATTTTGTTTGTTTGTTTGGTTGGTTGGTTTTTTTGTTTTTCTAGACAGGGTTTCTCTGTGTAGCCCTGGCTGTCCTGGAACTCACTCTGTTGACCAGGCTAGCCTCAAACTCAGAAATCCGCCTGCCTCTGCCTCCCGAGTGCTGGGATTAAAGGCATGCACCACCACTGCCTGGCAGGCTTACAGAAAATTATGGGGGGAAAAAGTAAACCTCCTATACCTTTAACTCAGCCTCTCCTGTCGTATAGCATAGAACCATGGGGAATGACAGGACCAGGAAAGTAGCATTGCTGCCCACTGCTGCCCCATCTGCAGGCTTTGGCTTTCACCAGCCTGAACATCCCACATTGCATTTTGCTTTCCATTACCTTCCCCTCTGTCTGCCCAAGGCAGTTTCTATGTCCCCCTTGCTCTTCTGTGATTGTGACATTTTTGAAGAGTCCAAGCCAGTTTTTTTTTAGAATATCCTTCAGCTGGGATCTAGCTAATGCTCTCACTGATGAGATTGGGGGTCTGTGTTTGTGGCAAGGTGACCACAGAAGCCAATGCCCTGCGGCCTCCCTCCCAGCACCTGGCACTGCTAACTGTAACCCTGAAGCTCTGTAAAAAGGTTCTCTACTATAAAACAGAGTTTCAGGCTGGGGTGTAGTATTAGACCTTGGCTAGCATGCACGAAGACCCAAGTTGATTCCCAGTGTCACAAAAATAAATAAGTGTATAAATAAATATAATCTCCCCCTGGAACTGAAATCAGGCCAGACTACTGGCTTATGCCTGGACTTCTAGCAATTGGGAGGTTGAGGTAGGATTGCAGGCATGGTGCAGGAGGAAATGAGAGTTCTACATCTTCATCTAAAGGCTACTAGGATGAGGGTCTTAAAGTTCATGCTTACAGTGACGCACTTCTTCCAACAAGGCCACACCTACTCCAACAAGGCCACACCTCCAAATAGTGCTACTCCCCCAGGCCAAGCATATTCAAACCACCACAGGGCCACATGACAGAATGTATACTCTTCAATAGAGGAACACACCTGTCCCTTAGGGAAAAGAGAGGAGCTTAGAGAATCAGTATTTTCATTGTATTCCCAGCACCCTACAATCTTTTGCCAACTGACTCCAGCCACTGAGAGTCAAAAGCCTCAGTGGCACAGGGCAGCCACCTGGAAACAAACACAAAGCTATGTAAAGAAGGGGAGGTCTTGAGTGGAAAACACTTCATCAAAGGATGTGCATGGGACCCTGAAAAAGGTGACCAGCCCTGAGTGACCTGTTTAAAATGGTACCAGTGAGCTGCTGGTAGAGCCTCTCAGAGGACAGCCATGCAAGGGTCCTGTCTACAAGTATAACATAGCATCAGTAATAGTGTCAGAGGTTGTTCTGTCCCCCACCATGTAAGTAGCAGAGAACTGCCTTGTTTTGCCTCAGTGAGAAAGAATATGCCTAATCCTGTAGAGACTTGATGCCCCAGGAAATGGGGATATCTCCAGGTGGGGAGCAGCACCTTCTCAGAAGCAAAAGGGAGGGGGATGGGGTGAAAAACTCTGGGAGGGGAGATTGGGAGGGGAGCAACATTTGGGATGTAAATAAATCAAATAATTAATGAACAAATTATACAAATAAAAAAAATGGTACCAGTGAAAACGGGGGACCACCAATTCCTTTAGGCATTTCTACCTGGACAGGACATTCATTCTTTCAGTGAGCACACAGCCTTTTGTTTAACCAAAATATGGAGAGATGCTGCATTTGTGAAGAAGGATATGAAAAGCATCAGGAATGAAACCCTAGACTTCTGAAAGCATTGCCTCCATTTCATATTCAAACAGGACTACAAGTGATGCTGGAAAGATAAACCTTTGTCACTTGCTAACGTAAACTCATTCTACTAAAACGTAAAGATGCCCAGATTTCCTAAAATTACTCAAACTCAGCAGTCTAGGTGATGCTTCCTTTAGTAGGGAGCATGTAACATGGAAGAGAAATCTTATTAATCTTCTATTTAAGCAAATTTGTACCACTAGATTCCATACTTTGATGTGTGGGGATAGTAAGAAAACAAACACTAAGACTCCCCTTTCCCTTGAGCAGCTTAAAAACTAATGAGAGAGAAAAGTGCGAAGGCAGCCACCCACAGCAGTAGGCAGAATACAGAGATACACACTGCAGGAGAACTGGGAAGTCCAAGGGAGGGAGTGCCTGGGAAATTTTCATTATCACTGAAGCAGGATTAGGGACGTCTGTGTGGAAGAGAGATATCCTAGTGAACCTTGAAACATGAGCATCATATTCTTAGAGGCACCAGAACCCACTGTCAGAGAAGACTAAGGTAATCAAACTCAGAAAAGAGCATGACAGAGATGCGTGCAGAAATAGAAAATGCTGGGCAAAAGCAGAATATGGCAGGCACTAAGGGAACAACTTACTGGTCTAGCGAATGTTTAAGATGGAAATGGATCAGGAAGGAAGCTTTGGGCTGAGTCAGAGAGAATCTTAAATGACAGCTTAATTCAATTCAGGAGGCAAAAGGACTCTGGTGAGTACCATGGCTGGGTAGGACATATGTCACAGTTTTGAAAATTTTGATTACCACTGGTCCATAGTAATTCTACCTCGTGCCTCGAGTCTGTGCCCAGTTTGTTTCCATGACAGTGATATGTACAGTGCATTTGTCTCTAATGTGCCACATTAAATCACTTCAATCTAACGATATTAATAGCTTCAAACTGTAAATATAATCTAGCTCATAGAACCCATATGGATAATGGAAAGTTCAAAACTAACAATTTCAAATGAAGGAGCTAGAATGAAAGGCTTTGTTGGAACAAAGTAGCCTATAAATAGTTGTGCAGGACAGATAAGCCACGAGCTGAAAAGCCCTTCAGCTAATGGGCTGAATGCTCTATCAATCAGCCAGAGCACAGAGAGGGGGTGAGTGTCACCCACATTGTCAGTTCAGCAGGGGAAAGGGAGAGAACCTGCTAATTAATCCTCACATCCTGATGCTGTAACGAAGCTTACTGCGGTTTCTAGTTTATCTGGGCAATTGGTATTAAAAGTGACAAGAAAGGAATCTGTCCTCTTGCTTTACAAACTACACTACCTTACTCCAGAAGGCAAGTCAGAAAATGCTATTGGGTTTTGCTGTTTCAGAAGGCTGGGAGGATGGAAAGCAGGGGAACCGGGCCACCCCTTCCCAAATCACCTCTGACCCAGACAAGAAGGAAGGCTGAGTTCATAGCCTCCCTTCTACATGGGCTACAATAAGACCTCATGAAGACTGGGAACGAACTGCAAATAAGCCAGGAGAAGAGCTTGGATTCGGTCAACACCACACATGATGGAGCAGTGGACACTGAAGCTGCTTAGAGAGCTCTGGGGACTATTTCTGCCTTCTAATGGTTAGCTCAGCAAAATCCAAACAAATCCATTCCCTCCCACCCTGAGAGAGATCTGCATGAAGTGGACAAACCTATCCTTCAGTGACTGACCTTGAAGGACCTCCCAAGGGTCCAGTTCTGGCCGCTTCATGTATGTTCTGCTGAAAGTAAACAGTATGAAATGTCTTAGTTGCCTTCAATATCCCAAATAAATTATTTATATAAGCCCCTTGTGATGGTTTGTATATGTTCTGCCAAGGGAGTGGTACTATTAGAAGGTGTGACCCTTTGGAAGAAGGTGGGGCCTTGTTGGAGTGGGTGTGTCACTGTGGGTATGGGCTCTAAGACCTTCATCCTAACTCCCTGGAAGCCAGTATTCTGCTAGCAGCCTTCAGATGAAGATGTAGAACTCTCAGCTCCTCCTGCACCATGCCTGCCTTGATGCTGCCATGCTTCCACCTTGATGATAATGGACTGAACCTCTGAACCTGTAGGCCAGCCCCAAGTAAATGTTGTCCTTATAAGACTTGCCTTGGTCATGGTGTCTGTTCACAGTAGTAAAACCCTACCTAAGACACCCCTCATTGATATTTATTTGTTTGTTTTTAATATTTCCTTTCTCAATGAAACCATAATAGCTATTTTCTAAAATTTATAGACCTTGTAGTAAGTAAAAATCTTCAGTTCTTTGATGTAAAGGGTATTGATTTTTCCTTAGCAACCTCTAGAAGCAGAGACAAATGATATTTCCCCTTTTCTTTCATTTTTTGTTGTTGTTTGTAAAGCTATTCAATAAAACCTCCTCTACAACCCACATCTCTGCTCTCCCACCACAGTCAGGACATTGAGCTCATTTCCTCCTCCCATCTTATTGATACATCACATTCTCTCCCAAAAGGTAATACTGTGTCTTGGACAAGAGCCTTCATGATTAAGAAAGACCAATGGTTCCTAAACTTGACAGGGTACCATGATCACCATATGCAACAGACGATTAGTCTCTGTCCCAAGAATTTGTACCTCAGTTTGTCTGAAGTGGCTTCTAATTAATTAATGTGTATTTGTGAAAGTTCTCAGTTTTGGATTGTGTTGATGTATGCATAAACAGCTTAGATATGTCACGATTTACCCTTCAGTACAACGAAAAAGCTAAGACACCTGTCAAACACATGACTGCCCAGAAGAAAGGGAACAAAACCAGGGTTCTTTCAGGAGCAAATGGATGGGAATGGTTGATGAAAAAGTCTCCAGAGTCTTCTGGGTTGGAAACTTGGATTGACTTTAGAGAGCTAGATAAGGTGTGCAAGTCAAACCAATTCTGCTTTCACACTGATCTGGCTAACAATACTGGCTAGCAGTAACAGTTTCTTGCTGTTACTGACAAACACATGACTGGACCTGGGCACAGAAGACTGTGAGGCAAAGATCACCAGTCACAGAACTCAGAACAGCCTGTGTGGAGGATGCAGTTCCCTGGGGCAAAGTATTTGTGGTCAGCAATGCATTTTATTTCAGTTCAGTATTATGGAAAAATACTTTGAGATAGTATGGTAAAGCAAAGTAAAAACTGGTGGCCAAAAGAAAGAGAACTGTGATTCTAAGGGCAGCCCAAATGAAGAAGCAAGACTGCCTCCAGAAACAAAGAAAGCAAATTGCCCACTTTTGGACTGCTACGCTGCCTCAAATTGAAATAAACCAGACTACAATACAGGTCTGATACAATTACTTTCCATTCATAGGAATTTGATCAAAATTGCTGTACATTAGGCCAAATACTAATACCACATGTTAAAATCAAAATGCTCAAAAGTCTGTTAATTTGGGCTTTGCTTGGTTACACCTTACAAAATGTGAATTGCTCCTAGAACATTTTTAAAGTCTTTTTTAAAGTATGTGTGCATTTGTATGTGGGTGTGTGCACATGAGTGCAAGGATTTACAAAGACCAGATGTCTCTGAAGCTGGAATTACAGATGAGTGTGAGACATTTGATATGTGTGCTGGGAGCTGGACTAAGGTCTTCTATAAGCACTCTGCTCTCTTAACCACTAAGGTCTCTCTCCATCCCTCCCTGTACTGTTTGATTTTCCCTAGTGAGTGATCTGAACACTGGTTATCTTAGGAAGGAATGGCAACTGTTCGTTAACTGAATGTGGAGGTAGAATCATTGATGGATATGCTGTCTTGTTCCAGCAGCCCAATAGGCACAACACAGAAACTTAGTAATCAATGTGAATGGAGAACTGTCATTTCTACCACATCCTCTTATCATAACTAATGTATTAAGACTGGAGTCTTCCTTGACAGTTGGCAATTAGACAGGGAAGATGTATCTTGGACACTCAGCTTTCCATAGCCACCTGAAACATGGCTTTTCTCACCTCCTGTATATTTGAAATAAGCTAAGTCATTTCCAGTCTGGGTGCCACTTCTGGGGAGCAGTTACTTTGAAGGCAGCTCTGTAATGTCATATTCCTAGAAGCGAAAATGTAGCACACATCATCTTAATGCTGCCTTTCAACCCAAGGGTATAAACAGCTTAAAACAGAGGGCTAGCAAAGCCAAATCCATTTGCCATGCCTGTCTCCCACTGACTTAGGCAGAATTTAAAACTCCAAAGGAATAAACAACAAAAGAACAAAATTGTTGGTTTATCAAATATACACAGGGTTGCTCTACTTTCTGCCCAGCAGGCAAACAAAGGGAGAGGAAATGCTGATAACAAGCAAAAGACAAGACACCACTTTCCATGTAGTCATTGAACTATTATGAATGGCACTTAAATGTCTGTGTCAGAAAACAAAGAATCACATATGCAACACTCAGTGCCTGACCCATGTTTCTAGCATAAAAGATGCTGAGGTCGTGTCCTAGGCTCTGTGTCCCTGAATACTTGGCCTGTCAAGGCACGCTTCTCAACTGACATGTCCAGTAACACAGCCCTTTCCATATCCCCTATCATCATGCCTAGCAAAAATTCCTCACCTCACCAGAAAGTTACCAGATTGGGTCAGGATAGAGGCAAAGGAGGGGTCAAGAAAGGATGTCACAGGGTTCTTCCTAGGCACTGTTTGAAAAATGTAAGTCTTATCTGGGAGAACACATGCGAAAATTCCAGGCTTCTCCTGACTGTTAGCTGTGTATTTGTATCATCAAACACATGAATCGATCTTTTAGTTAGTTTAAAACTGCTCACTGAGTAGACTGGAATCTCTTTCTTATGTCTTTTCAGGCCAAGACCAACTATGGACAAAAGACTGGCAGCCAGTAGCTTTTCTCACTCTGGGTAGCTACACATATTAGGATTCCCAAATCTTCCATACATTGTCTCTACTCTGATCTTTTTCATTGTGTATAACTCTGTGATAACTTTAGCTTGAGTATAAAGCTATCCTGTTCTTATGCTTCTACTCACCTTAATCATTCATAGATTTCCTTTCATTATCCTTGTTTTAGCAATGAGGATAATTAGGCAATTAACTACCCTTGCCTTTAAGTAATTTTAATTCAGGACATTTGTTTAAGCTTCTTATTTAGACCTCAGAGCATATTTCATATAGGAATTGTGCAGAGCCTTCTCCTCACACAAACCAAGTTGAACTTATATTTGTAAACACAGTTATTCCTTTTGGGAGGATCAGTAGGCATATATGAGCAACAGTCTCACTGTGCAGCCAAGAGTAACCTTGATTTCTCAACAATCCTGCCTCAGCCTTCCAAGTGCTAGGATTACAGATATGAGCCAGCATCATACCTGCTTTATGTATTATTCTGATTTTAATGTAGTATGGGGTATGTTGTTAATCAGTGATTCTACAAGCTGGACATCCAGTTTGGGTTTCTATTTTCATAAAGATGCTCTTTTTGGTACCTTTTAGCTTTTGGGTTATTCATCAAAGAATGGTATAAAATAAGAAAGGAGAAAAAAACCTGTGCCAGTAAATAAAATGTCTACATGTGTCAACAGAGATTTTATTGACATTGTCATCCATTCAGCCTTGGGTGTTTTGGCTCATCTGTACATAGGCAGTAATTCCACTCCTACATCATCTCCCGAGCTTACCCACTCATGTCCGAGAACACCCTTTAAGATCCAAACCAGAGTCCAAGTTATCAGCTCTTCTGTGAAACAGATATCTATGCATTCAGGATAAACAATAGGATTGTTTCTCACTAAAGGCAATAACCCCACATCCTGATGTTATACTATACACTTGGGGACACCACATTTTGCAGAGTGGGTGCATAAAAAGCATGTTGAGTGAATAAGTAATATTTGTAGGAACTATGGGTTCTGGAACAAAGGACCATATGGTGAATAATGGGAGGGGAGGAGGAAAGGAAGGGGAGAATTGAAATTATGGGTTTTCTTGAACACAAACTGGTCTCAGGAAAAACTATAAAATTGGGCTTTGAGATGAAATGGATTCTGACCAATTCCAACATTCACATATTCCTTGAACTTCACTCTCATCCACCCCTTGCTTAAAGGTCTCTGTTGAAATCTAGAGCAGCCATTTGCCCATGCCCTGGATTCCAACCATTTTTCATTCTCAGTGTTTTTCAGCTTGCTTATTGTCAACTATGTCAGTTTCTCTCTCAGAACATGGTCAGTTCTAACAGCACTTAAATGTGCTATAGAGCTTCTAGTTTTAGACAAAAGATCTCCCAGATCCAACCTCCTTGTAGACAACACACCATTCACTCCTAGAAAATAAGAGTCCCATGAAGGTTGCTAAGCACTTCACATACACAGCTTTGGTCAAGGCAATCAGTATCCTTTATTTTGCCGAATTTGTGGTTGGTTTTCAGCTTATCTTATCAAGAGCATAGTAAAGCATATTCTCCCAAAGGCTCTGCTCCTCTCTCCATGTGATTCTCATGTGATGGCTGATGAGCTGGGGACCCTCACTAGTCCCCAAAATTTGTCAGTGGAGAGGGAATGGCCATCACAGTTAGTCTTTTGCAACATTGTAAGATATATGGATTATTTAAAGTGTGATAGACACTTGAATGATCTTTAGTACGGTTTTTCTCTCCTTTGAATTTGTAAAGCTCACCCTGGTCAGGCACTGTACATTTATTCTTATGCCCCCTTCTATAAATCTTTGCATGGCCAATGGCCTAGAACATCTGCATTAAGCAATCCATTCAAATGGTATCTGTCCCTTTATCACTCATGGTATTTTCTTTTCCCTGTATAGTATTTATTGCTCTTATTAATATTATTTTGATTCTGAGGCTCCATTGTACTTGCTAACATAAATGAGGTTTCTATTCAATGTTTCCAAGAAGTCATGAGGATCTAGAAGGCTCCCAAACAATCCACATTTAACAATATGATTCTGATCCAAAGTAGGCATATATAACAAGGACTCTTAATCCTGACTGAGGGCCTGTCTTCTTCATTTGGCCACTTGAGATGTAAATGATGCATTTTCAGAGATGAGGAATTTCTGTTGAGTGAGAAGTCTTTCACATGGGACTTCACCTGTCTTAGTCAGGTAAAAATGAAACAACCTATTGGGTAAACTGTTTTAGTCATATACATGTTCTAAAACTAGAAAGGGTTGTGTGTCTGCGAATGCTACTTTGTCTCCATGAATTTCCATTAGGATATTCATGAAACATGAGGCTGTATAGTTAAGTATTCTCTCTGATATTCTTCACAGAGATCCTGAACTATGCTGCATACTTAGATACCTTGAATAATAACATGAAATAAGAGAGAATTTCTAAAGAACAGAAGCCTTTGCTATAAAAGGCGTTTGGTTCCATTATGAGCTCCCAGAGTTAGGTAACAACTTCCCAAGGAACCAAATTGGCAGATAACAAAAGGTACTTACTTCTAGTATCCAAATCCTAAAGAACTGGCAGGGAGTTCTAAGCAACTGCCCATAAGCAATCGTGCTGGTAGATGTTAAGAATATGGCTTGAAACTGCACCAAAACATTTACATAGAACAAAAAGAAGCCACCTAACAGGAAAATTAAAGCATAAATAGCACAATACAATCATCAAGTTTTACAAGTACTTCAAACTTGAACACAGAAAACAGTGTTATTGTTCCATTGATGACAATCTCACAAATTGAGTGTGACTCCTTTTTAAAAATGGTCAACAGAGAAATTAATGCTGAGGAAGGGAGTCTCCTCAAGATGGTGGGACAAAGGCAACATGCATGAGGCAGATGAAGTAACAAGAAAAATCTCTATCACCTTTTTTGTCTAGAAAATATTTCTGAGACACAGTACTCTGATAGGAACTAGAGCCAAATTTGGTTGAAAATCTTACTTGTCCTCAAGGATCTGGAATCGATGAATAGATAATGTCTGTGGTATCAGTCACTTGTCATATAAAGGGTACTGTGTTCCAGTATGCTGGAGCCAACACCAGATCAGGTTTCCAGAGGAAATGGTTATTAAAATAGGAACAGAAGGCTGATCAAGTGTGCCAGGCATTGATAAGCAAATGCATCGTCCACCATAGAGAACTAACTGCATGTGAACACACAAGCTGTGCTGTTTTGTAACAGTGTTTTCCCTTTTTTGTCAAGAGCAGCCATGAATGTGGGTTGGCTTGCTGACTTACTTTAGCTGACAGAATGCATGTGAAGGCCTGGTTGCTACGTCTTAACTTAGATACCCATCACAAGGCTTTCTGTACTTCTATTGTTTTTGCAGCCCATGAAACTACCATGTAAACAAGTCCAGGATAGTTTTTTGAATCATGGGTAATCACAGAAAGCACAGCCATTCTAAGCCAGACAATCTCCCAGACACTCTGTCATCTGATTACAGCTACAGAACCTAACGCAGCCAAGATCATCCTGACCTGGGCATGAGCAGAAATGTTTCTCCCAATCAGACACACAGTCATGAGCAATCACAACTGGTTGTTGTTTTAAGCAGGGAGTTTTGGAACAGTTTATCCTACATCAATAGACAACTGCAGAAGCTCATTCCCTTTTGAATTTGTCCCAGGGACGCTCTCCTGCCTTAAATCAGCTCTGCAGATGTGCGCAAACAAAACACTGCAGAGATAAAAAGAAAAACAATTCTCCTGTCAATGCTTATTTGTGAATGTCTCACTGTCATCGCCTCCCTTGTGTCTTCCTGATCAAATAGAGCAAGTGAAACACAATTATCTTATGAGAATAACCTTGCAGAAGAACCTGCTGCAAGAAGAGAGAGTACATTTTTAGATAGTGTTCTGTTTACTCACCTAAACAACCTACAATAGAGCATGATGTTCATAAATAAGAACATAAAAAGCCAGGCTTTGATAGCAGACTATGCTCACTTTTGGTTTAGGTGCTGCTTTTTGGTTGTCTCATAAGCCTCCTCTCTTGCTTCTGAGTTGAGTATACATAAAGAAAAAAAAGTCCCATGACTGTAGTAAGTTAAATGCAAAACACCCATCAAGATAATTTAACCATCTGAGCAGCCGACTGCTTGGGACAGCTTTAAAGGATTTAGGTACACTTCATGTTTCTTTATGTGTGCATCTTACTGGCTCATTAATCCTTTATTCTTGTAGAAGTCAGAAAATACAATATTCCTCTTTAAGAAGAGAATGTTAGCGTCTTTTTAATTCTATAAGCCTATTTTTGACCAATGTTGATTGAAATAACCCATATCTCATGATTCTGTGTGAATGAAGAGCCTGGCAAAGATCAACGGTAACATCATGAACCTAGTAAAAACTTATTCTGTCCAGTGTGGTATATGACTTTCTAATGTCTGATTCAAAAATAAAGGGAATAATATAGAGCATTTAATTCAATGGCCGTGAAGAAGAACTTTGTTAGCCAATCGTCCACCTCTAGGCAAGATTGTGAGGATAGTAAGATTTGACCATGCTCAGCTCTTATTCAGAAAGTCAAGAAAGTTTTTGTTCTGTTTTCAGTTTTTTAACTTTTAAATAGAGATGTCACATTACCACAACATCTGATTTTGCTCCTCCAAAAATGTAGAATAAGGAGGCTCTTAAAAACCAAATCAAACCAACCAACCAAACATACAAAAACCAAAGCACATACCAAGGTGGTAGAGTTAGAAGCCAGCAGGCCTAGGTATATTCACTTAGGATGGGTGGACTGTGTATGCGTCTACTTTAGTTTGACTCAAAAAGTATCTGCCTATGCATATACCCCTATAATATGTTCTCTAAAGTTTCACAGAAAAGAGGACACACTAATGAGTGCATGTAAAACTAATAAAAAACAAAAGGAGCTGGGAATTACATAAACGGCAGTTTTCTGGTTCTGAGGTTGTGCAGTAGTCATGTAGGACATAATGATCCTGGATGAAGATGTATGAGGTTTCTTTAGATTATGACTTCCAACTACATGGAACTCTGGAATTAAAAGAATAAGATAAGTATAACAATTCAATTCCATAAATTCCAAAAAGAACGGATAATATTAATAAAATTTCAAAGCATTCAAATAGATAGTATAAAATAGTTTTGTACATTCCAGAAGTCAAATCCAAAAACAGTGATAAGGAATGTCAAGAAGTAAATTCCTGTGCCACAGTACCATCAAAACATTGGGGAAAGTAGCAATTGGTTTCTCTGAGCATAAAGGAGGAGCAAAGGCTACTGAAAAGGGACCCTGATAACAGCTTGAGTGTTCAGAGCCTCCTGTATTCTGCCCTCATGACTCTGCTATTCTCTCTACCAACTCATTTCTAGGGACTGAATGAGGTTGCTGGGAAGCATGAAGCAAAGGATATCTATGGTGTCCCCTAGAGCAGAAAATGAGGTCCCAGCAAAAGCAGCAAAACTAAGTCAACGGATTGGTTGATGTGAACCAAGAGGAGTCTGCTACATTTGTAACCTCTGAACTCTCAGATACTCAGCAATCAATTCTGTACCATCAGGCTGAACATCAGATGAATCTGGGACAATACACTAACCCGTCGTGAAGTGCATGGAAATATGTTGACATTGGGAATGTATCTATTAGCCTCAGTCAGGAAACCAAAGGCTCACCATTGGACTTAGACTTAACATGAATATGGGAGAGGCAGCAGCTAAGCACACAGAAATGGGCTTTTGGAAAAGGTTCTTCTCAACCTCATGGAACAGTGATGCCAAGGTGAGAAAACCAAGCATAGCTCAGAATTTTCTTACAAAAGGCCATGGATGGGTCATCCTTCAACAAAGGTCAAAAGTCTCATGCACATGCTTCAAGCATCTAACCAAAGTCCTAGTTTCCAACTCTTAATCTATACAAACCTTCAAGGTCTCTTTATTAAGCATCCAGAAGAAGCCTTGAACATGTAAAATAAAAATAAGTGGGTGTTACATGAAGGCCATGATGCTGTACACAAAGCAGAGGGAGAAAGCAAGAGAAGAAATTCAGAATGGCTTGAGAACAGAAGGTCTCTCTCTGGAGCAAAGGGGATACCAGACAGAGGAGAGAGAAGATGTAGCAAAGAGAGAAAAAGAAATGTAAACAAAATAATCTAAGAATATTTTTCCATCACTGAAGACTTGAATTTGCAATTTAAAAGGATGCAGCCTGGGTACAGCCCAGGAAATGCTCAGCACAATGGGTACTCAGCCCACACCACAAGATCTCAGCATGGAGGCAGAGCAGAGGAGACAGAAGACTTTACAAGCTTCTGGGGATTTAAAAACAACATTACCAGCAGGCCAAATACAATATTATAAATGTAAATTCAAATATATCTGGTATATATCAGAATTCCTTCATGGTTCTTTATGGCAGTCTTGGGAGACAGAATAATACAGAAAAAGTCTTCAAATTCTGAGTGGTAAATAGTCTCCAACATGTGAGGGGAAAATAAAGATATTTTCAGAATCACAAGGTTTAACACATTCATGTTTTAAGCAGCTTTTATAAGGTACTGGGTATTTTATTTTTATTAAAATGAGAAAATAAACCAAGAAGGGGGAAAGGTGGCAGAGAGACAGAGATAACAGAGACAGAGAGTCAGAGAGACAGAGAAAGTTCAGTAAGCAGGGTACTGAGGTTCTCTCCTTGGGGTTGGGAATGGGGACTTGAGTGAGGTGGCAGCCTCAGTGAGAGCAGCACTATAGAGAACTCAAGAGTGACCATTCTCTAGCTTGCCTGTTCTCTCAGCAGGGCATTTTCCCAGAAATAAATGAAGAACTACAGACCACAGAGAGTGAGGGGATCAAACTTAGAACTGTCTGAGTACCTGGGAGTTCCAGGGTGCAATGTATATGACCCTTGAGAGCGATCAGCCCACTGGGGATAACAGAGGCCATAATGCCTGTCTCCAAAGACAAAGATGGAACTGACAGATTCCTTGATGAACTTATTGAGATGCTATTGGGGGACCTGGGAAGATTTTGCAATGAGTGTCAAGAATACTCACTAAAATTGAAAAGGCAAGTTCAGGATAAAACCAGAGGGATGAGCACCCAAACATGGTGTACTATATAGTTGATGCTGTTAATGGGGGTTAAATTTCCACTGAGAACTCTGTTTTTCTTTGCAGAGGACATTCATTAAAGCATCAGAAGGTCATGGGTTATTCTGCCTGCACAGTAGGCCAGAAATGCTGAGGTACCCACCAATGCCCCTCAGAGTATTCAACAAATGACAGGCACAAGCTGACTTTGAAATATCTAGTCTCCTTCAGCCATCATGGGCCATGACACTGAGCGCCCCATGCCATTCTCCAGGGTTCCTCACTAAATTAAGCTATGGTTACTCTCATGGTAACCACTTGGTAACTTACCCTTTGTTACTGCGCTTGCTTTACATTACATTTTCCTTATTCTCCCATTGGTATTGCTTGCTTCTCCCATATAAACTGTTCCAGCTGAAGCCATGTTCTCCTTATTCCTGGGAAACCTCACTACTAGAATTTTCAGCTGTGAGGACAATTTGCCTAAACATAGTGTCAGCACTGAATATATACTGAACAAAATTTGGAGTCATATAGTACAAGGAAAAAGGAGTGGAAGAGAGGGACGTGGTCAGACAAAGTTTAAGTCTTTATTCATGAGGGTAGTTGTAGCTGGAGTTTTGCCTGTCCTCAGTATTCCTGGCCAGTCAAACCCACACACCTGCCCAGAAGCTGTCTCAGATCTGCGAATAGAAAACACACATACACACACACACACACACACACACACACACACACACACACACACACCAGTTATTCTCAAAATGCCTTTGTTAACTCCATGACTGGGCACTCCTAATTCTTCCCCTGCTACCTCAGGCCCAGTCAGGGAAGTGGCCAGAGGCCACTTACCCAGAAACCCACATGGTTGGTTGGCTTTATCTCCTCCACTTCTGCATCTCCTTCTCCTCTCTCATCCTTCTCCCAATTCTCTTTGCACCCTACCAGCAACTCTCAGTGTCCCTGCCCTGTGCTCAGCCATTGGCTAGTGGCCTATTTATTGATAGATCAAAGTAAAATTGGGGATAAGTGTTTTTAGCATCAGTAAACACAGATTCCCGATCAAAGCATCAGAACCACCCTCTACAGGTAGTGAATCCACATGTCATCTAAAAACAGAGATATAGACACTCCAGAAAGAAAACTTAATGAATAAAATGTGTTTGCCTCTAGAAAGGGTAAGAAAGAGTGCACAGGAGCAGTGTGTGTTGATATATAGGCCCTCCAATGTTATTTGATACTTATTGAGTACCCTTACTTTTAGTAGGCTGACTTGCTAGATTGCTTCTAATAGCATTCCCAAGACAGATGCACAATCACCTAATAGCATGCATGAGAAAGATCATAAGCACTGACAAAAGAAAAAAAGGGAGTGAATGAAAAGAAATATTAACAATGAAGAATACCAAGAAAGTTATCTCTGAGAAAGAACAAACTATGCTATGATGGATACTGCTTTTCTTCAACGTGACTAGAACTCCATAACACTAACACTGGGCTAAATGCTAAACTCGGAAATGTAGTTTAGTAAACCTTGGAGTCATGAAACATGTCTGATGTATGACATATTTCTAAACAACGAAATACATTCACAGTTACTCACTAAAGGTATAAATCATTTCATTAGCATTTCTTATTTCCCCTTCTGCCTCAACATGATTTTTCCCCTGTAATTTTAAAACTATGCAAATATCCCTGTACATGAGGCTGTGCTTTCCCATCACCCCTTATTAAATCACTCTTGTCCCATTTCTGAGTATCTTTTGTACCCATGGTTTCAAAGAACACAAAAGGATGAACAGGCAGATAGTCTGCCTTTGAGAACATATATCTGGAGGAAGAGACTAACAATGAATAAATCAATCAACATCAAGACTCCACCCACACTCAATCCCTCCCTACCCCTGCTTGTGATGATGCGCAAAGGAGCTATTTGGCAGAATGTGACAGAGAATAAGCACCTAAGGACTTTTCCTCCTTTGTAGTAACTTTCTCAAATGCCCAGCACTGGGAGTCAAGGCCAGGAAGCATTCCTATCTCCATAGAAGAAACAGACAGGGGACTAAAGGCAGTTTTTTAGGAAGAGGCATTGGAGGAGCTGGAAGGCTGGCCTACTCTACAGCATCCCTAAGGGTAGACTCTACCAGTGGTCTGCTGGTGTAAGAATACAGATACAACCTTTGAGTCTATCTTTTTACCTTTATATTTTGAATGAAAGGCAAGGAAGAAGAATTTAATGTCTCCACAGCAACCACAGATCCCCAAGAAAGAGCAGAAAGCTCACACAGCTGCATAAAACGTGAGATGTTCTACTGCGATGGAGGGTGTAGTTTATAACAAAAATGTTAGGTTAGTTCTCCAGACTTATTACAATCTCCACAAGAAACATTGCTGATCAAAATGCCTATTTCTCAATTATCATAAATCTGAACTAGGAGTAATAACATATATTTTTCTTAAAAATATTAAACTGGAAGGAACCTTAAAATTTTCCTGCTCCTCCTTTTGCTCATCCTCCCCTTCTTCTTCCTCTTCTTTCTCTTCCTCTTCTTCTTCAACAGGGTTTCTCTGTGTAGTCCTGGCTGTCTTGGAATGTATTCTGTAGACCAAGTTAGCCTTGAACTCCAAAATCTATCTGTATTTGCTTCCCAAGTGCTGGGATTAAAGGTACACCACCACTATCTGATAAATTCTTCTAATTACATAATTTACTACCTGCCTCAGATCCCTCTGGTATGTGATGTGAAATCACAGTTCTACTGAAGACATTTTTCACAGGAACAGTCTTGTTGCTGGTAGCAGGCTTATAGCTTGAGCATTCATGCATAATTTCCTAGCTCAGCATATTGCTCATTTGTCACAATTTTAGATCACAGACTAGGATGTACTATGAACTGAATCAATGTTACAGATTATCATTTTTATCCTTTAGAAAAATTATTCATGTTTTCCCCAGTCAACTACTGCAAACTGATGAGTAACCACAAACTTTTAGTCTAAGCAATAGAAGGGAAGGAGTCCAACTGCAGTGAGCATATTATGAATCTTAAAGGTTCAAACTTTCATTTAACTACACTCTCATTCAAGACTGAGACCAAGGAATTTTTCCCCTGGGTTTTGCCATTTGTCATGTGAGGTCTCAAGGAACATCTTGAAGATCTGTTTGGGACCACAGAAAGTGATCCTGTTTATAAGCCCGTAGTGGGTTGGCCTGAAGCATTGTATTCTAATGCTTATACCTGTTTCTCAATTCCTGGTTGCCCCAGAGACAAGAGAGTCCACACATAGACCCAAGTGATGCTATTTGACTTTGCCCCCAAGTTGTTTCTGATTGGTGAATAAAGATGTAACTAGCTAATAGTTGGGCAAAAGAGACATAGGCAGAGTTCAGGGTTCCCAGGTTTGGGGGCCAGAGAAGAACCATGAGGGAGAGAAGAAGGTGAAGGGAGGAGAAGCTGCAATGGTGAGTCATGAAAACATGGCCCTGAAGGCTGCCCAATTATAGTTAAAATCAGCTCAGATGAAACACAGTGAGTAATAACTTGGAGTTACTGATAGGAAAGTAGATTCTAATAACCTTGAGGTTAGATATCTGCCCAACTCTTGTACTGATTAAGGCTTATTGTAAATAGAAAAGGTGTGTGTATCTTTTATCTGGGAACTAAATATTTAAAGGTGGGTTAGAAACCCCAGTTTGGGATAAACATTTCTACAACATAAGACCCCTGAGTTTGCTTTTGCCCATTCTAGGCCTCAGTTCATCTTATTATCATTCTTTGTGGCTTCCATTTTTTCCAAAACTCTCGTTCATTCACTAAGTAATCACTGATTTCAATATACTACAAATCATCCCCTCTCTGTCAATTATTCTAGGAAACAAGGACACAATTGAGAGGCTCTCAGCCTTTTAGATACTTGCATTGTGACAGAAATACAAAAACAAAAACCAGGAAATGTGAACAAGCTATGCAAACAGTCGTTTCAAAAGTAAAGAGACTGGGAATGATTGGAAAAGAAGATGAAGAGCAGGGACTGTGAGTGGTCAGGGATGGGCTGAGAATGAACATCAGATCCTCAACATGAACAATGAGAAGAAAACGTTTTATGAACCAGGTGGGTGAGAACTCCGTGCTGGGTTATTGGCTGCACACGTGTAAAGGCTCCAAGGGGTAATGAAAATATGGACTGTAGAGCTGCATGTGGTATGTTTCCAACTGCTGTCACTGTTTTGACAAGTTATAAAACAGAAGTGTGTGTGTGTGTGTATGTGTGTGTGTAGTATGTAATGCTCTTCCCCTAGTGTTAATAGTCATTTTCTTGTTAGCAAAAATAAGACCAAATTCTAGTCTTTATTTACATTTTTATATAATTTCTGGTTGCTCTACTTTAAACATTTATAGCTTATGTGATTACAAAAAAGTAAATATTCTGAAAAGTTCCATTTATCTAAGGGAAGTAAAATACAAATTCATAGAGAAAAGTTCAGTTTCCTAGTTTGGTGCTTTGAGTTAACCTCACTTAGACTTTTACATAAAAAAAAAAAAAAATAGTAAGACATTTCAGAGGCAGTGATGACAGCTTTGCTGTTATCTATGAAAATAATTTTATAGTAATGCAAAGAAAGTGATTGATCCCATCACAAGCTAAAACAAACAAACTTGTCTCCATGCTACCTGATCTTTCCTGGGGTTATGGAACACAATCTGCACACTGCTGCGACATAAACTATTTCACCTCAGCTTTCGCCAGATCCTACTCCAGTCTCTGCCATAGTTAGGAAATTCCCAGGGTTCTGCTGTGCCTATTAAAACCCAATGTGTTAAAAGCCACTAAGAAGCCAAGCACATATATCACAAAAGTGTGCAGAGTATGATTTTGGAATAGGCATGTAATTCTAGAAAATGAACATTTCTAGTTTCAATGAGGATTGTGCCAGCAACCAGACACTGTAGTTATGCTTTATATTGTTAGTGCACCCCAAACCACATATGTTGAAGGCTTGCCTCTGTCTTACTAGCAGTGTTAAAGATGTGGGGCTTCAAGAAATTGTTTGGGCCGTAGGTTCAAAACTTGCACTGGGAGTGGTGGAAATTGTGGAATTTTGGTGTTAACTGGGGGAAGTAGGCTATGAGGGTGTGCCTGTGAAGGGTGGCCACATCTTACCTCTGCCCTCCTTTGCATCCTGGCTGCTGAGGTGAAAAGATTTGTGATACCACATCCTCTTTGATATTCTTCTCACCACAGACACAGAAATAGTGGAGTCAAGTGGCCATGAACTGAAACCTCAGAAACTATGTTCTACTCCTTTAAAGCTATTCATCTCAAGTATGTTTCTGTAGAGCCAGAGTGCTGTTTAACACTATGCCAGGGCACCGGAAGAGGCTACATCAGAGAACAGCCAGTGGTATGATGGATAATCAGGAGGAGATTGTAGGCTATGGTAAGAAAGGGAGGAACTGAAGACCTGGCTCAGGAAGACATTTTCAGTAAAGGCAGGACTCAAGCTTGCCACCATCGGTTAGAGGGCACATTTTCTTTTCATCAACTTCACAGTTTTGTAGCACTGCCATATTTGAGAGAATTCAGCTTCTGAACCTGCCAGGTTTTTACATCTGTGCTGTTTCTGAAATGAGGTTTCTGGGCTATGTTCCCAGAGACCACAAATGCACATGTCTGTCTTGGAGCTTCAGAGTTTGAGATTTTTGCAGACAGGTGATGCAGTCACTTTAGGGGAACCAAGGCAAGCAGGACTGGCATGCCTGCATTGTCATGACACACCTCAGAAGCACCACATTAAAGTAGTTGAGGTGCTGCCAACATAAAGAGTTCAAAGGCCACTACTGGCTTTCTTAGTAAGTGATGTGTTTTTCAGCACAAGAAGAATTTATCCAAAAGGATCTGGTGCAAGGGACATTTTCCATTTTTATCCTAATTGATGATGAGAATTATAATTGCAATATAAATATAATTATAATTATATTGTTTTTATTGTTATTGCTCTAAATACAGGTCCCAGAGCCTCCCCTGATTCAGTATGTCTGGATATATGGGATGAAATCATCAAACCTACATTTCAATCATCCCCAACCAAGAGTTTTAGAACTACTGGGTTTGAAGATTGCTAGAAAGCAGGCCTGAAACTAATACATGTATATACTGCTTTGTCACCAAATGATGATGTCAGTAAGGGTCAAGGACCAACCTCAGCTTGGAGAGGAATTCTAAGGAAGAGGTGTCTGGGAGAGGCAAAGAGAACAACTTGAAGCCGACTTGTGGGTTACAAGCTGATGGCCTGTGTTCTGCTTGAGACAGCTTTCCAGATAGCTCTTTGCTTGAGACAGCTTTCCAGATAGCTCTCTGCTTGAGACAGCTTTTTCTTTCAATTCTTAAAAACTCTCTAGATAGCTCATTTCTTGCAGACCAAAAGGCCAGTCCTTTTATTTACTTATCAATTCAGTCATTACTCCAGGTTTCCTTTTGATTATCCCATGACTCTGATTCTTAGAAAAAGACAGAAAACATATATAATTTTTAACATTGCAAATGAATTCAGAGATCTGCCTGCCTTTGAAAGCATAGACAATGAGCTAGTTGGGTGGGATCCTGTCCTGAGATTGCCATCTCCACCACACCACAGCTCTGTCCCAGGCTGATCTTGAACTCAAGAATCTGCTTGCCTTTGTATCTTCCTGTCTTAGTATTTTTCTGACAAGCTGGCTAATAATATAGTTGCCACTGTTCTTTTAGATCTGTGAAGCTCCCTTATATAATTCATATTGCCTTATATTTTGCATAGTTGAGAAGTTATATATTCTTGAACTCATGTTTTCAGAGGTCTTTTCCACAGCCTCAAGAGCTGTTCTGAAGGTCTCAGAATTTACCATTTTGCTTAAACATTACATGCATCCTTGCCTCTGAACTTGTGCTATCTCTGATTATCATGGAGTCATTAACCTTGGCAGAGAGGACATTCCCCAATAATCTTGGCAGGGAGAATATTTCCTGATAACCATGGCAGGGTGAATATCTTCCAAAGGAGGAAAATGAGGATACACACACACACACACACACACACACACACACACACACACATCTCAGACCAAGCAACCATTAACATTTGTGCAGGCCTACTCCCTGATGAGTCTGTTCCAGGAACAGAAACCATGTCACACCATACCTTACATGGCCAAGCAGGACTCAGCAGGTAAGCCCCTGGCCCTAATTCTTACCTGTTGAGATTTTACTCTATTCTGTAGAAGTAGCCAGTAATTTCTATTTTGACAAGAAAGTTAAATACCTATCTTGCAGAGAATTCAAGGTCTACCTTTTGACAGACATAGATCCGGAATACCTAAATGCTCCATCTTGGTTAGGCAGATTTTCCTACCATCAAGATGATAGTGAGTGATCTGTACCTTTCACAAGCTTTCAGAGTAAATAAATGAAAGATTTTAGGTTACTATTTCTTTAAAGTCCACCATGATAACCGTGTTTTGTTTTGTTTTCATAAGGTCCAAGCAAACTCATTTAAACTTCCAAATTCACAAATCTGCAATCCCACGGCTTGAACTGCCCTGGGTAAGGCTGTCTCTCTGTGAAGCTGAGTGTGGATAGAATGAGAAGTGAAAAGAAGTTCGTATAAGTGCATGGTTAGGGGACTTTGTCAGCCATTGTGTAGTACCTCAGGATGAGACATACAGGAGGTAAACAATGACACCAGGATATGGCCAGAAGAGATAGTGGTCACAAAACATGAAGTTGGAGGAAGAGCTTCTGTGTAGACTTTGTGAACAAAACAAGATAGCTGGGTGTTGACACCTTTGATGTGTAGACCAAACAGCTGGTTTATAGAAGGTGAATGTCGAACACAAGCAGATGCTGTTGGTGTTTATGAACTCAGCTGCTTTACTTAGGCACAATTTTAAATGTTACAATCAAGACTGGTGTGTCAAAATAAAATACTTAGCCATGGAATGAGCCCTGTTATCTGCAGGCAGACACATGGCAATGTAAGCACACTGTTCTTCTTCCCTGCTTTCCTGGTGTTAAATACATTAAGAAAAAAAAAGTTGCTATTTGGGGCTAAGAAACTGTACTAGACTCTACAAGATCAGGCTAAAATCAAAATGAAGTCAGTCTAAGCAGTTTATCTGGCTTCATGAATTAAGATTAGAGAGACAATTTTAACTATGATTAGTTCTAACTGGTAAGATGAGGACTCCTTCTGCCTTTATTCTTGGGGCGAGGGATAGGATTCTATACTAACCAATCAGTAAAAATCCTAATGTTCCTTCTCTCTGTTTCTTTACCTTATAAGGAAAGAAGTCTTGAAGCTGAGTGTGATGGCCCACAGCTTTAATACCCAGACTCAGTAGACAGAAGAAGCAGGGGGATTTTAAGTTTGATGTCACTGAATTCCAAGACAGCTATGGCCAGATTAAAAAGACCTATCCCCAAGAATCAAACACAAAGCAAAGTAACTACATGATGATCAACTTGTGTTTTGTTTTGTTTCTGATTTTTTTCAATCCATTTGTTTATAAAATCAACCCCCTTCTGCTCAGTAATTGAAATAATTTCACATTTTATGGAATGAAATTTGTGTTTAGAGTTGAAGATAAGCCTGGTAAAGACCCTTGAGCTAAATTACTATAATTTCACCCTTTGGCAAAATATTGACATAAAGAGCTGAAAAACTACAGATTCTTGGAGCTGTGATATTGGAGAAGAAAAAGAAAGATCACCATCACCTCACTGTCTGGTCCCTACCCCAATTCCAGAGAATTCCCACTGCTTAGGTGCAGGTCACACAAGTCAGTGACACACCTGCAAGCTGAGCTGCTCCACTCCCCAGATTCAGTCCTCAAAGCTCCATTCTACCACTGCCCCTGTGCCCTGATATACCTTACTACCTACCTTGCTGCCTGGCCTCTGCCACCAACTCCTGAACCCTTCAGTTCCTCAGGTAGAGGCCATACCCATGAAAAGAACAGAGACTCCTTGTTACACTTAAGGCCAAGCTAGTTGCCATAAGTCCAGCACCAATCTTGGCAGACTCCCTACTGGATCAGAGGTCATGCCATCTTCCCAGAAATTCAGGCCACAAAGAAGAGAAGACCAAAGAACAAACAGAAACCAACCAAAAAACAAACAAACAAACAAAAAACCAAACTGTTTAAGACCTGAAAATGGAAATAGAAGCAAAAAAGAAAAAACAAACTGTAGAAATTCTGGAAATGGAAAAATCAAGGTAAATGAACAGGAATTACAGATGCAAGCATAACCAACAGAATACAAAAGATGAAAGAGAAAATTTAAGGCATTGAAGATATGATAGAAGAAATAGATTTATCAGTCAGAGAAAATGTTAAATCTAAAAGATTTTTAACATAAAATATTCAGGAAATCTGGGACACTGTGAAAAGACCAAACCCAAGAATATTAAGAATAGAAGACTAAGAAGAAAAAGCAAACTAAAATGAAGATGATGATGTTATGATGATGATGAAGAAGAAACAAAATCATAGAAGAAAATTTTCCTAACCTTAAAAAAGGACATACTTATAAAGCAACAAGAAACTTACAAAAACATCAAATAAATTGAACAAGAAAAAAAAGTTCCCTCAATACACACATAGTAATCAAAATACTGAACATACAGAACAAAGAAATACTATCAAAAACTGCAAGAGGAAAAGGCCAAGTAACATATAAAGACATACCTATTAGGACTACACATGACTTATCAATAGAGACTCTAAAAACCAGAAGGGTCTGAACAGATGTCTTGTAGACCCTAGGAGACCACAGATGCCTACAGCCCAGACTACTATACCTAGCAAAACTTTCAATCATAGATGGAGAGAACAAGATATTTTATGACAAAGTCAAATTGATATAATATTTATCCAAAAATCCAGCCTTACAGAAAGTACTAAAAGGAAAACTCCAAACAAGAAGTAGTTAATTACACCCATGAAAACATTGGGAATAAATAAGCTCACACCAGCAAAACTCAAAGGAGGGAAATACAGACACACACACACACACACACACACACACACACACACCACCACCACCACCACTACCACCACCACCACCACAACCACAACCACAAACACCACCACTACCACCAACAACAAATTATCAGTCATTTATTGTTAATATCTCTCAATACCCATGACTTCAATTCTCCAATTAAAAGACACGGGCTAAAAGAATGGATATGAAAACAGGATCCATTTTTCTACTGCCTACAAGAAACATACATCAACATCAAAGATAGACATTTTCTCAGAGTTAAGGGCTTACAAAAGATTTTCCAAGCAAATAGAGCCATGAAATCATCTGGAATAGCTAGTCTAATACCTAACAAAATAGGCTTTCAACCAAAGTTTATCTAAAGAGATGAGCAGGATATTTCATACAAATTAACATAAAAATCCACCAAAATAGCATCTCAATTCTGAACATCTGGGCTCCAAATGCAAAGGTACTCATATATTTGTTTAAAAAATTACTACAGCTTAAATTATACATCAATCTCCAGACATTAATAGTAGGAGACTTCAATGCCTACTCTTATCAATGGACAGGTCACTTGGACAAAAACTAAACAGAGAAACAATGGAGCTAACAAACTTAATGCACCAAATGTACCTAACAGATATCTATAGAAAATTTCATCCAAACACACACACACACACACACACACACACACACACACCTTTCTTCTCAGCACTTCAAAGAACAAATTGATTGACCAAATACTCAAAACAAAGCAAGACTCAATAGATATAAGAAAATTGAAATAACCATTATACCCTGTCAGTCCACCAAAGATTTAAGGTAGAAATTAACAACAGAGGACAACAGAAAGCCTACCTAAAAATCTAAGGGAAACTGAACAACCCTCTTCAGAAGGGTCAAGGCAGAAAAAAGAAAGAAATTAAAGACTTACTAGAATTCAATGAAAATGAATGTACAACATACCCACACTATGTAACACAAGGAAAGTGGGGCTAAGAGGAAAGCCTTCCTAAAGAAATTGAACATATCTCATACTAGCAACTTAATAGCATACCTGAGAGCTCTAGAACAAAAGGAAAGAAACACACAAGAGGAGCAAATGGCATGAAATAATCAAATGGAGTGCTGAAATCAATAAAATAGAAACAGAACAATAGAAAGAATCAACGGAACAACAAGTTGGTTCTTTTAGACAATCAACAAGATAAACAAACCCTTATCCAAACCAACTCAAAGGCAGAGAAGGAATATCCAAATTAACAAAATCAGAAATGAAAAAGGAGACATAACAATAGACACTGAGGAAATCCAAAAAATCATTAGGTTGTACTTCAAAAACCTGTACTCTACGAAATTGGACAATCTAAAGCAAATGGATAATTTTCTTAATAGATTCCACTTACAGAAGTTATATAAAGAACAGATAAACAATTTAAATATACCCATAATACCTAAGGAAATAAAAGCAGTCATTAAAAATCTCCCAACCAAAGAGAGCCCAGGTCCAGACAGTTTTAGTGCAGAATTCACTCAGACTTTAAAAGAAGAGTTACTACCAACACTCCTCAAATAATTCCACAAAATAGAAGCAGAAGGACCACTGCCAAACTCATGAGACCATGGTCAGACTGATAATCAGACAACACAAAAATACAACAAAGAAAGAGAATTACAGTCCAGTCTCCCTCATAAACACTGATGGAAAAAAAAATCTCAATAAAACACTCACAAACTAAATACAAGAACACATCAAAACTATCATCCGCCATGATCAAATAGTCTCCATCTCAGATATGTAGAAATGTTTCAACATATGAAA
Source organism: Rhynchomys soricoides (assembly GCA_019843965.1). NCBI lineage: Eukaryota > Metazoa > Chordata > Mammalia > Rodentia > Muridae > Rhynchomys > Rhynchomys soricoides. Next base: position 23,977,050 of record JADRCH010000009.1, read on the forward strand.
ATCTGTCAATGTAATCAATCATATAAACAAACTGAAAGAAAAAAAAAAACCCTATGATCATCTCATTAGATGCTGAAAAACCTTTGACAAAATCTAACACCCCTTCATGATAGAAATCTTGGAGAAGTCAGGGATACAAGGGACATACCAAAGCATAATAAAAGCAATTTACAGCAAGGCTAAAGAGAATGTAGAATTAAATGGAGAAGCAATTCTACTAAAACCAGGAGAGAAGGCTGTCCACTAACTCCATATCAATATAGTACTTGAAGTTCTAGATAGAGCAATAAGATAAAGGAAATACAATTTGGAATGAAAGAAGTCAAAGTATGGCCATTTGCAGATGATATGGTAGTATACATAAGCAAAATTATACCAGGGAACTTGTACAGCTAACGAATATCTTCAGTGAAGTAACTGAATAACAGATGTTTAAAAATCAGTACCCCTCCTATATACAAATAAAAAATAGACTGAGAATGAAATCAATGAAAAAACACACTTTACAATAGCCACAAATAATATAAACTATCTTGAGATAACTGTAGCCAAGCAAGTGAAAGACCTACATGACAAAAACTTCATGAAAAAGGAAACTGAAAAAGATGTCAGAAGATAGAAAGATCTCCCATGCTTAGGATCAGTAGGGTTAACAGAATAAAAATGGCGATCTTCTCAAAAGCAGTCTACAGATTCAACACAATCCCCAATCAAAATTCCAACACAATTCTTTACAGAACTTGAAAGAACAATACTCAACTTTATATGGAAAACCAAAAAAAAACCAGAATAGCTAAAACAACCTTATACAATAAAAGAATTTCCAGAGGTATCTCAAGCTGCACTACAGCTATAGTAATAAAAATCATAAGCTAGTGGCATAATGGCATAAAATCAGACTCCTTGTAATAGAGGACTGGGGGCCTGAAGCAGTCATTTTCTATAACCACGCAAGGCTTCTAGTGTATGATCTTATTGTAACTTGTTATACAGTATTTGATTGATGTCCCTGGGAGGGCTGTTCTTTTCTGAGGGGAGCTGGGTGTATGTGTGTAAGAGGGGAAGAGTTGGGTTGGCAGTGGTTGGGCTGGACCTGGGGTAGAGGAGATGTGGGAGGGAGAGACTGAGGGGAGGGGAGGTAGGGAGAACTGATTAGAATGTATTGTGTGAGAGAGGAAGAAAGGAGGGAGAGAAGGAAGGAAGGACGCAAGGAAGGAAGAGCAAAGGCAGCAGTGGTTTCATTTCCAGCATGTGCTACCAACTCTAGTCCACTGAACCTCTCAGGAGCTAATAGAGAACACCAATCTCTGCTTTTGAGAAAATCATCAAATCTGCCTAAATCTAATTCTAGCTACTCAGTGTGTACTGAGACCATACAGACCATGTGACAGGAGCGAACTACACAACCAACGTGGACAGTCTCACTTTCAGTTCATGACTCAGACCCCAGGGCTTAGCTCTGTGTAAGATCCATATTTTATTTCCTTCCGTTCTCCACTCTACCCACTCACCTGTCTTTCTTCTTCAAATTTCAGACCCGCTCCTCCACACCAGTCAGTTCATCTGGATAAACCATTCTGCTTATAATTAGCTGTGACTCCTCCACTTACGTCCAGTGTACCTCTTAAGGAAATTACCCCAGTAGTTTTCATTCCTTCACCTGTCGAGGAAGCTCCTCCCAATTACAGGGTCTTTCTCTCGGTTACCACACTCACTTCCCGGACCTGCCCTCCAGGATATCTGATTTGTTTTCTATTTCCTTGTCTGTCCTTTTCACTCTCCTTTGCTGGTATTCACTCTGTGGAGCCCCAGCCTCACGCTTGGAGCATTTTTCTTCTTCCACATTCACCCAGCCACAGACTTGTGGTATTAGTGTGATCTAACATGGCCCTGGCTTCCATCGATGGTCTGAGTTTCTTCTTCAAACCCACAGTCATACCCAGTGGCTGGCCTGGGTTCATCCAAGTAATGAATGGAAGGGAGCTGGGGTGGGTCCCATTTTCATGTAAGGGAGAGAAGCAGCTTCCCCTGACTTCAGTTTCTCACTGAAATAGGAATAGGTTGAATGCTGAGCATGGGATGGACTAGGGGTAGTCTTGGCATATATACTTGGTTGGCTAGTGGCTATTTCTGATTTTACAAGTCCAACCTGGAATAGTACTCTGCCTCCCAACTCTGCTTTTCCACAATCTCACAGTAACCTCTTGTTTAAATGTGTGGAGATTCCTTCCTCCCCATTTCCTACTCCATTAACAAGTGGTCTTTTTCATTCACATATTTGTATTCTATCCCAGAAACAAATCCCAGTCTGTAAATAGGTATTGTGGCCACAACATTCCAGACTTCAGAGATATTTTCTCCATGTCTTCAGAACAGAAGATTAAATATATAGTTTATTGTAAGCACATAGATCTATTGAACCATCCAACAATGTCTCTGTAAAATCTGTCTGGTGTATTAAGTGACTTGATGGATTGAATTTCGAATAGTAAGAGCTCACTATGGTTGACAAAATAGTAAGACAAATACATGAGGAAAACAGTTTTTGTTTTGTGTCTGGTAAAATGTACATTGCAGTTTTGTTTGCAATACATTGTTGTATAAAATTATATCCATCAAATAACTCAGCTTATAAAATATAGAATTATTACCAAGTTACCTACTATGAATATCAAAGGAATAAACCAACTACAATTAATTTTTTTCACAACAGAGGTTATTTGTTGTATTAGACAAACAAATCGTCTCTTAAGCAAATAAAAGAAGCAGAGTGAAATCAAATAATATGGAAAACAAGTATAACAATGAAAAAAGCATCAATGGATCCAAAGATTCATAAGGATGCTTCCCACACCCAGGAAGAGTGTCCTTGGATGCTGTGGCTTCTTTGATCAGCTGTCATTATGAAACCTTTTGCTTTTTTAATATGCTGCATTAACCAGGGAAGAACGGTAAACAGAATAATTACTCAGAATAGTGTTTGGCAGCATGCCAACACCACACTGGAAGCTTTTAGCCTTCTACCACTTAAGTCTCTATAAGCTAGCAACATAACAAAAAAGAGCTGAAGAAGAAAACAGCATCAAAATTTTTCCCAATTCTACAAGAGCCTTTGGAGTCCATGTCTGCAAAGAGCCCTGGGATTGATGAAATGACTAAATGATTGAAATGTTTGAAAGTTTTCTAAAATGACGTTTTCCTGCTGGCTTGGTGCATCTTATAAGTAACACCATTATGCACCCATTTATTCCAGGAAGATTTGTAGCTCTTGAAAAAGGTATTCCTCTCCTCACTCCTCACATCCAATGCATCAGCAAGCCCATGCTTGTACTTCAGAAGTCTCTTGCTTTCTGTGTCTGGTACCCAACCCCCATCCTATTCTCTCTGGTGGTGGCCTGACCGCATTCTCACTCGCCTACAATCTATTCCCACAAAGCCCAGAAATGGTCATTTTAAAACATAAGGCACCCATGGGGCTCGAGAATTTGATCAGTAGATAAGAAAGCTCTTTCATAGAACTCAGGCTTGATTCTCAGCACCCACAGGGCAGCTTACAGCCATCTGTAAATGCACTTTTAAGGAGGATCAGATGCACTCTTTGACCTCTGCAGTCACTGTATGTAGGCAAATATTCATAAACAAAATAAAAACAAAGTAAATCTCAAAAATAAAATAAAACATGAGGCACTTCGTGCCATGCCCATACCTTGCAGGTGGCATGCAAAGTGCTGGCTGATTGCACACATATCTTCAATTCTATTCTCTCCTGAAGTCTCACCAAATCCCAAGCAAAGAAATTGTAAATGAAGACAGAAACCCACAAAGTTTCCTTTGTACTGGGAAAAATACAAAGGGAAGAAAATCATTAAATCTTGGAGGTGGGAAAAATGTGACAACTGGCTACTCCTAAACTGACTACAGAAGAGCCAAGTCTTATTTATGCTATGAGTGGCACGAGGAACCAAGGAAGAGGATAAACAGGGGTATAAATCAAGGACACAGTCCGAACTGCTGAAACCTGTACCTTGTGAAGAAATTTTAAAAGTGGGTGCTAAGAAGAAGATGAAGGAAAACCAAAGTCACATGGCACTTCAGTACGAGATTTCTAAAATGAAGAGAAAAACAAAGCTGAAGAGGACAGGGCCAGCGTGAAGTAAGTCAGGGAAACATGCAGGAAAGAAGAGAATGCGCTTCCTGGACGAGAGGCCCTGGCAGAAGCGACAAAAATAGACCCACATGCACCACATGCTTCAGTTTACTAGGGCCAAGGAGGAACGAACTTTCTTTCTTTTTCTTTCTCTCTCTCTCTCTCTCTCTCTCTCTCTCTCTCTCTCTCTCTCTCT